>JAQFJA010000007.1:6217785-6229742 GCA_029874485.1 Naso brachycentron
ATTGAGTTGTCTGTTTCTCCCTTATTGATTTTCTTTCTATATCTTCTCACTACAAAACAGTGGGCAAATCTAATGCCACAATAGGACTGGAGGACGTTTAAGGTTTACAGATGGTCACTTAACAGAAGAGGTGAACATGGTCCGCGTCAGACTACACACAAAACCACAACAAATGTTATCCTGCAGTCTTCAAGACTTGTTTCTCTGAGGTGAGACAATAACGACTGAGTAGAAGGTGCAAGAGTGCGGATGCACCGCTTCAATACACCTGACTGGTATCAGACAAATACTGCCCTTATTTAGTGAACTGGGTATTGGCCAGATGTGACCACATTAAATACATTTTCTTCTTGTCTTTCTTTAAAATTCTGTGTTTCCATCAGTTACATTTAGTCAAAGCAGGCCAAGCAGGAAGCAAGCCATCCAAGTTTTTAGTGTCCCAGCAATGCCTGAGCTACGGAAGCCCTGATAGGCAAGAGAGAAACCAAATTCTGATGATTCATTTTTTAATTCAATCATTCATTTTTGTAACCGCCTATCCTTTTGCAGGGTCGCAGGGGAGATGGAGCCAGTCCCAGCTAACAATGGGTGAGGGCAGGGTACACCCTGGGCAACTCACTAGTTCGTCACAGGGCTGACATATAGAAACAAACAACCATTCACGATAACATTCACAATACTTAACCTATCCTGCATGTACCCAGAGAGAGCCCACGCAGACATGGGGAGAACATGCAAACTCCACACAGAGAGGCCCTTCCCCAGCAGGTATCGAACCCAGGAGCCTCTTGGTGTTAGACGAGCAAACCTGTTTTTGAACCCAGAACCTTCTTGCTGTGAGGCAACAGTGCTAACCACTAAGCCACCATGCTGCCCTCCAGTTTTCACATTTTAAACACAGAGAAATCAGCAACTTTATTCAAAGTAACATTGTGTTTAATTTTTGTGGCCTATCGCTAATTTCCAGGGTAAACACCTGTCAGAGATTCAGGAAGGAAGTCAGCAAATGGGGCTGAATGTAACATTAATAACAATTTAATCCATCACCTCCTCCATGAACATTTCTGCCTGAATCTTATTTTATATACCACCAAATTACGTTCTTCGTTTTCATTGTTTTGATAGAAAGAGCTCTGGTGGTGGAAATGATTTATTGTGCCTCTGAGGAAAATTGAAAAAGGTTTGCCTGGATGTTCTTTTTGGCTAAAATTAGTATTACAAAGACAAAATGACCCTTTCAATTTCTTTTACCTGTCATCCCAGGTGAAAAACAGTAACTTAGAAAAATTATCCTTACATAACCTTTTTTTCAAACATGTTCTTAAGTCATAAACACCAAGAGGATCCAAGTTAGATCAGACATAGAAAATGAATCACCAGAATATATTTATTTTTTTCATTTGCCTCTCTTAGCCTCCATACTAGCCTCATGTAACCTTTTCAAAAGAGTTCAAAGCAGCTGCGGAGTAAAAGATAGCAGTGGTATCTGATCAGTACCTTGAGTTGAGGTATTGGAATCTGTATCTTGACTGAAAAAGATGGATTACTGCAGCCCTTAGCTGGAGATAAACTTTAAGGATCAATGTCAACACCTTATGCATCTGAAGCATCACAGAATGTGCTGCAGATGATGTCAAGCTGGTAGTCGTTGTGTTGAAGCCTTGTGAGTTCTTCTACACCTTTCTTCTACTATGAAACACCTTAAGTGATGAAATGACAAACTGTCTGCTGTTCAGACCTTTTTTGTGCTTACATTTCATGGTCTAATCTGGGATTGCATCAAAGTCAAGTTTAACTCAACCTGCTTCAATGGATTATATATAAATATGTTCATATTTTAACTGACTATGCTCCCTGCAGGCAGGTACATTCCTTTGGATGCATTCACACGGCTGTGGTCGCCCTGTAGTGATTTATTAGTGTATCATAAATTACTTCTGTGTAAACGAAAACACTGTGTGGGAGAAGTTGGTGCAGCACCATCATGTATTATGGAAGATGATTTAAAATTTAGGTGATGAAATGTCAGTTATATTTAATGTTAAATACCTTTTTTTTTTTTAAATAAAGAACATTTTTTGGTGATGGTTTCCTTGAATGACTCATTCCTTATTGTACAATATTCTGTTCCTTTGTCAAACTCAATTTAATGTTATTAGCTTCTATTTTCTCCCTGAAAGCTTGATGATTTTTATTTTTGCTACTTTACAACATTTCCATTAGTGTGCTGTCCTGAAGACTGCCTGAAGAATTTTAAAACTACATGACATTTACAACCACCCTACCCCTACATGTGTATTATTCTATTTTTGCTGGCAGCTTTATAAATGTATTAAAATCTGAATATGTTGAGAGAACACATCCTTCTCTAGCTATGGGATCTGTTTTGTCACCATAAAAATCTCTCATACAGCATCAGAAAATAATTGGACTTCCTTCCTCTCACCTACTTTGACCTCATCACAATGAGTCTTTGACGCAGATCATTGACTTCATGCTCACTTTATTCTCATCCCCTCCGGTTACTGATACAAGACCCAGTTTTGTACAAAGGCCAAACAAAAGCCAGTTTCACTCCATTTGCACAGAATTCGATAACACGCTGACATCAGAGCTCTTTTGTGGATTTCTTATTCTCCTGTTCTTCTGTTGAAACTGTTGAACAGATTTTTTTAAATGCTGAGACAATGTGAAAGTTAAAACACTAAATTCCAACACGTTTACACTAATTTTACAGTAGTTTAGTTTAAATTTAGATAAAAGACAAATAGGGTTTGATCTGTTGTTTAAAGTAACAGTCTCCAGAATCTGAGTCACTGTCCCAGAATGACATAACACAATAGTGACTGAGTTTACTGATGAAAGTTCTGCAATATATACGTCTATTTACTGTTATATGAACTTGTGTCTGTAGCAACTTTCTCAGAAAAATGCTGCTCTGAGTTACTGCTAAAGCAAAGGGATGCAGCTTCCTACTGAACTTGAGAAACATGAGTTGATATGGGGTGGCACGGTGGCTCAGTGTTAAGCACTGTCGCCTCACAGCAAGAATGTCCTACGTATGATTCCCAGCTGGACCTTTCTATGAGGCGTTTGCATGTCTTCCTGTGTTCACGTGAGTTTCCTCCAGGTGCTCTGGTTTTCCCCACCATCAAAACATATATATGAGTGTATCTCCAGTCAGTACCCTTGACCGAGGTACTGGCTAAGATCTGGAGTTGGTCCCTGGGTGCCACGCTGTTGCTGCCCACTGCTTCTCAGGGATTGGTTAAATGCAGAGGCCAAATTTCATAGTAAAGTACCTTTACCTTTAAGCAAGTTGGCTTTTAATATGAAGTAGTCACATGAAATGGGTTTGTCAGTTAGATTGACACCCACTGCAATCGTTAATCAAAAATGCGTCTAATAAAACAAGAAAATTGTAATTTTCAGCCATTATTTTGACAGTGGATCAGTTTGAAATATTGCAGGGGAGTAATGGAACAAGGAACGGCTACCGTGGGATGTAAAATGAGAAGCTGCAGGCGACAGGCGGCATGTCTACACTTCTCAGTCAGGTAACCAGCTCCTTTCACTGTGCCTTGGTGATGCAGACTCATGGTAAATGAACTGCATTGATGTAGCTCTTTTGTAGTCTGTCGACAACTGCAAGTACTTCACTCATTCACACACTCATCGGGAGCAATTTGGGGGTCTGTATCTTGCACAAGGGCACTTGAACATGCAGACCACAGGAGCTGGGAATTGAACCACTGACCTCCTTATAATTAGACAACCGACTTTACCTGCTGGTTACTGGCATCCCATGACTCATGATCTGTGCAGCAAAAAATCAGCTCACTGTTGCTCACAGAATGATGGAAAAAGGCCAATTATCGCTGTACTTCTTTATCAATAAGATAATGCTGCTGAATTCTGGGAACACTTGCCGTTACCAATAGTGACGACAAGTGTTGTCAAATCAACCAGTTCTTTGTGAGAGCTCAATTCCAAGTGTTGTGGAACTTTTATCAAACTTTTCTTTTAAATTGCAGAGGAAACTACTCTGTCATTTGCATGTGCAACTGACAGCTGCAGATGCTGATTACTTTGCAGAACGACAGTTTGTATGAAAAAATGTATAATGTGCTGCTAATAAAGTATTATGTTCAATTACAGTTTCAACCTTCTGCTGTCACAGATATTGATTTAATAACTTCAAAAGGTATTAAATTATGCAGCCAGTATTGCACATCATAGTTATAATACATAAAATATTAATCTGGGCTTGATTTGTAGAAATTGTTTCATCATCAATGGATCTGAAGGTATTGCCTTGGACTTTCTTTTTTCCATCTACTTAAAAGCCAACAGCATGTGGAGTAATGAGACCAGACACAGCAATAAAATAAACAGTAGTTACAGCAATGAAATTATATAACTATAATATTTTTAATTACGTAGCCGATTAAACTTTTTTTTTTCCTGCCATTATTCATTGCTTTAATTTCAAAAGCGACGCATTCATGTTCCATTACACAACTTAAAAGCTGGAGTGAAATTGCTGCTCTAGACGCTCAGGCTTTGAAAGTGCATCTGTTTTACATTACAGCTCGCATTCCTGCAGGTACAAAATGAGGGAAATCTGTCCCTCAGCTTCAAATCAAAAGGCCCTCTCGGAGATTTATTGTTATACAAGATCTCCCGGGGTTGTTTGTTTCATTTCATCTGTACTGCAGTCAAAGACACAGTCGTGCCAAGGGGCTTTTGTGTGTATACGTGTGTGTGTGTGATTGTCTATGACCTGCCAGCTGTTTGTAAGTGTGTTTATGTGTGTTAGTGTGTGTGTTGGCTGTCAAGGTATGTGAGCCTGATGGGGGTTACGGACGGAAAGAGAGAATAGCTAAGGTTCACGTTACTGTCACACTCTGCTTCCTACATGACAAAGACTGTCTAAGCTTCCCTCCCTTTGCTCTTAGCCTCCTTTACCTTCCCTTCCCTTCTAATTTTCGTCTTCTCCCCCCAGTCCTCCCTCTTGTTCCCTCTCTCTCCCTGTCCGAGGTCATTTCTCTCCCACCATTGCCGCTAGACTCTTCCCCCGTTAGTCTGCTTCTTATCTCTGTCATCCCTTCAATTTTGTTCAATTTCTGCTTCACTCCATTCTTCCCTTTATCTTTCAGCTCCTCTCCTGAGTCCATCGCTTTTGTCTCTGTACGTCTCCCTCCTCCTTCTTTATTTTCCGGCAGACAGACGGCATTTTTCTGTCACCAGCCTATCTCCATCCACATTTCCTTACAGCACTCAGTCAAATAGTGAAATACAAGTGGGCAGCCGCTTGTCATTTGTTTTGATTCTTTTCCCCAGACATCCGCATATTCCATCACAGGCGTCAAGTCCCAAAGTTGTCACTCAAATCTCCCACACACCTACTCACTCTGACACTCCTGGGCACATCAAGTTTTATACCAAAACACTTACCATAGGTTTGTAAAAATTGTACTATGTATTTATAACCAGGCTTGAGATTGTAACTATTTTGCAAGCATTCACAACTTTCCAGTGCTTTGCTTTATGTCTTAAGCACTGTGTTTTTGTGCAGAGGTTCTGTTTCGTAATCACACTGCAGCCAGCCTTGAGTCTTTTTCTTTGAGATCTGTTAATGAAATTTCACTTGTAAATTTACAGCTTCTTTTATTAACTGCTTCTGGAAATGTAAAACACAATTTCCTGTGCATCAAATTACCTCGTAACCCATACACTTGTAGAATAATTAAAGTTGCAGTAGGTAACATCTGCTAATGAGCTACCAAGCTAACGTTAGCTGTAGCATGAGACTCGTTGGGAAACATCTTTGCCGTCTACACTGGCTCGCATCTGTTTTCGTTTGTTGTTGCTTTCTCTTTTAACTCCAGTTTGTACCGAGACAAAATGGTTGCAGGGAAAGTTGTAGCAGAGTACACTCTCCATCTCAGCTGGAGCTTGAGCTGACTGAAGGTGTTGCCTGCAGACACTCTGTTGTCGGCAGAGACAAGTCAGAACACAGGGTGCTACTCAGCTGGTAACGAAGTCACCTTTTCCTAAGAAGTGCAGCGTAGACCTGGCCAATCAGGGCAGAGAGTACAGAGAGTACATTTTCTCTTGAAACCCTCATCCTGGTGGCAAAGAAAACATCATGGTAAAAACAGGGCTTATTGGAGACCAATTTAGCAGCAAATGGTGTCATTTTTTCACAAAGTTGAGCCAAAAAAGTTGTCTAGTTTCACTTTAATTGAGATAAATAAAAATGTAAGTTGCCTTGAAATTTGTATTGATAGTCGTGATTCCATTGCCGATAGAGCAGGATTATATTGTATTTACTGAATTAGGATCAGTCTATGATTCCAGGGGTCAAGATGTCCAGGTTCCTGCCTCTGCCTGCCACTCACAATACATTGCACCTAACCTCTATGCCAATCCCTGCCGGTGGTGGGCTCATGGACTCCATGCTGTTTCTTTGGGCTGTGCCTCGCTAAGCCTCATGGATTCATATCTGGCCAACAGGTCCTCACCTTCCAAAACTGGCTCCAAAGGGAGCTCTGGTTTCCCTTTGCGAGGCTTTTTTGCTATTACATATCAGGTCTTTGAATCACTTTCAGTCTGGCCCCTCCCTGACACTAATTTGGCTTGTGAGAGCCTTCAAGGAGCTACTGGCTCCAAAAATACAGCTCCCAGGATGATAGGGACACACGAACCCCTCCACCATGATAAGGAGCTGCTGGGGAGAGGGATGTCTGGATACCTTGCCTAGCCTGTCACCACTATGACCCAACCTCTGATAAGCGGAAGACAATGGATGTGTTTGGGTTGGAAGATTTAGCAAAAAAACTTTGCTTCAAACTTCAAAAGTAAAAATTTTTGCTTCAGTGCATGCATTTCAGTTAGTCGCTTGTTTGTAGCTGTCAGTTTACATGACAGACATTTATTTAAAATTTAAGCATTAGTAAATGTACGCTGGCAAGTGATTAATATGTGTATTTATAATTTATAAATCCCTTGGTCTATACAACATTTTCCCTATGCCCCAAAACCCATATATCGCCTGTTTGGCACGACAAACATCTTAAACTGAAAGAAATGAAGTTCACTATATCGTAAGATATAAAAAACGCATCAAATCCAAAAAACGGGGAAGCTAGAAGTTGGAAATGTTTGCACTTTTGCTCGAAAATCATTTCTATTCTTAATTTCTTATGAAAATAGTTGCCGATTATTTTTTTCTGGACAGGCTAATCAATTCAGTTCTACATAGTTTAATTGACCTTAACCAGTGCATTCTGCAAGGCATATCTATTAAATGGAGGCTATATTGCTTCAGAATTAAATTCTCCTACCAACATTTCCAAACATAAACACGCCCACACACACACACACGCTGGCGTGCGCACAGACAGAGAAAGGTATCCGTACATCATGCCTGCAAGACGTGAGCTGCCCGACCAACAACAGTCTCACTAACACAACAAAATCTTCTGCCAGCCTCATTTTGATCTTCAGACACGTGCTGTCCTGCCTGACTGCGCCTGTGTGTGACACATACACACCACACACACACACCACACATACATATACAAACAAGCAGCGACTGGCTGTGTGTTTGGCGGCAATATTATTAATGGGGTGTGTCTAGGCTGTCGTAAACATCTTCCAACAGCACTCAGTGGCGACAGTTGCACAGCGACACCCCCGCATCTCTCTGCACTTAAGTAGCCTGAAGATTTCAGCAGAGAACCTTGCCTACGGTCCCAAATTCTCCTTCTCTCTGTATCTCCTCACCACAAACCGCTCTATAAATCCTGCCTCCATCCTCATATGGACCACAGCACTTCCTCTTTTTCTCCCTCCATCCTTTCTCTCTCTCTGTCCTTTCTCCCCCTCTCTCACTCCATCTGCTTGGGGTGAAGGTTTGTCTTGATTAGGGGACTCTGTTGGCTGGCTCTTTTATCACTTGCTGTGCAGAAAGGCGCAAACTGGCAGTGGGCAAATGAAAGCCCTCTATCTCCTTCTAGTACTCAACTCCCACCTCACTTGCCCTCCCTCGCTGGCCCTCTCTTTCTTTACCTTTTGTTGTTCTTTTGCCTTACTTACTTTTTTCATCTCATATTCTCTCCTTTCTTTCATTCCCCTCACATCTTCTCTCCTCTGCTTGTGTTTTTCCTCTCTTACATTTCCTGTCTGGACCATTTCCTGCTCTTTCTTCCTCTACCATTCACACTTATTGAGTTATTCACTCCCGTCCCATTATTCCTCATGCAGGCTGTGGAGGCGACTCGCAACCAAAGGCAGTGTGGATTCTTTGCCTGCCTTTTCATGTAGACAATGAATCAAGTAGACATCAGACTGACCCACTCTACATGCCAATGAGACTTGCCTTCTTATCCTCACAAGCACGAGTAATGCTACAGCGACGTCTCTTGGCTCATTTTGCCTGATGTAGTGAAGAAAGCAGCAGCTAATCTCCAGTGAAAAAGAGTTTTGCACTGAGTAGGGAGTGTGGGAGTGGGGTCTTTCTGAGGCTACACTTGACTGACAGAGCAATGGCATCAAAAGTCAGTGTTTGTTCCCATGTGGGCCCTTTGCTAGCATGTATTTACTGTCTTTGTAACTGTGTGTCTCAGAGATGGAAGGATATAGGAGAGGATGAACTGGAACAAACAGAAATGAAAGTGCACACCCATATATGTAATATACATGTGCATAAATACACTTCAGTGCCATGCATGAGCACACACGCTAATGCTATACCTGTAAAAACCCTCTAGTTTCTAAGCTGAGGATGGGTTAGAGGTTAAATGCTTGATTCATCCAATAAAAGTGTTCTGCCAGAGAAAATTCCATTCAAAGTCACCTTCAGAGAGTGTATATGTGCTGATGACATGTGACTCGAATACAGTAAAAGGTGCAGTAATGGTAGGAACCTTTTATTTACCTCAGTGAAAGGAAGCACCAGACTTTTATTAGAGCTAAGACGTAATTTCTTTTGACATGTCGCCAGGAGCCTTTATTTCTAGAAGAGATACAATTTATTTTTGTTCTGCATAAAAACTCATGACTAATATATATTCATACTGTATAAGTTTATAGCATTCAAATGATTTAAGGAAACTACTGCATCCTCTGTCATTACTGCTTTAACCAGTCATAATAATTTAAATGCAATACATCTGGCTATTAGATTTGTGCAAAGCAATTAGCTACTGTATAAAAAAATTTGATTTATAGCTAATTTATCTTTAGCTATTAAACAGAACAGCAATCAGTCCTTTAAAAAAAGTATCCATAACATACTCAATGAAATACGACTTTAACGCATAGACTGTATATTAATTAGATGAACAGAGCCACTGTAATGTCAGCTGTTGTAGAGCTGGGAAGGCTGACTCTCTCTAGTCGCCTGCCTCAAGTGGTGATTTGAGGTACTTCAGTTTTTGACACTTTGGTGTCAGCTCAATTTTTTTTCCCCGTAGGTCGCTGCTTGCCTTATCGACTTACTGACTTATTGACTAAAAAAGCCATACTGCAATGACTGCAAGCTGCACTCATGTTTACTCATACATAGTGCAAGGATATCAAGGATATACATACAAGGATTTCGTGTCAATGCTTGCAGGATGCTTTACCTGTGCCCAGTACATATAGGTCAGCATGTTCCATTCTAGTAAGTATATATATTTTAGGTAGTATTTTAAAACTTCTTTAAGAGACTGGGCTATTAATAATGTACGAAACTGAGACTTTTTTCTTATAGTTTCGGTTAGGTAGCCCACATACACAAGTTATAGTTGTAAAAGAAAAGGGATGAGGAAAGGGAAGCAAAACGTTGGAAAATTCGTCTTTGTTAAACATAAAAGGATGATAGCATGCTCTATTTTGTGTCCTGTCTTGTTTTTCTTGCTTGCCATGGTACATATGGTGATTTTCAGATAGGAGAAGTGAGAATGTTTTGGAAAATGAAAAAAAAAGAAATATCCTCCCTCTGAAAATCTAAAAGGAAAACAATTTCCTTCAAGAATAGCACCAGAACAGACACACATTACACACACCACAAACCATGCAACCATCAGTGATCTCACACACACGATGTGCATAAGCACACCCCTTCACAGTAGCAATGTGCAAGAAATCGAATATAATAACCCCCTTTGTGGATTATTATCTGTTTTTTTACTGGAATGGATTTGTCTACATGCGTCACGAGTGTGTTTCAGCTCATTCGACCTGTAAGCGTCAAGTCCAAAAGTGTTCTGACTGGGCATTGTTGTGAATAATAGATGGCTGAGTACTTTTAGCCTGCAGCGTTATAAGTTCATCCAGTGAATCACAGTGTTATTCTGTCAGTCACGTAACTAACAGCATCTGATCTTCTCTCTGAATGTGCATGAGTACGTGTGTACAGTGTGCTTTTCTATATTTGTGTGTGTATGTGTTTGGTGTGTCTTTAGATGAGCATACCTCAGGATGTGTTTATCATATCTGTGTGTGTTTGTCTGTCTTGCATTAAAATAGAGCCTGTGGACCAATACATATGTCATGTGTAAAGGTATATATGTAAAAGGCATATATGTATATATGAGTGAGCCACTCTTGTTTTTTAAATTAAATTAAATTAAATTTAAAATAAAATTAAGGGGACATATCGTGTGGGGACTGACCTGCTATTGCAGGACAAAATGCAGGTCCCCACAAGGCCATCTTATTTTAGGATATAGAGCTTAGATTTAATGGTTAAGAAGACAAAGTAGTGCAAATGTTGGGTCAGACATATAGTGGTTTTGTTTAAAGTAAAGTGGTTAAAGCAATCTTGATGTATATGTCACATCTCAGTATGTTACGAAATGCTTTACAAAGGGAAAAAATAGGACATTTAGTGATAGAGAGGTCACTTAATAAAAACGAAGTCCTAAAATATAATTACTACAAAAAGGTTATAAGACCAAAGTATTTTTAAGAGGCCTTTTAAAAATGCCAAATCCCAAAAAAGTGTGTTTTGTGTGTGTGTGTGTGTGTGTGTCTGTGTGTGCACCTTCAATGGCGAAAGGCTTCCCCACAGTAAGCAGTTTGCAGTCTGCGTCGATAGAGACCTCAAAGTCCAGCAGGGCTTTGTCCATGATGAACGCATCCAGGGCAGGAGGATCTGTCCTTCATCACCAACACACACATACACACATCACAAGGGTGAAAAGAGAGGCATTAATTAACAACTAACAGCTAACCTCAAACTTTGGAAGACCTGTGAGTCCGATTTACAAACTTTCCCACACTCCCAGAAGCTGCGCAGGAAGTCGGTATTTTTAGGCTGTCATCCTGCTTTGTCATTTATACAGAGGATGAGATTAACTGCATTCTAATACACTGTGTAAACACATACATCATTACCTGAACCAACAGCCTCTGTGGCAGGCTGATAAGGCAATAAACACACTGCTGAAGACTCTCTTACTCCGACATTATCGATCCAATTGACCCTATAATGACCCCTAATTATAGACTGTTCCGCTGTGTGCAGCCTCTGCCGGCTGACCACAGCTGGCAGGAGATATGAAGTGTAACACACTGATAAAGAAGAAAAGCTACATATATACACGTACATCACATTTAAATGGCAAACAGATAAAAGCAAGCAAGCAGGCATAAATGTATGATTGGAAAAAGCACACAGACACACAATCTGATGGAAAAAAATAAACCAGACTGATCAAATTACCTGAAACTTCTTGTTATTCAGGAGGTTTACTACCAAACAAAAGGTTGACTTTATAAAGTCTTTGCTGTGCTGGCAAAGCAGAAAAGTCTGTTTTTCTCTGTCTAGACCTGTCAAATACAGGTTACAGGAAGAAGAGGAAGGATAGAGACTTCTTTTAGGGCTAAAGAGGCTTGAAGTTATCAAATGCCCGGCCTCCAAGGGTGTGTGAGTGTGCATGTGTGCAGGCATCAAAGTGTGT
>JAQFJA010000007.1:6290446-6301385 GCA_029874485.1 Naso brachycentron
ACTTTAGTTCAAAATGTGGAATTATGAACGATGAACTGAACTAGTTCATTTTAAAATGTGTGAACTGAACTTTGAACCACTTCAGGTAGAAAGTGAACTTTCCCAACACTGCTGATGGCATCATCAGTGCGTGACCTTTCACACTCACTGGATCGGTTTGCAGCTGAGTGTGAAGCGGCTGTGATGAGGATAAGCACCTCTTAATCTGAGGCTATGGTTCTCAACAGGAAACCGATGGATTGTCGGAAGGAATTAGTTCTTACCCCAAGTGAAGGAATTTATGTACATTGGGGTCTTGTTCACGAGTGATGAGACTATGGAGCAAGAGATTGGCTGGAGAAATGGTGCAGTGGAAATGATTTCGCATTTGCTTTACCGCACCGTCAGAAAAAGAGAGCTGAGTCGAGAGGCAAAGCTCTTGATCTATCGGTCAGTCTTTGTTCCTTTCCCCATCTATGGTCATTAAAAGTTGGGTCATGACCAAAAGAATGAGATCTCCTATACAAGCAGCTGAAATGGCTGTCCTTGGGAGGGTAGCTGGCATCTCCCTTGGGGATAACGAAGAAATTCATTCATCCTTGAGGAACTTGGAGTAAGGCCGCTGCACATTAGTGTTGAAAGAAGACAGCTGAGGTGGTTTGGGCCCGTAAGACTGCCACCTGGTCGCCTTGCTCTGGAGGTGTTCCAGGTAGTCCATCAGGGAAGAGTCTGCAGGGCAGGCCCAGATCCAGGTGGAGAAACCAGATATCTGCACTAGCCTGTGAATGCCTTGGAATCCCCCTGTCAGAGTCGGCTGATGTGGCCAGGGAAAGGGAAGTCTGGGGCCTCCTGCTGAAGCTGCTGCCTTCGTGACCCAACCACAGATAAGTGGTTGACGATGGATGGATATTTGTCTCTGTCACGTGGAAAACAATGTGTAGATTTTCATTTATCCCTGAGACTTACTCTAACCCAAACTAACAACAAGTCTCATGTTGTGAAATGTAAAGAGCAATGTTGTGGGGACCATGTTTTTGTCCTTAAATCAAGGACAGATCCCCACAGTGTTATAACGTATCACTTAGCCTTGCCCCTGCAACGTTATTTCGAGTAGGAGTTGACACAAAATCCACAATCAAAGCCGACAGAGATGTAAGTAAAACATGCCTCACTGCTTCTGAACAGTGAAAACAGATTTCAGGTCAAGTCAGTTTAATTTATACAACTCAGAATCAACAAATGACAAATTTGCCTCAGATTTCTTTATAATCTCTTCAGTATAAAACATTCTTGCTGCGCATTTGAAGATGATGCTGATGAACTGGGACATCGAATGATTAAAACACATACAAGCATCTGAAGCTTAATTTGCTGTTTTCATTTCACTGGCAGGATAGAAAAGCTTTTGAAACTCACTTTAAGACCACAGGACATTAAAACTCTCTACTGACAATTATAACAAGAGAAAGCTCTTATGTGGTAAATTATTTCACACAAAAAGCTTTTAAACAATTGAAATATTCACAGTAGAGTTTGCCTGTGTTGCCTTTTCGTGTTGATGTATTTTCTAAATAGGCTGTCCATGTTTGATGCTACGTGCGCTTACACAATGTAGGCAAGTTTGCACTGACTTGTATGCTTCCATTCTCAGGTCTCTGTTGTTTTTTTGTGTTGTAGGAGAGAACTGTGGCTGATCAACAAATTGAGTTGAGGTGGTGTCCTTAAAAAGACCTTGGACCCTCACAAACGAAAGAAATACTCAGATGTAGCTCTTCACAAAGACTTGGTATACTAAGAAATTCCATTGCAGAAATGAACACTCAGTGCTGGGAATATATACCACGAAACAGCATACAGTGGATTTCTATTTTAATTTTTAACTGATAATATTAAACTCTAAGTCAGCCTGATATATTGTCACATACACTGGCACCAATTTTTCATAAGAAAAGCATCATCAATGGCATGTCGCCTGCAGTGCAGAAATCATCCTGTGCACTCCTGTACACAAGTGGTTACGTTTTCATGATTGAATTCACAAACCCATTAAAACCAAAACCGTCAAGGTAAGTTTAGAGAGGAATACATTGCTGTTGTTGCGTGAATAAAGAGGAGAATGCGAGATGACTAATGGCAGGATCGTAGCAGACTCAGTCAAGGACCATCTGTGGAGAAGAGCTGCATTGATTAGCCCAAATAGTCCCTAAACGTGCTGCGGGCGATTCATGCATCCATGCATGTACATAGCACATCTCGAGGAGCCAGTGTGTGTCTTGGCACGTCTGTGTGTTTGTTCAAACACAGTAGAGCACACAAACATGCAAAGTGAGGGCATGTATTTGCAGGAGTTGTGTTTGCAAGTAGACAGACACGGGTGTATGCATACAAAAAGTGTGTTTGAGTGTCCGCTCAATCACCCTCTCCATGTCCCTATGAGACATTGTTGGTTTGCACAGTTGAAGTGAAGGACTAACCAGGACCTCTGGCAATAAAAATATGTGTATGAAAGAGAGAATATACAATGAATACCCAAGTGAGTGTGTATTTGCGTAGTTGCATGCTTGGATAGGACTGATTAATGCATGCATATTGCGTGGGACTGTACACAACATTTTCTAAGATTGTTTGTATGCATTACATTTATACACACACTTGTTGTTTGTAAGCTCCTTCCTGTAAATTACACTGATCTTGTTGAGTTAAAACAACAGTTGCCTTCCAGAGGATTAGAAAGGCCTCATTTGCCTGCAGTTTTTGTTTCCTCCAAGGGTCTCAATTGACATTCAGAGAGGAGGAACTCGAGCCCTAATTAGGTTGGCTCACACATTCCAAGATTCAACCAATCAATGGTCCGCTAATGGGCTGTCAGTCAAACGACAAGGCTTGGGACAGGTCAGGGTCGCTAGAGGAATGCCTTAATTTCTCAGCAGAATGGGACAAAGTAGGCCAGAGAGGAGTTCGGCCAATGGGGGCAATTATAGAAAATGATGAGGTCCAATAGTAGGACAGGATGTATAATGAGCAGTGGGATGGTGGAGGGGCTTTAACGGTGAGCTCTTAAATCATTTAAACTTTCCCAAGGTGGAATTTTCAGCTCACCTGCCGCTCTGTAACTGTGCTTCTTTTCTTCCTGCTGCTCCTTCTCGGTCTTTGATAATTACAATGAGTTCCGAACGAGGCCTCAGACACATTACAGAATTATACTCGTCGTAAACAATGATGAAAAGAGTCACATGTACTGAGTGACATCTGCAGATGTTCTGCGTCTTTTATCTTAGCTGATGCATGCGGGTAGCACCTGTTACTGATATATGCAACAACAGAAAACAGGCAGACGCTGTTTGGGTGAAGACCTGTTCCTGAACAGCTTGTTGTGGTTTGTTCTGACGCTTTTAGAAGAAATTTTAACATGAAATGAACCAGAAAAATGGATGGAAGTGCAGAATAACTAAGCCGTGGATAACAGAGTTGGACAAAATGATCGTATAATCTTTAGAGAAAGCCATATGTCATTTTGCTTAAAGTCTAAGCTTGGTGTCAAAGCAGAGACCGGCTTTTTGTCATCAGTAATATGACATAAAGATTGTTCGGGCACAAAACTGACATCAAGGCTCTTGACATTTATTGTACTTCCTTCTTACTTTGTCATCAAACTCGATTTTATTGGCTGTTGGAAAAGTCCCCATGGTGACTCCAGTCTTTGACAATTGCAAAACACTGCATTATGAAAAGACTAGCTCAGTTGGAATTAAATGTATTATTCAATCGTGACATTGCCAGCAGGGATTGTGTGACAGCAACCAAGTTATTCACTCCCGCACAGATGGAACAATTACAATACAAATACAGCTGTGACAATAGTGATTTCACATGTTTCATTCAAATGATCAAAAGGATCTTTAATTGTGTAAGATTTTAGAACTGGTACAATCTTTTTTTTAATGCTAAGATAGATCAAATGAGAAAGAAGTCGCCCATGATGACAAATATGTAGAGCGCAGACAGGCAAGGCCAGTAATCAACCCTTCTATGATATACAAATGTGCAAGTTCAGCAGCTACATTTGTTATAAATTATTCCCAAAACTGTTAGAATTATGTTTAAATGCAGTTGTGCCTGAAGCCTTATCATCTCATTTGCATTTATTTTGTACTTCTATTTTTATACTTCTAATATTTCACATACTTTACATACATCTGTGAAAAACAAAAATATGTTTTCATTGCCACATCTTACTTTGATTATGAAGCATTGATTTAAAAACTAACCACTACATGTGTAAGCTGGACGATAACTGATGTCTGTGAATTGGGATTTTGATATGTAGTCATGGTGTTTTATCATTTCTGAACTTTTTTCTTCCATCCACTGTTTTTTTTTGTTTTTTTTATATTGATGTGATGCATTTATTCTAATAATCATTTATGATGTTATGGGTGTATCATTCAATAAGCCAATCAGAGTGTCACGTCCCATTCCCTTTAAAGGGGAATTCCCGTTTTTTGACACCTGGACCTTATTTATAGGAATAAATACGCTCATATACTCACCCAGACAATTTTGGGGCAGCTTGGAGTCCTTCGGACGTTATTTAGATCCGTCCGATATCTTCGTATCCATATGATAGTAGTGCACGGGGCCACGGCAATGCAGCCTCTAAATAAGACATCATCTGCCGCGAAACTCGCTCATTTCACCTACATTTTGTCATGAATCACCATGTCAGCTCAACTTCCTTGTTATGGTCATCCGGGGCTTTTTTTCAGTGGTACAAGGATTTGTAACTTTTGATGACGTCACAGACATGCACCGCAAAAGCTCAGCTGTTTTACTTTGTTCGATACATCAGTAAACAAAATAAAATTATATGAATTAGAAATAATTAAGAAATAGTTAATTTAAAGGATGGAAAAAGACAGACCCAAATGTATATTGAATTTAATTATTATATTATTTATTTAATTAATTGCATGTATTTATCTACCTAAAAATAGATAGATAAATAAAATAGAAATAAAATGGCTTTAGTGCTGGTCGTTGGAAGAACAAAGTGAAAGTCAGAAAGTCAGTCAGTGGCTGCTTACTCCAAAGTCATTATAACTAGTCCATCATGCTGAATTGTCTGAAGGGGAATAGATCTGGCGGGCAAGCGCGGTGGATCTTGGAAAATTTCTTGAGCTGGCAGTTTATCCACATAGTCAAGTAGTGGTCTCCAATGTGTGTAGAACCTATCAGATGAACCCCTAAGTGAGAACTTGATCTTCTCCAGTTTCAGAAGGTATAAAATGTCATGTAGCCAGACTTTGGTGGCTGAGGAGATTTCCATAATAAAAGAATTCTCTTATGAGCAATAAGGGAGGAGAAAGCGATGACATTGTTTTGGATGGCTGTGGTGTGGAAGTCATCTGAGGGTTTGCCGAAAATAGCAATATGCAGGGTTGGATTTAGATTTATACCCAATATGTCTGAAATTGTTTTAAAGAATAGTTGCCAAAATTCAGAGAGCCTGGGGCATGACCAAAACATATGGGTGAGGTTGCATGGAGTCTGCAAACATCTACTACATTCCTTGTCAATTTTGTCTGGGTAAAGCTTCGAGAGTTTTTCTTTACTGTAGTGTAGCCTGTGGAGGACTTTAAATTGTATCAGGGGGAGTCTAGCGCAGCTGGATGACGAGTTGACAGCGTTTATGGCCCTCTCCCAGAAATCCTCAGAGAGGTTTAATTGGAGTTCTTATTCCCAGTACATTTTAATCTTATTTAAAATAGATTTGTTAGTTGGGAAAAGTAGATTATACAGATGAGATGTGGCCCCTTTGTGACGTTTTAGCCTTGAGAGCCAGGTCAATCCCGTTAGGTGCCGGGATATGCGGGAATGATGTTGTGTGCTCTTTCGTAAAGTCTCGCAGCTGGAAGTACCGAAAAAAGTATGACCTTTGCAGATTAAAGGCAGAGATCAGTTGGTTGAAGCTTGCGAACAGACCATCAATGTATAAGTCTCCCAAACTATGTAGCCCCTTGTTTTCTAAGGTGGTGAATCGTGGATCGATCTTTGCTGGTATAAATAAATGATTATTGCAAAGGTAGTTGCTAAAGGAGGGGAGAGCCAGCTAAAGTGGCGTCTTAGTTGTGCCCAGATTTTTTGTGTTCCAATAACAACCAGGTTAGAGGTAAAGTTTGATGGGAAGAAGGGCAAAGTACTGCATGTCAGAGCTAGCAACGATGAGGAGCAAGAGGCTGACTCAATCTGTCACCAACTTGATTGAGGTGAGATAAACCATGATATTATTTTGTGCAAATTAGCGGCCCAGTAGTATCCGATGAGATTGGGAAGACCTAGCCCCCCAGCTGATTTGTTTCTGCAGACCAGAGCTTGGTTTGCCCTTGGGCGTTTACCAGCCCAAATAAATGATGAGATAATAGCATTTATATTTGTAAAAAAGGATTTGGGAAGGAATATGGGCAAACATTGAAATACATATAAGTATCTTGGTATTCGTTTTAACAATTTGTATTCTGCCTGCTAAGGGCAATGGTAAGAAATTCCATCTTTGTAAGTCTGACTTAACTGCCACTGTTGATGAAGCGAGATTTTGCTCTTGCATTGTTCGCATAGAATGTGTGATTATGATGCCAAGGTATTTAATTCCTGTGTGTGCTAATTTGAAGGGTATAGATGATGGTGGTACATCTATGGCCAACTGGTTGATTGGGAGGTATTCACTTTTAGAGATGTCTAACTTATATCCAGATAGATGACCAAAAGCACTTAACAGCGTCAAAATGCATGGAATGCTTGTCAGGGGATCGCTCACATAGAGAAGTAAATCGTCAGCATATAACGAGACCCGATGTTCCACACCCCATCTTCTAATTCCTCTGAATCCTTCTTCCTTTTTTAAAGCAGCTGACAGTGGTTCGATCACTAGAGCAAATAATAACATGGAGAGCGGTCACCCCTGTCGCGTGCTCCGAAAAAGTGGGAACAGCGCTGAGCGCTGGTTGTTTGTACACACTGAGGCGCAGGGAGATGAGTAGAGTAATTTCACCCAGGAAATGAAATTGATGTTAAAACCAAATTGTCGCAGGGAGAAGAGGAGATAGACCCACTCCACCCTGTCAAAGGCCTTCTCAGCATCGAGAGATATTATGACCTCTGGGCTGTTGGAGGAAGATGGAGGGAGAATGACATCGAGAAGCCTTCTTATGTTGGAATATGAGTGTCTTCCTCTTATAAATCCAATCTGATCTTCTGAGATGATCAGGGGCATCACAGATTCCAATGGCCTGGCTAAAATTTTTGCAAGTATTTTAACATCAACCGGGAGGAGTGATTGTTACGACCCCTAGTGCCTGACACTATCAACGTGGAACTGCCGGGGACAACGGACACCGGGGAGATATCGGACTTTTCTGGATGGACTGCGGGCGCAGTGTTGGCGTGATACAGCTTCAGCATATTGACGTGACACACTCGGGTTTTTCTCCTTCTTTCGGGGGTACCGATGACATAGTCTGTGTCACTTAAACGATCACGAACCTCGTATGGACCGGAAAACTTGGCGGAGAGAGCCGAGCCGGGGATAGGTAATAACGCCAAGACTTTATCGCCGCGCTCGAAGTGTCGGGAAACGGCGGAGCGGTCGAAGTGGCGTTTCATCACAGTCTGTGATGACGAAAGGGACTCTCTCGCCAGAGCATTTGCACGATGCAAACGTTCACGGAATGTACTCACATAATCCAGCACATTTGTTTTGGACAAAGTTTTGGTCGACAGTAATCTTTCTTTCAAAGACTTAAGCGGACCGCGGAACGTGTGACCAAAAACAAGCTCAGCGGGGCTGAATCCTAGCGATTCCTGAACTGCCTCACGGGCAGCGAATAACACAAACGGAATTCCCTCATCCCAATTTCTCTCTGTCTCCAGACAATATTTACGGAGCATAAACTTCAATGTCTGGTGCCATCGCTCTAACGCGCCTTGGGATTCAGGATGATACGCGCTAGAGACTGCGTGCCTCACGTTCAATGTCTCGAGGACCTGTTTGAATAGTTTTGACTGGAAATTAGTACCTTGATCGGTTTGGATTACTCGAGGAAGGCCAAATGTGGAGAAGAACTTGGTTAAGGCTTTCACCACGGAGCTACTGGTTATCTTGCGCAACGGAACAGCTTCGGGGAAGCGAGTAGCGGCGCACATGATGGTGAGTAAATACTGATTTCCATGTTTAGTACGAGGCAAGGGACCAACACAGTCTACTATTACTCTTTCAAACGGCTCTCCTAATGCAGGTATGGGATGCAGAGGAGCTGGGGGAATTACTTGGTTTGGTTTGCTGGCGATCTGGCAAACATGACAACAACGACAATGCTTCGAAACATCTGATTTTAGGCCGGGCCAGAAGAAATGTTTGAGTATCAGTTGATACGTTTTTGTTACACCTAAATGTCCTGACCATTGACTTTCGTGCACTACTGACAACACGTGCGGATGGAATGCAACAGGAACAACTATCTGATATACAGAGTTTAAGTCAGAGTCCACGGCAGCAGGAGACCATTTACGCACCAGCACATCATTATCCAACAGATAAGCTACATTTTCACCACTTGCCTTGACGGCACTCACCACGTTGGAGAAACACTTCTTCAGCGTCGGGTCGGTCCGTTGAGCGGCGCACAGCCGTTCACGGCTTACCGGGAGGGACATGCTGTCAGACGGCGGCATGTCTGAACCGGCGGAGCGCACCAGCTCAGCGGCGGTTTCACGAGGAGACGCAGCAGCGGTCTCAGTCTCGTTCACCGTATTGTTAGCCTCTTCTGAAAAGGAGGACATGAGCACACTGTCAGACAGGAAAATTTCATCTTTATCTTTAATTTTGGCCGCTTGTGCGCGGGTAACGACACAAGTGGGAAACAAATTGGAATGTGTGTGTTTTACGTTACCGTCCTCCGTGCGCTGAGGGGAATCCAACACTTCCAGCGCAGGTGTCACCTTACCTCCAGCTATGTCGTTGCCCATTAGAAGAGTAATACCTCTAATTGGTAACGCAGGGCAAACAGCAACGGGGAAGAAACCACTGATTAATTTGGATTGTACATGCGGTGCACAGGCCTGGGGATGTAACCCATTTCAATACCTCGTAACACCGAACCATAACCGCAGGCGGAGTGCTCATTAAACGGTAACGCAGAAGCGAGAATGACTGACTGTGAGCCTCCAGTGTCTCTCAAAATGCGCACAGAGCGCTGATCAGCAGATTCACCAGTCAGAGACACTAAACCATCAAATACAAAGGGTTTAAAACAGGCATCAAGAGTTTCCTCATCACTAGATTCAGGGGTTAGGTGCGGCTCGGTCTGAATTAAACCGATTCCTTTCGGCTGCGGTGTGCTCTGAGGGGATGACTGTGGCGCTTGGCGTTTAAGCTTCCGACAATCGGCGATGACATGTCCAGGTTTGTGGCAATAAAAAATTCTCTGTCTTCCTTGTTAGCGTTTTGCAGTTTGTGAGATCTAAATTGTATGACCGGAGTGCGGGACTTCTCATCAGAGACTGACGGAAAAGCAGTCCTGTGAGTGAGCACGTACTCGTCGGCTAATACAGCGGCAGCAGAGAGTGACTTTACTTTTTGTTCGTTTAAATAAACAACAATGCGGTCAGGCAAACATCTTTTAAATTCCTCCATGAGTATTAATTCCCGCAAAGAATCAAAATCACTGGCTTTACAACTCGTGCTCCATTTGTCGAACAAACTTCCCTTTTCCCTCGCGAATTCAAAGTGGGTCTGATGTGGGGCTTTTTTATGACTCCTAAATTTCTGCCTATATGCTTCGGGAACTAATTCATATGCACGCAACACGGCGGCTTTAACAGAGTCATAATTAAGGCTGTCCGCCAAAGGGAGAGCAGCGACAGCTTCCTGGGCTTTCCCATGTAATTTACACTGCAGTAGCAGAGGCCAAACATCAGCTGGCCACTGCAGAGCAGAGTCGATGCGTTCAAATGCGCTGAAATAGGAGTCCACTTCAGTGTCACGGAAAGCAGGTACTAATGCAATATGTTCACTAACATCAAATGTAACTCGTGGTGAAGTGGTGGAAAGCGGAGGCGTACCTGTACTCGCGTCGGGCACAGGCGGTGCACGAGTCTCCCTCTGAGCCTGGAGTTCCAGCTCACGCAGCTTTACGGCTTTGTCAGCCTCAATCTCCAGCTTTCGAATTTCCAGCTGGTGCTGCACCTGTGCTTGTCGGCTGTTCATCTTTTCCTGGGACTCAATCTGGAGACGGATAATTCTCAGTTTTAACTGTGCCTCAACTCCGGACCCAGTACTGGTAGGAGAGAGAGGATCGAAGCGGGGCAACGTGACTGGCGTTTTTACGCGTCTGGCTGCAGCTCCCTCTCTCACAGCTGTGGGAGTTACTGGTGGCTCACCATCCAGTTCTTGGCCACCCTGCCCATCACTCAGGGTGCCATCATCAAGCACAGTTTCTGACTCGGATTGCACTGGTGCCTCAATTAGCTTCAGTTCCACCAACTTACTCACGACTAGGACCTTAAGATCCCTTTTTAGAATTGTTTTGGGATGTGCGACGCTGAAGTGGAGCGCTATTTGGACCAAATCATCTTTTCGACAACTGTCAATTAAACTAAGGGAGGGAGTAGCCAAGAAAGTCTCTAAATCAAACATAATGGCAGGCGCCCAATCAGAATTAGTCAACTCCAAAATTTCGATTTTTTTATTTTTTTTTTTCTCACCAGATTAACCAAAGTTGCTAATAAATTTTTACTTACGGGATTCTTTTAACAGAAATCCCGGATGAGCCCCCATTCATGTTACGACCCCTAGCTCGTGATGTAAAAGGGAAGCAACATAAACCAGATGGAATTGGTAAAAGTAAAAATATTTATTAAACAAGATTCGGTTAACATAAAAAGGCGAGGTAAAACTAAAGGAAGT
>JAQFJA010000007.1:6359079-6369120 GCA_029874485.1 Naso brachycentron
AGGACACAAGGTGATGACAAAGTTAAATATTATATGAACTGTAAATAAACTTATATTTGCAATATCAACAAAACAATTTTGTCAGGTTAATTATCGGTCACACTGAATGCACAGTAAAACAATGTATCAATAATTACTATTTAACCCAACTCAGCATGCACAGGAAGTCAGTTTTTATAAATATACACAGGTGTTCACACACCCACACACAGAAACTAATGAGGCTTATTTCAAGCTAAATTCCACATTTTCCCAGTAGTGTGCAGAGACAGCTGTTTTTCTTCAGCCGGAAAGGAAACATTAGCTTTCCATTATGTTTTGGAACAGCTGGCCGCGCTGCTTATCATGTGATGCTTTGTCAGTGTCCAACAGGAAGGGACTGTCAGGGCAGTGTCACCCTGATAGACACGGCTGGCACACTCTTCTGCTATAGTATTACACCAGATTAGCAGGCATTCCCCTCATGGTGCAGTTTATGACCTGGAAAATTGTGTTGCATGAATCATTTAGGAATCCAAGATGCTGCGGCCGCTGTTAGTTTCCATAATGACATGATTTCCAAGATAAGCAATGAAAATCACTTGGATCTTCCATGGAAAAAATCTGATAAGGGCTGGACAGTTTCCCAAACAGTGTTACTTTCATTTTTTGTTAGGATTTCAAATGTGCACTGTCATTTTAATGCAGTAGCCCACTGAGCCAGTGTTGTTGAAAGTCTTTCCTGCGGTACAGATAAAGTTATGCTCCTGTCACATGTTAAGACAGTAGGCTAAGTTATGACACTGAGGACAAACATAACTGCAACAATGCTGAGCAGAGGGAAGATAAAGTTTGTTAAATTTGCCTCTTTGGATCAACAGATTGACAGAGCTGCCAACCCAGGAGAGGTCAGGCTCAAGTAGTGTTGTCAAAATATCAAAGTATGAATGAGTGAATTAAATTTATTTGGTTCATTCATATTAGACAAAGCAAAATAATAATAAGAACAAAAAAAGATTTGCAGTGGTGAACCAAAGGGGTGTAGACTGAATATTAAAAACAGTTTCAATACAAGTTTTTGCAGTGTAGGTACTCCATCATAAGCTGTGTTTTTTCACTCCCCTCTTTTATAGCAGGTTGTCACATTCAATGTCTACATATTGTAGTCCTACCTCCTCCAGACATAAATTTAAGTAGATGCTGTTGTTATTAACATACAGTACACAAGCATTGTTATAGTTATCTTAAAATAAAAATCTAAAATTTTATGCCCCCAGTGTTGTATCATTTTTCCCCTGTTTTATCAAACCTGATATTAAAAAAATATTTTTTGAGATATTGTACTGCAGTTAGTGTTGTTTAGCCAGACCTTTCTCCACACTACATTAGTGCTGTGCCAGTGCTGGAGAAAGGTCTGACTCAACCTGTTGTCATTCTGGGGGAAAAAAACACCGTGGCCTTATCGTATTGCTCTAAACCAATCACAATCATCTTGGGCGGTGCTAAGCCCCGGATGCAGCAGCAGTACCCTCACAAAATAGTCTTGGGTGGGAACTGTTGTGATAACGCTATTTTGCTTTTACCAGTGGATCACCGTGCATACTTTGTCCACAGCAATCCCTTCCAATCGCTTACGACACATGTCCATTTGCAGGGTGGCTCTCAATCAATTTTTGCTCTAGAGTGTTTCTGGAGATTCAAGTATTTGCCAGGAGCTACTTTATCAGCTGTGTCTGGATCTTGGTTATGCTGCAGCTCCCATTGACTGCAGGGTTTTCATCTGGTTGTCAATTATCACGATCAAAGGGGACAGTAATCTAAACCATAGCATTTTCTCCCCATGTGTCTTTGTTTACCTCCGCTAGCTCAGGGTTGACAATATGCCATGCCTTAATGAAAAGTTCCCCATAACCGGTGGGCCAGCAAATGTTCTAAACATATTCTTTGTATTTCTTTACAGCTATCCACCAAAAGGACTAAGCAGGCCTGCCTTACTGCATGACTCAAATCTTCATCAAAGCTTGCTATTATCTGCGTGTAGACAACTCGCTCTGATGTGGTTGTTGTGATGTTTTTGGGAGGCTTATACCTAACTTCTATGCCCCATGACTCAGAATAATCAAGGATAGAAGCAGGGTTAGGGTTAGGGTTAGGTGTTAGGATTGAGGTTAGGCTAACTTAGCATACAAATGTGAACATGGCGAAGTGAAAGAGGAGTGATGCTGGTAATTTTTTACAGGCTTTTCCGGGGCACAAGATGGGAAGTATCATAGATACTGCTTCAGATTCCAAGTTTGTTTACATTTTTTCACCCGGAAGTCAGTAGCAAGCACCTCCTTTCCAGTGACATCATGCATGTCCTGAGAGACTGTGAATGATAACTGGTTGGGGAGCGACGTGTAGTCTGTCATATCTCTCAGCCATGACATGGCAAGAATTTATGACCCTAGATCGCCTAATCTGACACAGTGAACATTTTAACAGACAAAAATCTCTTCAACAGCACTGTTTCCTGATCAAAGCAATGCATAAATATTTCAGCCTTTACCTAAATTATGAGTCAGAATCCTAGAACTAAAATAAAGAACTATAATAAATCATAAATAAATAATAATAAATACACCATATTTAAGTAACACTACAATTGTCACAGGCACTCATTCTCCCCTACTCACCCAAGCCGTTGAGCGTTCCGATGTGTGAAATCATAAAGTTGCTGATGCTGTGATTTGCCAATGAGTCGGCCATGCTGCTGAGTGCCGACGCCCCTGCCGCAGTACCGATCAGATACTCCAGAATTAAGTTCCAGCCGATGAAGAAGGCCACACACTCGCCCACGGTCACGTAGCTGTATGTGTAGGCCGAACCTGTGGTCTTTGGCACCCGCACGCCAAACTCTGCATAACACACTCCTGTGGAACAGAGGAGGCCAACACAGACAGACACAGACACGTTCATACACACATATGAGTGGTATGAGTGCATTATCATCCAAGAGAATTGGTATTGATAGGAGCATTAAGGTAGCACTAAGATATCCCTTGAGTGCCTTTTATATTAAAGGTTCACCCATATGATGTCTTTGCCCTTGTTCTAATTGCATGGTTATTAAAGGCTCATCTTATAAATCATATCAGTGCAATGAGGATAAGAATGGCAGACACATTTATACCGTGGCCTACAGTACAATATAGTCAGGCTAATGTGTGTGTGTGTAAGTGTGATAGAGACAGTAAGAGACTGTTAAAGAGCAAAAGTCACAGAATCTGCATTTTCTCCAGTCTCACCTGACAGTATGGAGGCCACAGCAGCGATAATAAAGGACACAATGACCCCCGGTCCAGCCATCTCCTTGGCAACCAGCCCGGAGACCACATACATCCCTGTCCCGACACAGCTGCCCACACCCAGCGACACCAGGTCCACTGTGGATAACACCCGGGCCAGCCTGGTGCCATGTGAGCTGGTGCCCGACATGGCCGAATCCAACATGGATTCCACAGGTTTGGTCCTCAGCACGCGGGATGCAAAGGTGTTCCATGCTGAGGCCCATTGTATCCTCCGAGGGTCTAACTTCCCCGCCAGACCGCTCATACTGAGGGCTAAAGGTCAAGGTTCAGAGTCAAAGGGAAGAATATCACAGGAAGGAGTTGGAGGTTTCCTCTTGGATGTTTTTTCTTACTGTTTTGCTTTGTTTTGGTTTATTATTTTATGAAATTAATAATATATTGCACAGTAGAAGAAGAGTTATTCTTCATCCAGATGACAAAAATTTGTAAGAAGCTCTTTTGACTCGGTTTGCTCAGCTGTCTTTTCTTGGTTTACTGGAAGGCCATCTTAGTTTTCCCCCACATGGACAGGAAGTTACCTGAAAAAAAAAAAGGTAAGATGAATTGTTTTGCAGCATTTCACAGCACATTGACTGTCACAGTGCATATTTTTAAGTACACACGCCAGCACACAGGAGCCCGCTGGTTTAGACTCATCATTACACATTCGTCCACAAATGAAGCGTACCTGAGTGAGGAAGCAGCTACTTAGCAGTCCTGTCCCTGTAGCACTGTTGCTATAGTAGCCAAAGTCATTAGTGACAGCAATGTGACGCTATTTGTTTTGTGTTTTAGGAAGAAAGCAAACTGTGTCATCATATGTATATGCTAATATAATTTCACTAAGCCTCTACAAAACTTTGCAAAGTTTCTTTGAGGACATACAGACTCAAATAGGGCTGTCATGATTTTACTCAGTTCAGCAAATGTTCTTACTGGCAATATAATGAAAAAAGTCAGAAATTTAAAAGCAATGATAGAAGCAATGGTAATTTGTCTCCCTAATGAGGCAGTTTAACCAAATCTAAACTAATTAGTGTACAAAACATCAGAAATTGCTCTTAAAATAAGAAAAACATCCAGTAAATTCTCCTTCATATTACAACTTAAAAGAAATAGCAAAGAATGACCTGGAAGTCAGCCATTTTTCTTGTATGTTAGAATCATGGCATTAGTTTATGTGGATTGTTTTAGTAATTAATATAAAACAGCCATTTTAATATATTCAAAACTCATAATCTTATACAATGTATTTATTATATGCTACCCCATAGCAAACAAAGTCCTTGAAATAAGCTCAATTGTGACCAACTGCAACTTCATACATAGGAACAATGGTTATAGGAATAGCAAATTGATAGTATAAACAATATAATTGAAGCATTAAAATGATAAAGTAGTTTTTGATAATATCGTGCTCACATTCTGTATTTTTCAGCATATTTAGATACATTTTGCTGGTAATGCCACCAAACTTTTACTTCAATAAAATTTTGAATGCAGCACCGTAACTTTTGAGATTTTATTTAAATTCCTGTATCGCTACATTTCTATGAATAAAGGATCTTAGAAAATATTTTATAATTGGATTTAAAAAATACTGTTGCTACAATACTAACTAAAAATATTTATTAATATTTAGAAAACGGTCCTCACTTTCAAATTACATAAACTGAACAAACTGAAAATGCTTAGTACGTCAGAAAAATTGTTAGACATATGTGGGCTGCACACTGACACAAACAGAAACAGCTGAAAATGAATTAAAGCAATTAATGAAACAATAATGTGGAGATTGTTAAGTACAGAATAATTATAATAATTATGAGTTATGTTTCAACAATGATGGAAAAATTTCAAGCAGCAGAGGCCTTATGACACTTTTCAACAGCTTTTCAACAGAGGCTCTGATGTAGCAGCGTGATAGTAGGTGCTGTTGAAAGGAGAGCTATTACAGGCATCAATTGTGGCACACTCCACCTCTCTCACTCGCTCCCTCTCATAACAACGGTGAACTAACAATCACTATTCATCCACTTTGAACAACCGCAAGTTACCAAACAAACAAACACACACTCACATACAGTGCACCCACATTGCCTCTCAGCTATAATACGAGCCACTCACACAAATGATGGCTGCGATTACCCAGCTGTTTAACCAAAGCAGGCCAGGGCTGCTGTTGTTGCTGCACTTAGTGGGAGTACAAGCATGTGGAAGGTGATTTAATTTGTGTGTGATGGTGAGTGTCAGGTGGGGCAGATGCTCTGAATCTGACTCACAGGTATCCTCATTCTGATTATACTGTAATGAAATCGCATTTTGTAGTCAACTTGCAGAGGGAAAGTGAGGGAGGACATGACATGAACTGAATCCAAACTAATGATGCACATTACTATGTCGCACAAAACAGCAATTTTAGTAAAACTTGGTCATATCTTATGGAGAAAATGTCCTCTGGTTTTCCCTCTGATGTTCTATCTATGCCTTAACTCTGTGATTGACAGAGGTTCCTGAAAGCAACACGTAGGCTGCCTGCAGACCAAAGCTGCAGCTGTAGCACCGGGTAGTTGTTGGGGACACCTTGGCTAAATAAAAGGCTGCAGACAGACAAAGCAGTCGTAGGACATCAGAGGGAACACCAGAGGACATTTTCTCCGTAAAATATGACCCATTTTTACTAAAATTGCTGTTTTGTGCGACGTATTAATGTGCATCATTTAGTGTCATTTTTTTTAAAGCTGTAGGTCACGCTCAAAGTTACATGTTGCTTTAAACACGAGGAGAGGATGTGTTGACAGGAATGTAACAGAGCTGAGCATATTAAACTCTAAAGTAAGGAGAAGGACGTACAACACATACACCTAAAATTCATCTCCAATGAGGCAAGCGTTTGAGTGCATTTTTGGCATTACTCACACTACTTGCAGGGTTTGCGCAATAGAAGGCTAAGAAGCTATTATGGTAGAAACCTACTAGAAATTTGATGACTCACATCACTACACAAAAAAATACTGCAGGGATGACGCAAATTGTTGGCTACCCTAGACGTTAGCAGCCCCCTGGTTCCTAAGGCAAAAGGCCAATGTGTTCCTTTTTTCACTGGATTTTAAATTATTGCAGCAAATAAGCACAAAAGCAAACAGAACCAGAACAAGCCAACAAACTGGAAAAATTACACTAAAAATTTACTTGTTTCATTTCTAAAGCCATGAACCCAAACAAAATTACTGATCATGGCAGACCTCAGCGCTGTGGTCAAGACAGATTCTCTGTTTCTGGGGAAATACTCTTAGGACAAAGTCAACCAAATTCTTTTCCACAAAAAGGACCCAAACAGCCAATAGAGCTTTTCGCTAAATTACACAAGTAGATTGTAACATATTTCCAACATTTAAAACCTTTAATGGCTGACATCTCATATTGCCAAATTAGGAAAAACATAGGTGTGTACAATAAGATGAATGATGACTCCATTCGATTCAGTGTCCCAGTAAGTCAAGTTAGTGAGCGTGCACAATGCCAGAGCCTTCGAACTGGCTCACGTACATGGAATGCAGCCATTATTAGGTCCATCTGTGCTTCACCTGCTTTGACAAGTAAACATGTCTGCTGTGAAAGGGTGTGTGAGTGTGTGGTTGTGTGTGTTTCAGAAGAGAAGGCAAAGAACTGTTGAGGAGGATGAGAAGACTGAAAAACAGCAAATCTGTTTTTTAATTAGAGCACAGAGCTTTGATCCCCCCTCTGGTTGGGCTTTGTCAATAATAGTGTGTGTGTGTGTGTGTGTGTGTGTGTGTGTAATGTCAGCTTTAATTGGAGACACTGGCACCCATGCACGTATCCAATCACACTCAGAAAAGCTAAAACACTTCAAAAGCTTTGGACAGAAAGGGTTCTGTTTGAAACTGTTGTGTTTATGGGATGTAAATAAAGCACTACAACATGTACACGTTCTTTCATTGTTCCCTTTTTACTAATCAAATAACACATCTGTCATGGGACTACAGATAGAAATTAGCCTATGGCTATAATCTGGCATATTTACATGTCACTGTTCATTCATATGTACTGTCCCTATCTTAAATAAATATATATATCATTTTTTTCCTTAAAAATAACATCTGTTTCATTGTAATATCCATTAATATTCTCAGGTTAGTTTTATTGACACTGGGCACCTGCCTTGTGTTGAGTTGTATGTATTTGAACAGTCGTAGATCAACAAAACTGAGCTGAACAAAGAATTGTGGCGGCAGGTGTTCCATCTGCTCAGTGCTGAAACCTGAATTCACTTTACTAACACTGCTGCCCAGGAGAAAGGTCAGTCTAAGAGCATTTAACCTTTATAGAAACTATGGATTGTGTGACAAATTAAATATTTAAATAAGAATATGTCGCATAAACACCTAACAGATCTAAAGCATTGTAATATAAATAGAATTTTCATAGGAGATAAAGGAATTGCTTTCCAGAGGTTATTCCAAAGCTCACTTACTTCTTTTTTTAATCTTGACTTAGGAACAACTCAAAAGGCCAAACTGCAGTCTGTCAGGCTGCAAACCGGCTCATATAATGTCAGCAGGTCAGTATCATTGTCAGTGGGTGCTGACCCATGCAGCATGGAACGGCAGTAATCTGAACTAATTATAAATTCTTTATCTAATTTATAAATTTATTTACTAATCTGTTTTTTAGCAGAATGTCAGTTAAATTTGATAGAAAGTTTGTCCAAGAACAAGCAAATAGTTTTGGTATAATTCCAAGTCCATACACATTAAATACATTTGTAATTTTTCGCAAAGAAGTACAGTTGAATGGATCCCATGATGTATCCCCACTGTGTAATTTAGGTAATGTTTCTAAAGAGGCTTAAACATTTTTAATTTTCTATTAATAAAATGAGAATTGTGTACCATGCACTCTTTAGGTAATGCTGCTGTTGCTGGAACAGACAGCCTTTTAATTGTACTTGGCACATTTTGGAAACTACTCTATGCCCTCGTGCTAGATTAAAAAATCAATACCACTGTGGAGCTGCAGCCAGGAGGCCATTAGCTTAGCTTTGCATAAAGACTGGAAGCAGAGGGAAATGGTGAGCTTGGCTCTTTTAAAAGTTCTTGAATCTTGTTATTACTGTGTGGATTGGTAGCCGGACATGGTTAAGTTATTGGCTATGGGGGCTTTTAACCATGATATAGTCAGGCCAACAGAAGAAAACAGTTTTTATGGTTATGTTAATCCAATCTTTTTGACAGGCTATGCAGGCTCTGCTACTTATTCTGGGCCCATATTAGCACAGGCTAGCACCAGGTAGCTTAGCTTCTAAAAAAAGATTTACCCAAAGTCACAGCTGTGACTTAACAGTGCAATAAAGAAAATCTGCTTGTAAGTCTTGCTGTCACTCAAAACTATATGTTTAAAAACAAGGTAGGCCTATAAATTGACCTTTTTCATGGTAAAACCTCTTAAAACCACTGCTTGGTAATTTCATATTTCTGTTTATGTTTGGACTAAACAGTTGACGGCATATGATTTGTTGAGCTCCTGGCTCCAGCTTCATGGGAAAATGGATTTTAGCGAGCGAGATATCCATCTTCTCATTTTACCATCTCCAATAAAGCAGCGTATTTTCCAAAGTTCAAATTTTGTTTGACCTTTTCTTGTTGTAGCAGACTAGATTCATATTGATCAATACAGAATGACTCTTATTTCTGCACTAATGACTCGTTACATTCTGCACTTTGCATGCAGATGCAGGCTTTACTTCTCTAAAGCATCTGAAAGGTGCAACATCCCCTAATTTTGATCCCTCTGCACAAACTAAAATACCAGGGACAACGTGAATACTAAATTATTTAATAAAGTGGTGGCAAGACAGGCAATATAATTTATGCGTTCAGTTAAACTATTTATCTAGCTCTTAACATTATGTTTGAGGAAAAATGACTTTTTAAGCAGATATGTGAACAAAACAGCATGAAGAGAGAAAAACATTGAACCAAATAGAGTAAAGCTGTGAGTAACAAAAAGATTTGAACATTGCTGTTATCTCATGGTGTGTGATCAGTACGCTGTGTTTATAGCAAACCAGCTTCACACTGACAAGCAGTTTATTAGAATTTCATCCATCTTTCTTTAATATTATAGCACTAAACAGACACCTATTATTTTCTTTGCCAGAATGCTGCCATTTAAAAATCAATAAGTGAATCCCTGTCATTATAATCATCGCCAGCACCTCTAGCATCGTAGCACGGTGTAGTGTTTCCTCTCCAGATGAGAGAGCTGTCAGAACATCCATCCTTGTGTCTAATCAGCCGTGACTAAGCTCGTCTCTATGTCCGCCCCTGCCTGCGTCTGAATTACTGGATGAATAACCTGATTGAGCTCTCATTGCCTTTACAGTAAGAGCTGCATTGGTTTAATAAGGCTGAGAGCTCCTCTGAATCACTGAAGACCAACCTGGCAACTGGCCTGCCTGTAAGGCTCTGGCCCCTATATAAACCAGACCTGGCAGGCGTCCCCTGGCCCCCATTAGACAGAACAGGAAGGAGCTACCTCATCATTGTTCACTAGATTAACTGAGTCAGCAGAGTTTGTCTTATTTTGTGATGTTGTTTTGTATTTTTCCCTCAGTCTCACTATGGATGGATGGATAAATGGATGGACAGACAGACAGATAGACAGATAGATGATAGACAGATGGATAGATAGACAGACAAACAGATAGATA
>JAQFJA010000007.1:6401121-6418614 GCA_029874485.1 Naso brachycentron
GACATTAGTAATGCTCTTTCAAAATAAAGAAAAACAAGAAACTAAATAGAATAAAGAATACAGTGGTTTCGTCTTTGAAAGGAGATTCCTCAGTGTAACGACCAACAGCATTTTTCCAGTGGAAAGTGTGAAGCCCATGATGGACAAACATAGTAAGAATGCCCCAGTCACACTCATTTATCACACACACAGTGATGCATGCGTACACACACACACACACACACACACACACACACACACACACAGGGAAGACAGTGGTTTCTTCAGCTTGGCTCTTTATTGCTAAAATGTTAGCCTGCTCCTCCTGACAAAGGTAAGTGAACCTAACTTACAGCTGCATAGGAGCAGCTGTTGTGTGGATGTGTAAAGAATATAACTGAAGATAATTATGCGGCAAAAACCTGATTCAAATGGTCATTGCATCACTGGGGAATAAGCATGTTGGTAACACTTTACTTATTGCATGCATCTATAATGCATTGTGAACATACTTATTATGCATTATAATGCACCACAGTGATGTATAAGCACAATAGCATTTTAAGCAGGGTTAAAGTTAACCATAACCCCAACCACAACCATCTGTGATGCATTATAAGTGTGTTCAAAATGTGTTATATATGTTCATAATGTGTTGGAATACGTTATAGATGCATGCTTTAAGTAAAGTGTTACCAGTCTATATGTTTGTGTAACTGTACATTTGTCAACCATAGGCCAACAAACTGCCAAACCTGCAGCACATCCACCAGACACAAAGACAAATCTGCATTACAGTGCTCTCCTACAGGGATGAATATGTATGAAATACAAGAAGTCCACCCTAAATAGTGTTATAAATTCAATACAGTATGTATTATTGATTGAGCTGTTCTAAATATTCAAAAAGAAATGCAAAGGTTTTATCACACCATCTTAAGTTACTCCTTTCAAAGAATAAATCAAGCCCCTGGGTGTCTCACACCTGTAGTTCAGTTCATTTGGTTCAAATCAGTGGATGAGCTGCTTCTCATTTGCATTTTCCCTATATGTCACCAAAAGTCATGAAGGAGCTGTCATTCTGTTCATTGATCGGAAATTAAGTTGGTTGAACTCTCTCTCGTTCAGCTGTTTGCTAAACGTTATGAACACTTCGTGGTTTTATTTGATTTTTTCTAGCTGTTGGGCTAAAAATCAAGAAGGCAACGTATTTTGTCGCTGCTCAAGGTCAACCCCGATACATGTTTGTGTGATAGCACGCTGCCAGCTGTTAGTTTAAAAAGTTGCCCTTGGCTCATAATGCACAGTGAGGCTTGCTACAGGAGCTGGTTTCGTCCAAAAATGCACAATTCTTCCTACAGCTGGAGCGGATTGAGGTTTATTTTCATACCACAAACGAACCTCATCAGAGTTTGTTTGTAACCGGACTGTGACCTGTTTGAAGAGGTGGTCTCGGTTGTTTTGGTCTGCATCCGAGTTTGATTACTGTGTTCAGACCCAAACGAACCAGAGTTCGAATCAACTGAACTAAACCAGGCAGGTGTGAAAACACCCTTAAATTTGTTAACATACATCTCCATTAAAGGGAAAAAAACAACATCAGCAATGTGTTAAAGATAGATATTAACAAAAGAACACGGTGCAACGTAACCAAATAAGCAATAAAATGATAACGTGAGCGCTAATCATTTGGCCTCCATTTTTGTTTTGCTTACATCATGCTAGGCACTGTACAAACAGGTGGGAGCCCAAATCAGAAGAACCAGTCAGAGAGGGGCACGATCCGAAAGGACACCACAACTTTCAACAACGCGTGCTCTCACATGCACACAGTATTCGGGATAGGAGCTCAGATCCTGTTGAGGTTGTGTTCAGGGTTCACTGTTTTAATGCCAATTCATGTTCCCTACAGCAACAAGGCTGCATTCATGAATAGCTAAAACACTACTGTGATAAAGGAAACAGAAATATAGTCAAAAACATTAACTGCTAATATTGCCTGCTTTGAAATGCCTGGTGTTCAAATACACCAACTCATAAACTCCATATTAAGAAGATAAAGTCATAAATCTGTTTGTAAACACACTCAGTGTTGCTTTGATCGCTTTAAGGTTTAAACTTACACACACAGACTGAATTACTTGACTCTTTTTTTGGACATTGATTTTTTCGATATCCCACTTTGATTCCAACTTGATTTGAATGGGACTCAGTTCAAAAAAACACACACACACACTCAATGCACGCACTCACAGTTGCAAACACACATACACTCCCGATTTTAAGAGACACAGATGTGCTGTACATTTCATCAAGCTTCAAAGACTGACAGCCACAGAGAAAGAAAAGAAGAAATAAACGGAATGACGCTCTCGTTGTTCATTTAGTATTACAGTAAATCTGATGCAGCACCTTCAGAGTTTAAAGACAAAAGAGTGAAAATGGAGATGAGTGTGATGATGATGATGATGATGATGATGATGATGATGATGATGATGATGATGGCAGCGACAGGAGGAGGGAAAGAGGAAAAAAGAAGAGAAGAAGACAGAGTGGACCAGTGAGTTCATTTTAAAGGGACACAGACATCATTGTTGCATACTGTTACAACCCGCCTTTGACGGCAGAGTCTAACTACATCTCTATCAGAGAAATGCGATCGAACATTAAAATCACAATTGAGTTTTACTCAGAGCCCGAAAATATGGCGGGAGGAGGAAGTAGAGGAGTGACGGAGGAGGAAGAAAAATCAATCAGGCTGCCTGCTTTCACCACTGACATCCAAAATAGATTTGTTGTCCCTCGGCTGGCCTCCCTGCTCTGTCATATTCTGAAGTATGTACTTAAATTTCTATTAAATCTTATTCATCTATTTCTCCCGCCTCCGGGGTGGAGTTTTGCTGGGAATGAGCCCACACGTGGCAGATAGGAAGTGAAGAAAATGGAAGACATGGGTGTGAAAGGATTAAAGAAATAACTAAGGAGGGAGCAGAGGATTGAGAAGGGGGGACAAGAGTAGGCATGTGTGAGGTGTATGTCTAAAGTTGTACACTTGAAAGCACTGGTCCGTTTGCAGAGATGAGCCAGACAAAAAGGGAAAAGAGTTACAGATGGAGACAGAGAAAGTAGGAATATTTGGAAAGTCAGTGGCACCAGGTTGCCAGTCAGTTGAGTAACGATGGCTTCTGCATGACCCGACATAATCTAGGGTAACGACTCTTTATTTAAAACAGCTCTTTGTTCTTTTTCTCTACAATAACTTTTTTTTTCTACACTGTTTTAGTCTCTCAGGTGTTTAAAGAGTTCATTTGTGGCCTCTTGGGGCAATCGGGTTCATTTGTGAGATCTGCCGTGGGCCCGGTCGGGTCACCGGGCTGGCCAATGGGAGAGTGAGGCAGAGTGGACAGTGGGAGGAGTCATCACCAGTTCATCATAGAGTTTCTGTTGAGGGTCATGAAGAAAACTTGACTGCTACCTCCCGAGCGCACCGAAGCAAAGAATACCTAGAGAGAGACACTCAAAAAATTAGTATTTTTTGTTTTCATTTGAGAATATAATGATTTCTTATTAACTGCAGATCACATATAAATAGGGCAGACCATTATATATTGGTTTGCCAATATTTTATTGGCCGATACTGGCTTATTGCAGATATAAATTTGTATCGTCTTATGTGTTGTCCAAAATGCGCAAATATTAAAACTGTTTTTGAAGGCCAGAAAAAAAAATGCTTGGACTAGTGATTTAAAATACCACTAATGCCGTAACTGTCCAGCAGATGGAGCCCCATTATTTAATAACTAATAAGAAAAGTATTTACGATTCAGTGCACTGATGTTTGAAATAAAGTTTGTTATAATGTAAGATATTCTGCCTCTATTACATATCTTTGTCACAAGTATTTAATAATCACAATCACATACACCTGATATTATATACATATAATATCGGCTGATAAATTGGATATCACAGTCTTCTTGCTCTGAAATATCGGTATCAGCATTAGTCCTAAAAATCCCATATTGGTTTGGGCCATACAAATAAAGATTGTAAAAACTTTTTTTTTTTTTTTTAATAATAAACAAACACTTGATGATAAGTGTTTGCCTCGATCTTAAATGTGTGACTTGAAATAGCTGTAAAGTTTTGGTTCTATAAGCCAGTACAAGAACTATGCCAATTATACCAAACTTCATGCTAATAATCAACCTTTTAACACTTTGTTTATATGCATGGTTTTTTTTTTCTAATATTTTATATACAGAGCAAAGGCGGTGCTTACCTTGTCGTTCCGCTCGCAGAGGAATTTCAGTCTCTGGGCTCTCTTGTGCATAAAGACGCCGTCTAGATGACCTGTCTCCACAGAGCGAATCTCAATGGCTTTCTCACCCCATCCCATAATCTGATTAGAATGGATGTAGGCTGGAAAAGAGAAAACACAGAGAAGCATTAGTGACAACAGAAAAAAATGTGAACAAACATTACTGAAACGAAGACAGCGTATCCAAATGAACCCAAACTCACTGGCATAGGCCTAAAAACTGGTTGTTTCTGTGTAATGCCCCTCACTGCCACTTGATGGCAGTAAAATACAATAAATTAAGTGGTACTTTCTATTGAAACAGAGCTCATGTGCACAATACATACATGTACAGGCATGTCTCTAACCCATTTTTCCTTTAATATACACTGTTGGTAATCTATGGATTTTGCACATTTCCAAGTTTTCCCCCTCGCTAAACTCTCCCCATCCCCTCTCGTTCTTGCTAAGTAGCTCTGGAGGACTTCCTGTGAAAGCAGATATGAACTAATTTTTTAAGGCAATTAAACCTTAAATGAACTCTCATAAGCTGATTTCCTCAAGAATTCACAAGACTTTTCACTTGCATTGCAACACACACATGCGCAGGCCCCGAAATGTGGTTCACTACGCCCCTTTACTTCAAACTGAGGGTTCCTCTGTGATGTTTTAATGAATCCAGCGCCGATAAAAAATCCATTAATATCAACTGTACCCGTGGCTGGAACATACCAACAGAGGTGGGCATCTCTCCCCACTGCAGCACCACGTCCTTGGTGATTCGTCCGTAGGTGTTGACGTAGACGCCCTCGTCCTCATAGCACAATAGCATCTCCATCCCATCAGTCTTCGGTAGCACCACGATGGCATGGGGCGTCACCTGGCTCTGGATCTATGACAGACACACACAGGCAAACATTTCAGAGGCTTTAATTAAATCTGTCAAATTTAATCATAATCTACATTAGATTAAAATATTACAGAGGTTTCATCAAGGGCATTTAATGCAACAGCATTTGGCTGGTAGTTTGGCATTTTTTTGGACCGGCCGGCATTCTGTAATCCTCTAAAGAGCAAGTTTGTGGACATTGACAAGGCTGCCAAATATCAGGAGCCTCGGTGCATCAAACAGCTCTGACTTTGGCTTGTTGTCTGAGGAGCCTTGTTCAGTATAATGAGTGATGTATCAAACTAAAGCACTTTTCTCTGACCTTAATCAACAAAGTAACAGCAGAACAGCATCACACAGAGACAAACCTTCAACCTGTCTGCCCTTCCTAAAGTGTAGCCTAGACACCAGCCAAATTATTTGTGTCAGCGCGCTCTCCTGAGGTGTGACCTCAAGAGCACAATGAGAGATCATGTCGGTGCAACAAGTGAGTGATAACTTATGAAAAAACTCATCTGAACTGATGAGAAACTGCATTTATACAAGAACTCTGCAGAATTATGTGCCCTTATTGCCACACTTCTACTTAATCTGACCACATTAGAGAGGCACTTAATACAATGTATCAGATATAAAATGGCAGCACTAACAAAACCACTCTGAGCTAATCAACCGCAGTTCTTAGAATAATTTTAAATGTGTAATAAACATCAGGCAGCAATGCATGAATGAAACTGTTGTTCAAATAAAGATAATATCAGTTATTCTGATGAAGAACTGGCTTTAATTCTGCAGTTTTCTGTTGTGGCTCCAGCATGTTGTCTCCCATGGGTAAAATGAATTTGTTCGTGCAAACTGATCTAGCTAAATTGTGCATTAATCTCTACTCTATTAAAGTGAACAGCACACATGTAGCACGTCTGTGTTTCCACTATGAGGTTTTACTAAATATTATCTACTGATCTAGTCTAAAGGGTGGATTGCAGGATGTCACCTTCATTTGTTTGGCACACTGGAAGAGAAGTTTGCAGAAAGGAAGAGAGACAGGAAGCACTGATTAAAGGCAACAATCATAAAGGGCAGTCATCTCAAGAGGTCAAGATTAGTTTTTTAATAATTTGTCTTCTGGTGCACGAACTGTAACGCATCAGCACAAATGCTCTATATCGTCAAACTGAACACGGGCAACAATCACAAGTCCTCAAATCTGTATTCAGTGGTTTATATCTACTGAGCTATTAAGAGTTTGGCTGAACTGTGCTTGAACTCAATATGAGCAACTTCATGCGATTAGTGAAGCCACCACGGAGCAAACCAATCTGCATGCAAGCGCCTGAACTGATCTGCATTCAAGCACGCAAGAGACAACTACACCATGGGAAATGAGACCAGAATTAATGATATTATAGTATATAGTATTTTACAGTTTTGATACACTTAAGAGACCTTTAACTCCACTAAATCATCCTCATTTAATAACTTGAATTACTTAATTACAGACAAATTGATGATAAAACACACAACCAACAAATAAAATAATGGTGTATATTTATAGGTTTGGATGAGACTTTCTTGATCTTCGGAGGAAAATCACAAAATATATCGACATAAATATATATCGGCTGATATCGTGCATATGTAATATCTGCTGAATGTGGTCATCAAGTACTTGTGACAAAGACATGTGATGGAGGCAAGATATCTGACATCTTAACAAACTTTATTTCAAACTTCAGTTTGAACACTTTACTTTTTAGTTATTAGATAACGAGCTGCAAACTATGTAATTACACCATTTTATTCCCTAATCCCAGCATTTTTTTTCCAGCCTTTAAAACAGTTTTAATATCAGCCCATACTGGTGAACCATATGCCGATACAGATAAATTTGCGACAGCCCAGTATCGGCCAATAACCGACATATCAGTCGGGCCCTAATAGAAGGTAAAAAAAAACTTAAGCCCACCCTTACAAGCTGCAAGATTTAAGTGATTTACACACTCATACTTACTATAATCTAGTCTAACTTTGCGGGGACACTGTCACTGCATTCTGAGCTTAGCGTCGCTTAAGACCATTGTGACCGGTTTGGAGCATTTTGTTCCCTGTAGCAGGATAATAGGTGCAGACAGACTTTTCTCAAGCCCTGACTCAGCACTGTGGAGATACAAATGGCTATGCAAGACTAACTAAATCCATTCATATACTGCATATTATTCTGAAATGAACCAACTGTGTAATGACTGCTGCCACTTTTTGTACTTTGTATTTTTTGTTGCTAATACTTTTGGAGAAGTAAAATTCTGAATGCACGACTCTTTCGCTTAACAGAGTTTCCACTTTGTGTTACTTGCTTTTCATAACTGACTGCATGCTGCCATGGGAAAAAGAAAAAGATGCTAAAAGAATATGCCGACTTCTTGATGAAAATTCTCTTTGAATGAGCTTTGCTGCAACAGGAACTTTGGTAGCAGCTGCTACTTCTGTTCTGTAAAAAAAGAGTCATTTGAGCTCCATTCTGCATGCTTCACACAGACAGTCCTAGCCCGATGCATCATAATTAGCAAGCTCGAAAATATCTGATAAAAGAGGTAAAGCACCCATCAATCTATTACTTGCTCGACAGCAAATCAATCAAAGAGGTAATTTGTCAAGGAAACGTCATTGTATCCCAACAAGCCAATCCTCGTGAGCCTTGTGACCTTGGCGCAGGAGATCAGCAGGTCATACAGAGGGAATCAGGCAAGAAGGACAGAAAAAATACCGTTATCCCTCTTTATTGTCATCTTACATGTGTGAGATTTTTCTTTCACATTCATTAAAGGTGATAAAGTCTTAAGGAAACATGTCTACTGAAGATTTACATAAAATTCACACTCAGACGTGTACAAGCACAGCACTGCACTTACATGTGAGGGGATGTAAATGTCGTAAGGGTTGCCCGAGTCCACGTCGATAACATGGAAGCCAACGCTGGAGCCATAGATGACCTTTAACCTCTGGCCTTCCTCCACAGTGAGGTCAACCAGTTGGGGACGGTGCTGCAGCTCAGTGAAAGACTGAAAGAGAAACAGAGAGCGGACAGGGAATTAAACAACAGCAGTGCAGGAAGAAAAGCAAAGAAGCTCGGGGACAGAGGGTGATGTTGGAATAGAGGGAATATTAAGGATGAGAAAGACAAAGTCAGATGGAAAGAAACACTAAAGTGATCGATCCAGTCCGTGAAAGTCTTGATGTGTGCTGAAAAGGATGCTTGACTTTTTTTAATACAATATATTTGGAGTATGAGCATGAGTTTGTATGAGTTTGTGCCTCTGTACCTTAAAGGCCATGAACTTGTGGTAAGGTTTGGGAGCCCAGGCATAGATTTCCACAGAGTTCTTCAGAGCAATCACCAGGAATTTGATCCTCTCATATTTGACTGGAAACATGAGAAACACATGTGTTTAGTACAGACTGAACTGCTATTAGTGTTAACATGGAGAGACTATAACATTTTTTTACATTTTATTCACAGACACATTTATCTTAAACCCTGATGCCTCCTGTTACAAAGAGCCCCAACACCTGTTCCTGCCCCCCTTACAGGTTTATATCTCCTTCATTTCATGTGAGGTCAAAGTCCAGATTGGTTGGTATGACTTAAACCTGTATGCAATTCTAGTGTAATCTAAATGATACGATAAGACTGACTTTATTGTCCTGGACAACAAAGGAAGACAGAGGAAATTTGTCTTGGACAAACGCAGTAACTGCTGTTAAGGGAATCAGCTTTGCTTAGCTTATTTGGGACTTTGATGGACGGGAGACGAATGAGTTTTTAAAGCACTGAGCATGCACTTGGGGACTCTGAAGCATCTGACTGAGGGGAGGAGGAGCTGCTACTCAGCGAAGGACATGGGTGGAGTCTGAAATTATTTTCTGGGTCTTTCTGGTGAATGTTTCCACAAAGACATTCTGGAGTGTTGGGTGCTGCCTAGAATTGAAGTTATTTTATACAGCAACTTCCCTTAAAGCTGAGGTAGGCAGTTTATTCTTGGTGTCGTCACACAAAAGTCCCATAACAACCTTTCAGCATATTGTAATTTAGGTGGTTTAATAAAAGACTAGACTTCTACACCTCTCCTTGGCTCCATATTCAGACGGTGACAGGCTTTTTTCAGTCAATCTGCTCTGCGCTACGCTTCTTATGGACAGGTGACCTTGCTACGAGCTAATTGGGCACGTTTTACATTTTAAAACTGGTCTCTGGTGATTTGACAAGCTGAGTTACAGGCAACATTGTCAGTCAATTTGAGCTGAACTAAGACAGATCAGTTTACACCGTTGCAACTTTCCCTGCAACCGTTTCGTCTCATTGTAAATCTTTGGTACAAACTGGGTTTAAAAGAGAGCACAACAACAAGAGAAACAAGAGGGTCCAGCAGCTTCGCTGCTCAGCCCCTAATAAAATGGCAGGCAGAGCATAAACAGGGATGGAAGATGCTTTGGAGTTGCTTCTTTAGGAGTCTCATGCTAAAGCTAGCTTGATTTCTAGATGATGCCAACCCCAGCTTTAACAGCATGAAGCAACACAGAGCTGCTTTACTCTAAAATTTTACTACTCACATGTGACCTGAATGTAAAATGTTCTTTCCTTTTTTAATGATCTCAAATGATTCGTCATGTATGCATAATTCTACCTTTCTAAGCTCATCTGTTCCTGTTCAAAGACCATTTTCAGCTCGCAGTGGAATGACACTTTAAATTAAAATCAGGCCTTAATATCAGCCTCTACACATGTGATTCATTATATATGTGAATACAAAAAAAATAAATTAAACAAAAAACACACAAACACACAGATCCTTACCAACTTTATAATGCACACAGCCCTCCAGCTCTCCAACTGTAATCCAACCCTGCTTCTTCTCTACTTCCGGGTCATTGTGTAATATTCTGTTCCTCAGCCAGGACAAGTAGTAAACACGCAACTTATTCTTCTTCCCTAAGAGGGGAAGGACAAAGGAAGGATAACAAATGAGTTCAAATATATTAGAATTGAATGATAAAATCCCCAAATATTTTAGAAATCTTGCTCAGCTGTAAACAGAAGCAATGGCAGATGACTTGAGCTTTGTGACTGATCTGGATGACACTGATTTGTACTTTCAGAGGAGTGGAAGAAGCACAAGTCTCCTCTCTTTACATGAGGAGATCTTGTATTTGTATTGTAGGAGGGACCCTCCTAGTTACATAAAGGATAAATAAAATAAAGGACAATACTCATAATATTGATTGTTTTATGATTTTTCACATTTCAAGCTAAGTTTGAGAGAATAAGACACGTTATACTTTACAAAGACACGCTGTCAGGAGGACCACCACTAACAGGAAACAATTGACATGTAAAGGCATATGTAAGAAACAGTAATAGAGTGTGCGTAAGACCAACCAGATATGGTGACAAGCACATTGAGCCCCTCCAGCACATCCATCTGTAGGAAGCGCCGTCTGGTGATCAGGTTATAAACTTTTCCTTGTCCACTTCGGTCAAGCAACATTAGACCATTCTCTGTCCCCACCAGCAAGTTCACACCTTAACACACACATACACACTGGAGTTAGGAGCACAGAAAGGTAAACAAAAAAGACAGAGACAGAGATGTTCTGGAAAGATTTCCTTTTGTTCTGAGGAAAGATAAAGGATGTTCCCTCTTACCCCAGAGCGCAGCACACAGGATCTCAGAGTTGAAGCGTTTCTTGTATTTGCGGATCTCTGGTGTGTCACTGTGGGGTCTGATGTTGGTGGGGTTGACATTGACTACAGAGATCTTTCTGGCTTCGTTTAGTCGCGCTTGCTCCTGCCTCAGCAGCTCATTAGCAAACATGGCTGGGAAACCACAGAGGAAGAGAAGGAGAGAGTGAAATGTGAGATTTTTACAAGTGCAAAACTCTTTGACAATGTTTTTCACTGAATTGGAAAAAAGAAATATCTCTTACTGACAAATTTTGAAAAAAGCTGAATATGTATAATGTGTGACAAAACCTTGCCTGAGCTTTGCTTACCTGCCGCTGAGTTTTCATCATCATTCTCACTTGGGGAGGTTTGATAGACACGTGGATCAACAAATGGGGTGAAGGACGCTTTGGATCCGCCCACACCAAACTGCAAGACAGAAAGAATGATTATTGTTCAGCAGCAGTCCACAAACACATGACCCAGAGATGCCTGAATTTATACCAAGAAAATGTTACTATCTACCATTTCTTGACACATAAAAATTATTTTTGCAATTATGCAGAAAAAAAGGACTTCTATCTGAATTTTCTAAATGACAGGTGCGAGAGAGAATAATTTTCACTTAATTTAATAATTAATTAGCCAGTTTTCAATAGCATTTTTAGACTTGTTGCATTAATTTAACTTGTATTGTTTAAATAGCAATATATTGAGGAACATGTATGTGTGTATGTGTGTGTCTGACCTCAGCTGTGTCGCCCAGTTCCTGCAGGCCAGTGGTGGGTGTGGCCGAGGGGGAGTTGCTCTGCTGCACCAGGTCAGGAAGGTTACCATGGTTGGTGTGATTCCCGAAGCCGTTACTCTCGGTGTGACCAGCTCTCCTCCTCTCCTCTGCCTGAGAGACAAAAAACAAGAGAAAAATGTTGATAAAATGTAGAAGAAGACAAGACATTATGTTGAGCGTTTACAGGAAAGTGAAAACAGAAGATAAAATGGCCACTAAGAAGCAAAATGAGCCCAGTTTGTCAGTAGAAAATAAATAAACAGTAGTTTCTCTACTGTGTGTGTGCACATTCATCACCTCTCTCATCACTAGTGTGCTGTCCTTGGAGCTATTATAGGCTTCTCCCAGAGAGTCCTCTGTCAGCCCGCCATACGACTCACTGCTGCTCTGTACTGCCGGCCTGCGACACACACAAATACACACACACGCAAACAGACCCGATTATTTACAAAGCAATTCTGCCAAAACTATACTGACAAGTCACTGGCACCGCGCATATTCCAAAGTCATGCATCTCTCAACACAAATTAACACTGACAAGTCCAGCTTCAAAAACACACCGAGAGAGGGAACAACAAAAACAGAAAGGACAACTTACATTATGCGGGGTATGTCGCTAACGGCAACGGTCCCATCGTGCCCCACCGTCTCTCCGTCCTCATCGCTGCTCTCTGAATCTTCACTGGAGGATGAGTAGTCTGTGACCTTTATTAGAACACAAGAAGCAGAGGCAAAATTAACAGAATTGCTCAGAAACAAAATAATCTCAAAAGGTCATTTTGAATCAAATTTTCAAAATCTAGTTCATGTCTCATGTTGTTACAGAGAAATTACTCAAATTAAAGGCCTCCTATGGACGTCTTGACCACTAGCTGCGCTACAGAGCAAAGGTTTCATCACTTTTTGTTTTGATCGTTGGATGCACACGAGCACACGGGAAGCTTGACACACATTCCTGCTGCTTCCCTCACAATGTCCCTCTAATCAGTAGATGGAAGTAGTAGAGCACAAAGTACGCTGTAATGCGCCAACAGAGGTAACAAAGAACAAGACTGCAAGCTTGCAAACATTGCACTATTTAAAGTGTTCCAAAAATGAGCTTATCAAATGTTTTATGAGGAGGAAAACACACTCAACATGTTTGTTTGATAGCTCAAAAGATACACACAGTAATAACAAATGTAAACAAACCTTTGTTCATAAGAAAACAATACTTGCCAACTCAAAATTAGGTCGTATTCAAATTATAAGGTTGTAAATAATTACTTTTCAGAGATGATCCTAATTTTTCCAAAACATTTAAAAAAATAATGAAATTTCTTTCAGATTTAGGAATTCCTGCTGCAGTTTGATGATTAAGGATCACATAAAAAACATAAATACTCATCTATATATCCTCATCATCATCACTGTGATAAATTTGATTGTACCTTGACTGGAGGTCTGCTGCCCTCCTCCACCCTCAGTTCTCTGAGCTCCTTTGCCAGTGCACTTAGGTCCTATAGAGAGGGACAAAAAAGGAGAGGAGAAAGAGGCTAAATAAATAAGTTCATTAGTTCGGTCTCATCAGTATCAGAGCTTAAGGAGTGAGAGACCAAATAAAAAACAAAGACGAAGGGAGCATAGAGGGGCAGAGAGCGGGACAAACCATTAGCATCACGACAAGAGGACAACTAATGGCCCCAAACACAGGTGTCCTGGAACAAGAGTGCTTATCTGAGACCACTTTTTGTGGCAAATCACACTAAAACTTAGGACTTAAAGCAATCACAGATCAGCACTTTCATCCGCAATGTATTAACTTTGTGATTAGGGGTCATAATAAGAGAGAAGGAGACAGGCTTGATATTCTACAGGAGTGCAGCATCAATCTACACCTCCTCAACCAATCACCCCCCATGCCAACTGGCCCATAGTTCCTCCCCTCCCTCCTCATTCAACCCAACTTATGGATCAGACCAAATCATGCAGACGGGGGAGAAAGACCGTCATACACGGTGGGCTTACCAGCTCCTCCTGACCAGAAACCGAAACAACAGAGAGACAGGAAAAGGGATTCAGAGACTGTTCAGGTGCTCAGCAGTTCATGTTACACACACCCCCACATAACACATGCAGGCATACACGCACACACACACCAGGACAAGCACGTGTCCACATACACTCTCTCAGGTATGTGTGTAGACGCACACATGCACTGCTGTCGCCATTACGCCCTGATATTTGTAAGTTTAAAGAAGCAAACTTTGTCTTCTGGCCAAAGTCCACCATGCCAGAAGAAAAAAGAGAGAAGGGCTCTGAAGATGGAGGCAAAGGAAAACCGGGATAAAAGAAAAAAAGGGGACTCGAGTGTCACTAACCTCATCTATGGCTTTCTTATAGCTCTGAAGAATGAACAAAGAGAAGGAGGCAGAGAGAGAAGGAAAGAATCAGATGAATAGCAGAAAAAAAGGGGGAAGAGGCCTGCAGAAGATTCCCACAGAGAAGATTTCTGGGATAGAAGGTGAACGTGTGTGTGTGCGTTTTGTGACTCACAGCAGGTCTGCTGGGTCTGGCTGATTCACGGCCCTCCTCCTGTTTGGGCTTTGCCTCCTGATTGGCTCCTGGAGGGGATCCTTCCTGCTTGGCTTGACCTGATCAGAATAAGGAAGTAATTAGGACCCAATAGATGTGTCAGTTTGCTAATATTATTGGCTGATATCAGCCTATCACAGATGTGTCAGTATCAGCAGATATATTCTCTGATTGGCGCCGATATTAAAGCTGTTTTTTAAGGCAGGAAAATATGCTATAACTAATGATTTAAAATGGTGTTATTATGTAGTTTGTCCAGCAGAGGGCAGTTTTATTATTATTATTTAATAATAATTAAAATAAATTAAATTAATAACTAAGTGTTTGCTGCACAGTGCACTGATGTTTAGAATAAAGGGTCCTAAAATGTAATATATACTGTATCCAATACAGATATGTCACAAGTATTTGATAATAACATTCAGCTGATATTTTAATATGAGCTCATGTATCAGATATCAGAATTTTTTTGCTCCCTCCCTAGTATCGGTATCGGAATTGGCCCCAAAAATCCCTTATCAGTCAGGCCCTAGGAGAAATTTGACATATTTGACCTGCATATGCAAATAGGTCATATCACGAAAACAAATGTTTAAAAATAAAAAGATATTACTCAACAAAATTTGCATTGTTCTTAAAAATGTGCTTGTCTGGTTGAAAGCACAGCGTCATTCATCACTTATTTTTAAAGCTATTTCATATTTTCCTCATCCTGTTTTGATGCTATCTGTCTTATATTTCATATGTCTGCAACATTAACTGTCAACCCATTTGAAAAATGTTGATCACATTAAAACTGCCCCTACCATACGTCAACCCCTCTCTCTGCAATGTTTATGTCAAGGGGAAATCCACGCATATCTTGGATATCCCTTTGGCCCGTTGCTTGACACATCTCTGAACGCCTCTCTCTATCATCCTCCCTCATTTCCTCTCTTCTATCTCTCCGGAGGCTCAGAGTAACAGGGCACATCAGACAGGTTGATCAGAGCAGAACCGTGACTGACAACGTTCCGCCGATAGCCTCTGAGACACGTCGAAGCCCTGTGAGTGTATGTGGATGTTTGTGGATCTCTATGTCAGCATTTGCATGTATACAAGAGCAAGTACATGTGCTGATTTTTAATTGTTTGCATGAAAGCGCGTCTTCTATTTGCCTGCTTGTGTATGTGCGTCAGTTTTCACTACATATCAGTGTGTTTGTTTATATGTATTTTTGTACCTTTCCTCTCGGCTGAGCCTCCCTGAGATGAAGGGGAGGAGGAAGATGATGAGTTGGAGGAAGTTCTTTGCAGCATGGCATCCAGAGAGAGGTCGGAGCGCCGCAGGTCTGGGTTACTGAAATGGGAGGAAAACGTTTTAATTTATTGCTTAGATCCTCTCCAGACAGGTTTTAAAATATTTCAGGCTGCATTTTGTGTTTGATTTCAAATCTTCATCCATTTTCTTAAGTCTGTAATGGAATTTGACAAAATCATTAGTGCTGAGTATCTGTGCTACTATTTGTTTCACCTTGTCAAATGACACATCTACATTTTAGCTTTACTCAGCTGTCTGCACACTCTCCTCTTCAACTCTTTGGGTTCTAATCTTCTTATGTTTACTGTTTAAAAATACAGTTTCGCCCATGAATTTGACCCTCAAAATATTCTGAATATATTCTCTTTTTGCCTTGCCTAGTAGATTTTTTATGTCATTTTGACCTTTAATCTTACAGCTTTCCTCAGCTATGCATAACTGAACTACAAAGCTCCTTCAATTTCTCCTCTTTACTGCATTTTCACATATTATTGTGAAAATGTTCTTTTACCCTTGTCAGATTTGTAGCTATTGTGCTCCTTTGAGTTTTACAAAAGATAGCTGATGATCCCACTGATTGTGAATTGTTTTATGTTTAATATTTTGTTCACCATTGTTTTCCTGCAAAAAAAGTCGCCCAACACCGATTGTTCTAGGTTGACCAGTAAAAGAGCAGTTCACATCAAGATTCTAAAAGTTAGCATCAGCATTAAAGGAAATTCTAGAGTGATTCAGCAATACATGCTTGAGGCTTGGTCTGTTCCAGATTCAGATGAGGACTTTGTTGTCTATCAAAATGGATGACTAGCAGATGTATAAGAATGGTAAGTGTGGTTGACATCTTTTATTTGTTATATCTATTTGTTGGCTTGTTAGCTTGCAGCTGGCAGTGGCTGGCTACCACAGTGCTTATATGAGCTCTACCTGGCTCGTATGAGCTGAGAGCCTGTGCGAGGGCCCTGACCCACTCCTCCATTAGGGGAATTCTTCCTGACCAAGGCTGGAGAGATGGAGGTAGTCCTCTGGGGGACCTGAACACACACAAAAACACACATACAGGTCAATCTTTACCAGAGCAGCTTGCTTTTAATTTGTGGCAAGGAGTTTAAAGCTTTAATACACAAAGTTTTTTGAGTATTTTAAACTATAATTCTCTGACCTTGGGTGGGATATCCTCCTCTCTCAGCCAGGCAGTCCTGTCCCGGTCCCTGTCTCTGTCCCGTTCCCGTTCCCGTTCCTCCCTCCCTGTGACACGCAGTGGGGGTCCGGGGGTTTCAGAGGTGGGGTCCGAGTTCTGGCGGGGCATCTCAGGCCTGGGGGATCCTGCGCCGACGCCCTCACTTAGAGCTGAGCCCGTCTGGTCCTGCAGGGACTGAGAGCCAGACATGGAGCCGGAGTGGGTCTTCACTGGAACTAGGTGAGCCATCTGTATGAGGGAAAAGACAAAGACAGAGGGAGAGATGAAGGGGACAGGTCAGGTGGATGGCAGGTTAATGGTGTATAGGTTAGGTGAAAGACAAAAGGAAGAAAGATGAAAAAAGGTAGGAAGGATGGATGTGCGGATGCAGAAAGTATAAGGAGAGTCAGTAGGAGAAAGGAAGAAAGGATGGAGAAACAAATAAAAATTAGAGGTACAGGAAAAGAATGAGGAAAAAAGGAAATAGGAAGATGACAGAAAAAGCAGCGGAAGCCAAAGAGAGGAAGATGAGAGAGAGAGAGATATGAAAGAGACAGACTTACTGATATGCAAATAAGAAATTTAAGGCATTTATGGCGCCAGGAGCAAAGAGGTTGGTGATTGTTTGGACTGATTGGTAACTAGGAAACACATCAAACATTCGCATACACACACATACACAAACACACACACCTGTGGTTCGATGGAGCGGTGGATGGGTGGGGTGCGGGCGGGCTGCATGCCCCCGCTGCTGAAGGACTCGGAACGG
>JAQFJA010000007.1:6477874-6488273 GCA_029874485.1 Naso brachycentron
AACTGTGACTTTTTTTGGTAACAGTTAGACAGAAAAAAAAATAGTTTGGCTTGTTCTTATCTTTCAGAGAGACGTGCAGATGTGCACGCTGTCAAATGCAAAAAGTTTTGTAAAAAATTAAGGGTGATACATGAGACACATTAGTACACGTCAACCAATGTATGCCACTTCTCACATTATTTCCATGGGATTAAAAAAAATCCAGATATATTTTTATTGGTTATCCGTTTAAATTATGAGTTACATTTTGTTAAATGAACAGACATAAATTAGAAACATGTTCGACTGTAAAAAGAAGATATTTTACATCAACAGAGTGGAAGCAAGAGCAGCTAAATGGAGGCCAAAGGGTTCAGACAGCTGATAGAGAAGATGGTTTCGATGGAGCCACAGAGATTTAGCTACAGATCCACAACCATCCATACAACCATGCCATACATTTAAAAAATTATGTTCCAAGAATGTTACATGATTCATAATTCATAAATATTGCAATGAGAATGAAACTAAGAGTAACAATACAGATCATATTGTCAAAATCAATACATAATGAAAAGCAAAATGGTTTGAATCTTTGTAGAAGTATCTAAACATCATCGCTTCAGTCAACATTCGTGCATTTCCTGGTCCCATAAAAACGATAATGCATTTCAACATGAACAGATTTCAGGCAACCCAGTAATTGTTGGCTTCTGTTACACATATCGAGTGTCATGAAGACATGCAGACATAATTATATGAGCGACACTTTCATGAGAAACCAAATGAAACCTGCCAAAGAGTGTAGCCAAATTTAAAAAAAACGAAGTGGTTCTACAACTTCACATTCATAGGAGGCTGATGTTCAGACAGGCTACTGTGACACAACAGGAAACAAAGTCCTTATATAACATAATTCACGACAATCACCTCAGGTCATATGCCATAAGAATCCCTTCAAAAGCTTTATTTTTCCAAACAGACACAGGCAGTGTCACATTTGCTATAAGAGAGAATTTTCTATTTCACTGAGATAAGTTCAAGTGGCCTTAGACAGCCTCTGGAATTGCCAGGGAAATGTATGGATAGATGGATGTACATATATGGTTCTCTGGAAAATGTATTTACTTTCATTGTTATATTGTTTTAAAGAGACTGTGACCGTAAGACTGTGGAAAATGTGTGAAACAATTAAAAGGGCCATCCTGTACTGTAAGACTATAACTCACAAGAAGCTAAAAAAAGCTTTAAAAATAAATAAATAAAACACTGGAGAAGGGAAGAGAAGAGAAGAGAAGAGAAGAGAAGAGAAGAGAAGAGAGAAGTTCGGGAGAAGTGAGGTGAAGTGACGTTCGGTTAGGTGAGAGGAGGTGAACGATGATATTCCTGTCCTCATTATGGTTGAGGAAATGACAGTTATGATAGTAAGAAAGGGGAAACAATAAATGATAATTTCCTATCTTTGCTTATGCTAAGCGGAACTTTGGAACTCACTAAAATTCTCTAAATGTAAGCAGAGAAAGAGATTGAAAGGTCGAGAGTTAACTCATCAGAGGAAGCGAACTCACTGTGAGTGCATGAATATCTGTCCACCATAACTCTGCACTGAAAGTCTTTTGTAACCACATGAATCTAGGGCTGAGTTGGCTTGACTCCTGACAACCATGTATTTTGGCTGGTGTTGCTAATAAAAATCTGTTTACGCCAACTGACAGTTGTGGGTGTTTCCATTAAACGTTTAACTTGCCAGTTTCCATTTAAAAAAAGAAAAACCTCTATTGTTACGTGTGTTTTTACAGAGAAACTTCCCTGTCCTAAATACCTAAAACGGCAGTGAAAGACCAGTTTTGGTTTTTTTTCATGTCTTTTTAAATGTGACCTACTTAATCCATACTTAAGCACTGCAAAACAATGCAGAGGGCTCTTCATCCTCTGACTCACCTCTTCTCATGAGAGAAAACCTCTTTTATATTTTGTTTTTGAATTTCCCTTGTGCTGTGCTCTCATAAGTGCTGATGAAGCATATTAGAGTTCATAGTAAAACTGTCACATCCCACATTATTAACGAGCGTCAGCTTTGTGATCTACAACACTAATAAAACTCAAAGATCAAGAACAATGAGCTCTGACAGCTGTGCACAAACTGTAGCATATGAAGCTAGCACCATCTGTTGAGCAAAGAGGGAATTACGCCCTTGAATCTGTGAGCGGATTGTCTCATCCAATCTCTTATGTTGACCACAACAAGTTTGTGCACTGTACCCTTTGATCAAAAATGATTTCTTACTCATCTTTTTAAAAAAGTGTAATTAGCTTTCTGGGTCAGCTCAATACAGAAAGTTCAGAGCTCACGTCAAAAATCAACACTGACCAGGAAACACGATGCCTCTGAGGGGTTTTCCAGAGATGTGATTGGCACATGCATCATACTGCAGCACTTGTGTTGAAAAGATTTGAGCACAGTTACTAAATCATGCAGAGGTTTTGGATTCTTTTGGCAGAAAAGATCCTCAAGATGCATAACGAGCTTTTAAACTCATCTAAAGGAGGTCATGTGCAGGCTTAACAAGTCTCCTGTGAGCTCATAAACAGCATACGTAGCACTAATGCACCTCACGAGCAAACAGCAAAAACTCAATCACATGCATCAGCATCTCTGTGTGTTTTCTTGATCACTGTATCTAAGAGCTGAATGTTTTGCGAGCATCATTGTCAGAACTTTTACTCTTTCACTCCCGCCTCCCTCTGGTCCCTCAGAAGTCCTCGCTGTCTCTTCAGCTTTTCTAATAGTTTAAAAGTCTAAGTGCCTGGACTTGAGTTTGATTCCCAAAAACCCAAAGTTCATGTGTATGGTTTTCATTTCCATAGTTTGAATGTTGTCCTCTTCTTGTTCTTCATACATATATTAACTTCATTCTCCATAACTGCTGCTTAGTGTCTTTTAGGTGAAACAGATTCAAGAGGGTTTTTTTTATGCCCAGCAGTCAAATAAATCCAGAGGACATTCATGAAACTGCCTCTCATCTCTTGATTGAAGGTAGTCTCTTGCAAATCCAATATCACACATTTGCTGACAACCTCAATCCAGATACTTCACTAAAGAGGCTCAAGAGTCTCAGATGTGGAAGTGGATTTCACCGGTGGCTCACACTTTATGTCCAGATTTCCGTTGGGACCATGGCCTCCTTTGTGCCGACAGAAGGCATGAGGTTCTGCTCAGACAGGAAGTCCAGAGGAAACTGGACCAGGAAGCCCCGGATTTTGCGCAGCTCCTCCTGAGCACGGGCCAGGTCAGTCTGCGCCAAACCCGGTTTGGACTGGTATTGCTCCAGCTCGGACATGTTCCTCACCAGGGACGAAGGAAGGCAGCGAAACACCTGCAGCAAAGCACACACATATGTGAAACACACGCTCGTTTAATGCACTGGTCTTTATTTACTACATGGCTCTTGGGATTAAGATATTGGTCAGTTGCTTGGACCATAAGGGTCACGTAAATTCAGCAGTGGAAAGTAACTAAGTACATTCACTTAAGCACTGTTCTTAAGTACAATTTTGAGATACTTGTACTTAACTTGAGTATTTTCATTTTCAGCTACTTTATACTTCTCCTCCACTACATTTTGGAGGCAAATACTTTACTTTTTTCTCCACTACATTTATATAGGGCTATCAGCATTAACGCATTGATCGCAATTGATAAAAACGCTGCAATTGATGCATTTTTTCAAATGCGGTGTAAATCACATGCTGATGTTTTGTCCCTTCAAAGCAATAAGGGCTGAAAAACTGTTACAAAATGTAAAAAAATAGATATGCTATAAAAAAATGTGATTAATCGCAATTAACGATTGCAATTCTGCAATCAGTTGCAATTTTTTAAAAATTAATTTTTCCATGGCTCTAGTGATAACTCAAAATATCATTAACTTTGCAAACTCAATTAATATAAAAGAATAACATTCGATAGTAATCAAATAAATTATGATATGTTAATATAGATTAAGCTACCCAGCAGCATATGAAGTAGTTTAAATAGCGCCACCTTTAGCTGCAACATGAATGCATCATAATTATAATCCAATGATGTAATATTAATCTGAAAAGAACCATTTCGCACTTTAACTTTGGCACTTTAAAGTATATTTTGATGCTAATACTTTTAAAATTTTGAATGCAAAATTTTGACTTGTAACAGAGTATTTTTAAACTGTGGTATTACTTTTCTTTCTTAAGTAAAAGACCGAGTACTTCCACTGCCACCGGTTAAATATCTCATTGAATGATGGACTGCCTTGATATTTGGAACATTCCCAGAAGACAAATCCAAACGACGTAGGTGGTCCTGATTAAGCTCAAATTTTGATATTTTAGCTTCCGGCAGCTGATGACATGCAGGTTAGATTGGTGAGAGAAGCAGGTCTGATAATAGAAAATGTAGCTTTGGTTTGAGACGTCACTTTGGCTTTTCCTCGGACACCCTAAGAACAGTTTTTAGCTGTGACCAGCAGCTCTATAGGTCACTCTGTCAGTCAGTCAGTCCACAAATATTCCCTACTCTTTGGAGGCCACAGTTTTCACCCTATGAGGCATAAATATGGCATGGAGGTCAAATGTGTGTGTGCAAAGGTGTGTGTTTGTGTTCATGCCAGTTAGCTGAAAGGGAGTGGCATATTGCAAAACAGGCGCTCTAACTTTCAAATAGATCCACAGTATTGCACAAAATTTAGTGGAAAGATCAGTTATGGGTCAAAGGACAGGTGTGCAACTGTCTGGGCCAACTGGCAAAAACTGGGCGTGGCAGTGGGAGTGACCTTTAACAAAAAGGTGCATAACTTCTAAATGAATTCAAGAAACAAGGTCAAATTTTGTAGAAACACACACACATGCACGTACGCACGCACACACAGGTAATAGCTTGCCCCATCCCTACACTTAAGCACCTCCCCTTTTATTGCTCACTGCTTCTACTGTCATGAACTTGTGCAAAGCCCTCCATCTGACAACTTAAGTTTTATGTTCTCACCTTCTCATAAATGGTGGCATTGCGGCCGGCTGTGGTCATCCACACCTCCTTATAGAAGCGATCACTGATGGGGTCAGACAGGTCGATGCTGGTGTCTGTGTGGCCTCCAAGAATAGTTCTGTTCAGGGCGAGAGAGGAAGGGAAGATTAACCAAGAATAGTCACTTTAAATGTCACAATAAAACTTTTTCTCTGTAAGTGACTGTAAAGTTATCCATCTGACTGTACGCAGGCAAATGGTTTTCCTTTGCTCAACAAGTGCTATCTCGCAATTTTGGATTACCCACAACAGAAATACTACAAAAGTTATTAACTTCAAACTTTCTGTATAGTCACTCACTCCTTTCACCTTAGGCCATGGACTTATCAATCACCCTTCATTAAGTGCCTCTTAAATATGGCCCTCCTCCTACTTCTGTCTCATTGACACACACACACCTGAAGCATTCGAGGCGAAGCTGAAGTGCGAAAGCTCCAGCTTCATATTCTCGTCCATCCATTACTGATGCAACTTTTTCCGAGTCCTCAACAATCACTGCTACCTCGCTGTCACGTTTACCCAGCATGCTTCTGTCGTTGATGTTAGCAGAACCTGAAACAAGTGAAACAGATGATGAAAACTGAGCCTCTGCATTCAGAATCTCTCCGCTGATAACATTTCTATCGACAGATCTCACCCCTTTTGACAGACCTTATTACCATGCAGTGAAAACAAATCATACAAATTTAAAAAGAAAAGTTACATGTCTAAAAAAAAGGATAAAAGAAGTGGAGGGTGAGCATTTAGCAGTGGTTTCAGCCTTCTGATTTGTTCCTCATTTGCTGAGAGTGAGCTGCACCATAATCACCAGCAGAGGGCACACCAGAGCTATGCTGCAGTAGTTGCCACATATTCAAAACCTGTTTGCATGCACATTTGTTAGCTGCACACATGGTGACAGACAGAGAAACAAAGCCAGATTTTTAGTTTCATCACGTTTCAAGGGTGTCGTGGCAGAGAGGCTGGTTGCTTTGAATAGTAGCTGCTGAAAACAACATGAGAAGAAAAAAGAGAGACAGAAGGTGAGGGAAGCAGATGAGAGACTGACCGATGATGACTGTGTTGTCGTCAGCGATGAGCATCTTGCTGTGCACGTAGATGAGCTCTGTGACCAGGCGTCCCTCCAGCTCGGCGTGAGTCCGAAGACCGGTGAAGGAGATGTAGTTCATCCACTGGTCGTCCACTGAGAGAGGAGAGGAGAGGAGAGGGGAGGAGAGGAGGTAGGATGAGACAAGACAAGAAAGAGGATGAAATTAGGAACAATTAGCACTTCTCCAACCCTAATTTTGGTTTTTAGTACTCAAAATATTAAATGTTCTTATCAAGTCTAGTACTTACTTTCCTTTTTCAGCTGTGAGATAATGGAGTATTCTCCTCTGATCATAGTTCTGAGGAGGCAGTAGATTAACACTCATAAAAAAAGTACATGAATATTGCACAAGTACATCCTGAACTTCAATCGACTTAAAAGCAATAAAACAGACTCACATTTGAATCACACTTCCACATCTGCTTTCTAATTCACTGTCATGCTTCCTCTTTTTAAAACAAACTCAAGCTGATCAAAGAGTCACAAGGTTTACCTGTAGTTGAAGTGCATGACAGCCTGGATGGCATTCCCTCCCCCTGTGGTGATGTCTCCCTCGAAGCCGGGAAGCAGAGGGGTGACCACATACATGCGATACTTCTTACCCTCCCTGCAAGCAGAAACACACCAGTTACATAAAGAGAGACAGACTTCCAGTGTCAAGCTCTGAGAAGGTGAAGTAGAAGCAGAGAAGACTAATCTGTATATTTAAATAAAGTGCATACAGTAAAACGTCCCTCCTATAATCACCAGTAATTCTTAAATAAACTAATGGATTAAAAAAAGGAAGTACTTGTGTGCTCTGATGATCCTTTCAATGATGGCGTCTCCGATCTTGTTGTAGACCTGCTTGTTGTCGGCACAGCTGATGAAGAACTGGTTCTGATAGGAGAAGAGGGACATGAAAGGTCACAAAGCCGAACAAAGACAATTACACTTAGAGTTCAATCTATTACTTGGTTTGCTGACATTATCGGCCGATATTGGCTTATCACAGATAATTTATGACGGTATCTGCATATATGTTCTCTGATATGCGCCGATATTAATTAAAACTGTCTTTTAAAAGGTTACTTTGCTGATTAGTAAACACCTTTGTATTGTTCCCAAATCGGCAGTATATTACAATGAATGTTGTTTATCTTCCTTCAATCCTCCATGGGCCAAGCTCTCTGGCTATCTTCTACGCCAAAATCTCCTCAAATGATGTAAAGTGACGCATTTGACGTTAGTTAGGGAGATTTGAGCTTGCCTGCTCTGAACTACAACTTCATACGCCAGGCAAGCAGGCTCTGACGGACCAGAACACCTTCTTCACTGAAAACTAGGGAATATTTAAAAAAAAATAAAATAAAAAAAAATGTTCTGACACAACAGATGACCACGTTGAAGACCCGGCAAGTACTGTTTTTGTTTGTTTGTTTGTTTTAAATTGCTGTACGTTCAGCAATAATAGGAGCCTTGAGCAGGCGTCTTTCTACTGATCTGTGCAGTACCAGCCCGGGACTCTGCAGCTTCGTGTACATTACAACATGTTAAAAAAAACAAACAAACAAACAAAAAAATGATAAAATCACTAAAACTGACATAAATAACTCATGTAACAACACAATATAAGAATATCTACTTGATTACTTAGCAGCTTGAAAAAGTAATAAACAATATCGGCGCCACTCGTCTGTCTGTAGGCTAGTGATGCATTGCACAAGTAACTATTGTTGCATTGGCATTTACCCCAAAAATCCCATATTGGTCAAGCATTACCAACAATGGTTCCACAGTCAGTTTCCGTATGTAAAATTACAAGTTACGAGGAGAGAAGCAAGGACACTGACAAAATGACATCAAAATGAATCTCAGTAGAGCTTTTCCATTACAGACAATATGAACAAACCTCTACAAAATTATTTCAGATTACAGTAGTTGTCATTTATTTGAATATTGTGGCCTCACTGCTGCTGTACCTCTATGTAGATGTAGTGTTTGCTCTTGGCGATGACTTGGATGTAGGCGTTATGGATGGACTCCTCGTGGTACTTTATGCCCGCTGACCAATCTGCTGATGACCGCAACACCTCAAACGCACAAACACAAAGGATCCTTAAGGATGTAATACATAAAAGTTCTTCATGCACCTCATTCATGAGGAGCTTAACTTTGAAAAAGGTGACAACAGTTTGAGTCAAGAATGCCTGCATGTACATTATTTCACTTAAAATGAAATAAACATTTTAACTAACAGATGTCTTACATTAAGATTTTTGTAGTCAACATGTTCTGTGACGTAAACTTGCAGATGTGTTTTTTTTAATCTATTAAATATGTGCTAATTTGCATAAATAACCAAAACAGAAATCTAAGATAAAAATAAACACATAAGATGTGTACTTCTGATATTTTAGTTCTACTAAAAGAAGACATGTTACGGAAGATAAATAGTCCTAAAAGTCAAATGTGACCTCTGCACGAAAACAATTGTGTTTTCATTGCAGCATGTTGGCTTAAGAAATCGCATTGCACAACTATAAGTACCTATAATTAAAAACATAATAACAATTGAAGTAGTAGTCATCAATTATTAATAGGCATTATCAAACACCTTTAGAAACAAAAATGTATATTTATGATTTTTCCCATCCTATAAATTATAATTCTAAATACTTCTCTAAAAAACACAAGTTTGAACATATATTTGAAAAATTTATGTTAATTATTGAATCTATAGTAGATAGAAATGGAGAAAATGCTGACAGAGGTCTCAGTTAAGAAACAGATGCTCAAAAAACATTAAAGTTCACAGAGAAAAGATTGCAAAGAAAATAAGATTGTGCTGTGACGGCATCATTGTGCACATCTTATTTTAGTCAAGCATTTTACTCCGAGGTTGGTTCCTTCAGCTGAAAACCCTCAGTGTCGATCGCACTGGCAACCTTTATAATTATAGAACTTTTTGCACCACGGAGAGTTTTTTCTGTGCTTGTTTTCTTTTATCTTTTCCCAGCAGTGCTCGCACACCGGGATGTGGAAAAATAGTGCAGGAAAAGTGGGAGTTTATGCAGTTCTTGTGTTTTCTCTGCAGTTTTAAACATGTGGTTCTTTTTACGGTGTGTTAGCAGTTGGTTCTCATTTTATAGTCCCTCAATATTTGATGTTTCATGAGTACAGGTAGTTAAAAACAACACTTAATGTGCTGAGTGTTCTTACCTGCACTTTGGCATTGACGCAGTCAGGGACTTGGTATCTAAGCTCGTTGGCACTGGTGTGAGACTTGGGCAGCAGGAATGGATAAGACAGAGAGCGATACTTCGGCTTCATGATCTGCAGAGAAGAAAATTGGAGTATTTGGGCATAGAGGGTAAAAATGGAGTCAGGAAAGGAATGGAAAAGAGTAAAACCAAGAGGGTAAGAGGGAAAAGCTGATGCTGTGGAAAACACAAGCGTAAGTATTAAGGCCTTTTTTTTTTCCATTGTTCTAGTCAATCGTAATTTAAGTCAACAAGTTACCAAACTTGCTGTCTTAAAAGTAGTAAAATCAGTTAACTGAAATAAAAAGCAATTAGTCTAATAAGCTGGTTAAATTCTGCTGAAAAAGAAGCTTCAGAGTTTATGGAATCATGGTATAATAAGTTTGGCTTCAAACTTAAATCCTGCTTTACATCAGTGTGTGTATGTGTGCGTGTGTACCTTGGTGAAGTTCCAGCGCTGAATGAAGTGTCTGGCCACATCCCGAGCAGCTCTGCCATGAACCACTGAGGCGATGTCATGCCAAGGCATCCTGGGAGTCGTGTACCTGTCGATGAAGTCTGTATGGAGAGGAAGCAAGCCAATGAACCGATGACAGCAAGAGGACAGAAAGCAAAGGGACAGTCAGAGGGGGAGGAGATGGGAGAAAGGAGCACAACGGGTTAGAGAGTTTGAAGCAAGGAGAGGGAGACAAAATTGTGTAACAAATAGGAGTTTGTTGGTACTCAGTTCTAAACTTTATTAGTTTTCCAGTTGACTATTTGTTTCCGTGAAACTGGTTTTTACAGGAAAAATTACGACATTAACATTAATATTGAGGAGGTCATTGCGAGCCATGGACAAGCGAACGGACATGATGATGGGCCCGCAGGGAGCTCGGATGGTAAATGTACTGGCAAATGGACACGTGGCTCACATGCGCCCAGCGGTCCAAGGACTACTGGGGGATGCAGACGTGTTCCCGACACCTGACTATGCGGATGATGATGGTTCTGAGGATGGACTAGAAAAAGAGGAAAGAGTGG
>JAQFJA010000007.1:6548998-6564179 GCA_029874485.1 Naso brachycentron
TGTACTTGCATCTCCGACAATAAAAAATACTTACGAAAAAAAAGAGTCCTGCTATACACCCAATAGTCCACGCAATCACACGTTGATTTAGAATTTCACAGTCAATACCATGAACGAAGCTTTGTATTACTCTGTACAGAACTAATTTCATTGCCTCTAATATAAACAGAACATGCACAAATATTGTGTTCATCATTTATTTTTTAGATTTCATAATGATTTAACTATCAGCTAGTTACTGCAGTCTGTTGGGTTTTTTTATGTGCATTTGGGCCATTTCATACAAGAATATTTGAAAGCCTGTTGATATAAGGGGGCCCTGCGCTGCAGATGTGACATTAGTTTGCTTTTATTTGAAAAGCATAAATTCTAAAGGCAAAACTGGTGACGTTAAAACGAAAGCTGAATCCCACCATGAGTCTTCACACTCTCCTTTAAGGCCTGAAATTAGCTTTTTTTTTCACTGTTCAAATTTCACACTCTGGCCAAGGAGTTCATAAGACTTGGGCATTTGTTCAGCAAGAAATTTCTAATGCAGGGCATTATGGGAAATGTATGATCCAAGGTGTATGGAATTGAAGCTTTTTAGGTACTAAAAGTCAGGATACCTTGGCCTCCGATGGTTAATTTGTCATCAGTCAACTTTTATCTGTGTAGTACATGTGGGTAATACGTCCAGCTCATGTACAAGAAATAAGTCAAAATGTCGACACATTTCGGGATCATCATCAACAGAAATGGCATTACCTGTATTCGCTGTCTGGCTGCAGGTCTGTGACAAGGTGACTCGTCCCTGATTCCACAGTGATGGTTTGGTCGTCCAGGGTGATGACGTAGGAGGTGATCTCCGCCCCGTTGCTGTTTGGCTCGTCCCACTTCAGGAGGAGGCAGGTAGACGGGGAGTGACTCGACTCTGAGGAGGTCGGCAGATCCAGGAGGGTGAGGGAGGAGACTGGGTCAGGATTCGTCGCAGGGGTCCGGAAACTCACCTGCTCGCTGTAGGGACCAGCACCTGCCTGATTCACCGCCTACGTTGGAATAAAACACAGAGAGGGTGAGAGAGATGAGGGAGATAAGGGGAAGAATATGAAGACAGAGAAGAGGTAAAGAGAGGGAAACAAGAAGAGGATGAGTGAAGACACAAAGATCATGACAGACAGATGACGGTTACAGGTGCAAAGTGAAAGACAAAGGTTAAATAAACTGGCAGGAGAAACACTTACATGGACAGAGAGAGAGAAAGTAAAATAGAGGAAAAAACAACCGTTTAGAATGAAAGAAGAGAAGAAAATCAGTGGAGGGAGATTAATTCAGATTAGATTAGAAAGTCCATCTGTCAATGTCTTAAGCTGTGTGACACATTTATATGGACCTTGAAGTAAAATTTCACAGCAAAACTTTTCTTTCAATCAATTTCTCACACTTAGATGTCTTGAATTGAAGAATATTTTTTCCTTCCAGCATTAATTCACAGTGAACAGATTTTTTCCATTTTTTAAGAACTGCATCTCCGTAGAATGCCAGCAAAAGCAACTTAAGTGAGCGGTTTGCATTTGTGGAAAAAAATCTGTTAACCACGGAATAGTGTGGAAGGAAAAAATATGTTGTTCAATTCAAGACATCTAAGGGTGAGTAACTGATACACAAAAAATTGTTTTGCTGTGAAATATTGCTTTAATTGCCTCACACAAACATATTAAAGAGAAAAAAGGTGAAGAGGTTTTTTTTAAAAATACATCTGATGCATTTGAAAAACTTGAAAACATGCACTTTCTGGCTGTTAAATGTGACAAGACAAAGCAAGCTGTCTGTGAGGACTGATGGATTTATTGTAACAGTAAAAACTATACAGCACTTCCAAGAACATGAACAGAGCTTGTTTCTTTTAGTATGAAAATGTGCAGATGTCATTTCTGAAGAACAGCCCTGCAACGTTAACATGGGTGCACATCAGGCATGATTTGCAGTCTACTTCATTTTGGCAAAAAGCTGTCAATATATTCAAAAGATCTGACAGATAAAATGATATTTCAGTAGTTTTTCTGATTTATCTTCTAGTGTCAAAGATGTTCTGGCAAGGCTTGAAAAAGTCTAAATCATGAGCATTTCTTAATCTGCCTTACTCCTGCAATGAGTGTCTGGCTGTTTACAGTTTTTTTTTTCATTTAAACTATTTGTTGGATCCTGTTTTTTAGTCATGTAACAGTCACATAACACAAACAAGGTCTGCAGATGTGAAACACTGCTGCAGCAGAGAAACGTGTACTGGTTTATACAGGTAATACAATGAGTCACAGAGAGTTCAAGAGATCTGTCCTACAATTGTAATTATGAACACACGTGCACTCTACTGCTACACATAAAGGCACAAAAACAAATTACGTACTCTCTCTCACACACACACAAACACACGCACACACACACAAAAGTATTGATTAGGACATTAGATTGACCTTTTTTGTCCTTTAAACTAAATGAACCCTTACATACAGCAGAGCAGGGGAAAAAAGCAAGAGAGAGTACAGTATTTGTGTGTGTGTGTGTGTGTGGTAGAAAAACACTGAGAGAAAACAAGATTTTTTGCAGAACATTAAGAGTGAGAGCTCAAATAGAATCAATTATTGTCACTTTAACTGGTTTCAGCCTGTTTGTGTTTCTTGCCTAAAAGCTCAGCTTGGTTGACATTTGTATGTAAGTCAGATGATTTTATATGTGCAGTGAAGTCGAGCTCTGGTTAAAGCTCAGTAAGGCTAATTGGACTACTGTTGGACTACTGTCCTTGTCCTTGTCTACAAGAACTGTGGGAGAATCAACGTATTGACTCCGCTACAGTAGGTGGCGATATGCTCCCTTTCAGCTGGGTTCTGTTGGATCATCTTCCGACTGACCTACCACGTCACATACCAAACAGCAACAAACAAGTTAGCAAGCAGAAAGCAGGACATCTGGCTTTGCGACCATAGGAGTAGGACAGAACTTTAGGAGCTCCTGCAAAATTTGTTTGTTACTGCTTGGTACTTTTTTAATAACTTGAGTCAACAAGATTTGTTTTAATAACTTCAGCTTCAACTGTCTGATGCTGAAATGCCTTAAAAATCCAGAAACACAAGTGTCTTATTTACACAGCCACTGCAGCCTGCTCCCCACGCTGCATTCTCGCCTTGTAATGACTCGCCTGTCCCGCCTCCGGATGGAGCCACTGCGCTAACGGGCATGACTCTCACTGATTTCAAGGCTGAGCTGCTCTCTTCCCTTCATGAAGAAATGACTGGTATTTTCAAGAGAACTTCAAGCAGTCATGACTGATAATTTATCCTTAATTATCACATGTGAGTAAGAGCTGTATGAAGTAAAAATGAGCTAACTGCTAGCATAGAAAGCATCAAGTCTGATGTTAATACTTTGAAAAGTATCATGGAGGATGTTGCTACACTTGAAACTAAAATTTCCATGTTCCATGTCAGAAGTGAAAACATGGACAGCTGTACTGTGCCGTATATTTTGCACGTTCTCTACACTTTACCTGTTTTTTTTGTTGGTTTTTTTTAAATATCTGCTTGTTTTCTTCCAGACTTTCTTCTACATATTTATGCTGTTGACTACTGGTCAAAGACCACCGTGGGAACTACGGATCATGTGCAAAACGCCTTAGCCAGTTCGGGGCTAACTGAGGCGTATACACGCAAGAGAACAACAATCCCCATCCAGGTGTATCGGTATGGCTTTGAGAAATTCGACTTCTTACAACTTGGTGCATGCTTGTAGCTGTGTTCATGTGTATGTTTCTGCACCTGTACGTGTTCACATACTATTATAGTTGATATGCTTTCTCATTTCTTGTAGGCAAACATTTCAGAGCACCTGTGCCCGAATGCTGTATCTGTAAGTGTATTAACATTTAATGCCAGTGTGTGTTTGCTACCTGTAGCCTGCAGCAGTAGTCTGTGGCAGGCGTCAGGTCTGACAGTTCACACTGTGTGGCAGATCCGCAGTAAATGAGCTCCATGGGTTCTTCTTCCCTTGCCCACTCCAGATGATACTCTGAGATGTCTGTACCCGAACCTTCTGGGCTCTGCAGCACAGAGAGACACACAGTCAGCGCGGGGAAACCAGTGGGAACTTTTAATTAAATAATACTGTCAGACACTGGTAAATATGGGGCCACAAAGCCATAAAGCAGGCTAAAGAGAAAGAAGACCAAGACTAGATACAAGCTTTATTCAAGATTCAAGATACATGAGCAGAGACTTCCTTTTATTTTGGATGCATCAACTAGGGAAGTTGAATTGCTACAAATAACACAGTCCCTTGGGTCTACTTGTTCACAACAGCCCAGGCGAACAGATTTAAGGCAGCAGGCTTTTAGGTCAATTGAAACATATTTAGAATGCTTTACAAAATGCAAGCTCTTTCTTTCGAGCTGTCTTTGCTCAGAAAACTTTAATAAATACACGAGTGTATCTGCTTTTCTCTCACCTCCCAGTTGAGCGTTACGCAGGTGTTACTGGTAAGAGTGATGAGTGGCGCCCCACACTGGCCAGGAGGACCCGCTGCAGTCGTCACCTCCGTTGGCTCAGAGTACGCTCCGAACTTAAAAGAGAGAGAGGGAGAGAGAGAGAGAGGCCACACTCGCCATGAGACATGTGTTTAACCAGACAGAAGCGGAGGAGGCAGCTCAAATCACACTGGGTGGTCTGTGTGTGTGTGCATGCATGTGTGTGTTTTCTGGCTCCACTTTGTGTGCTGTTCTGCCTATTTTTAAGTGTATGTGCCGTGTTTGTGTCTGCATCTGATCAGCCAGTCTGAGTGCTCATCCACTCTTGAGCATGTGGATGATCAAACCAATCACATGTGAGCTTCAGACTGTCGAGCAGCTCTTCTGCATCTAAACACGGATGCTGTTAGCCTGTCTGGGACACTCTGACCTAATAGGTACTGGAACTATGTCTGTGTGTGTCTGTGTGTGTGGCTAAAAGTGTTTTTTTAATACTTGGATTATATGATCAGCTTCCAGTTTGCGTGCTTGAGGTTCTGAGTAAATTTCAGGGACAAAAAAGCTATTAAACACAAAATTTCCAGTTGGTCAGGCGGAAAATTATAACTACGTTAACACAGATTGAAAAGCTGACTTTAAGATGCATGGTTGTAACTTAAAGGTGTTTCATAAAGAAAATTATTTTTTGTATTCTTCTCATGCGCATATTAGTTGATGGATTTTCAACTTCTTAATTATTTGTCATTTTCCTGTTGTGCACGCATCTGAATTTCTCACCCCAGCCTCGTTGGCAGCCCGCAGTCGGAAGCTGTACGTGGCACCAGGTAGCAGACTACCCACGGTGCATTGCAGCTCTGACCCATGGTAGACCTCTGCTGGCTTGGTGTCCCCCTCGCTCATCTCCAGACTGAACACACACTCCTCACACACTCCCTCAGATTCAGGAGGGTCTATGTTGCCAAAAGAGTGAAAGAGAGCAATTACAATTAAACAGATGGCATGCAATTGAAATGACGATTTATGGATAAACTTTAAGATACATTCAACATTATGTTTAAGTTTTAGATGTCATATGTTTGCATATTGCTTCATCAGTCACTAACAAGAGATTTTCTGTCTTCCTCCGGGTGCATTTCTTTGATTGTATCATGCTTACAGTAACAAATGATGGAGACTTTGGGGAAAACCCTCCAATAGATTACGTCTGACCTTCAACACGAGTCAGTAATTGCAGAAGCCCTGCCTAAATGTGAGCTGATTAGGACTGCGGCCAGCTGTATTCAGCTGGTTAAAACAAGAACTTCCACAGCGTTTCAGGCTGGGAGACTTTTGCCTGCCAACAGATAACAGAGCTAATCTGCAATAATGGGCCGACATTAGGAGAGTCAAGTCAGATATGAGGCTAGGTTAGGCACTTAATGGGCTAAATTAGGGCTCAATTAGGCCGAAACATGGTCAACTAAGGTTGTATTAGAGTTGGCCGGGGAAACATATCAAGCAGCCAGAGGGCGATTTAGCTGCCTCGCATAAAAAAGACAAAGACATTCTGGCAAATAAAGCTAAACTTCGTGTACGTGTGTGTTTGCACTCACCCCACTCTAACTGCACTTCCTTGTGTTTGGCTTTACCCACAATCCTTGGGGGCTGACAGGGCCCTGGTGGGACGCTTAATGTACGGATCGGAACACTGACAGTGCACTACAGGAGGAAGGATAAAAACATCCTGAGATCAGTTTGATTAATATTTGACAGAAAAAATATTCATACCGTTGTACTTTTACGCAGATTGAAGATGTTCCCATTTTTTTCTACAAGGGCAACACTGATGCATCAATGGTTCTCTTTACACCTGGCATTAAAATCGTTTTTTTATGGAATGCAACCAGATAGTATTTGACCACATACATTTACCCAGATATTAATATGCTTCTCCAGTGTCCATACTGAGATCTGATTGTGATTTGATTTTGCTCTTTCCCGCTCAAATTAACTTTAAATTCTCTTCTTCTTCTTCCTTTGAAGGAAAACTCTTATTTTGGGGGATTTAGCGTATCATCACAATCCCTATGTAAGACAAGAACATAGATGCTTTTCCCTTCTCCATGCATTGAGTTGGTTGCTAGTTTTGCACGTTCAGTGGAAGTAGTGGGGATACACGATTACCGCCCTCTAAAGCCCCTAAAACACACCCAATTAATGTCCAACCCACTCCATATATGTGTTGTGACCTGCATATTAACTACGCTATGGACACATTGTTACTGTGTGGGAGCAAGAACTACTTTTTTGGGCGTAGTGACACAGCGCCTCAGTTACAGCGCTGTGACCAGTCAGACCATACAGTTATAATGTGGCAGACACCATATGGTGACAGCATGAACATGGAGCGTTTTGGAGATTTGCAGGTGTGTTTTAGGGGCTTTAGAGGGCGGTCATAGTGTATCCCCACTACTTCCATTGAACGTGCAAAACTGCCAGTGCGAGGTGGCCATCTTGTGACCTACTGAACGCACAGAGAAGGTAAAGGCATCTACGTTCTTGTCTTGCGTAGGGATTGTGGATGATTCGCTAAACCCCCAAAAGAGTGCAGTTTTCCTTTAATAAATATCCGAAGAAGAACAGGAAACAGAAGCATTCTGGCAGCAGGCTATGCCGGAAAATCCTGCTCTCAAGAAAAAGATGTTAGCCACCCATGAAGTTGGACTTTTGCATGTTTCTTCTGCTTCCTCTACTCCTTCTTCTTCTCCTCCTTCTTTTTCCTCTGCTTTTTCTGCTTCTGCATCTCCTATGCATCCAGCTTTTACCTCCCACCTCAATTTCCACCCAAGGAGTTATTGCATGCAGATTTGAGATGCATTTGCAGTTACACTTACACTACTTCTATGTGATAAAGCGCTATCCAACCGCAATCTGGTCAGACAAAACTAACTGTAGTGCCAGGTGTAAAGGGGGTATTTCTTGCCTGACTTTTAAACATAAGAACTGTTTGCGAAAACGAAACATTGGCACTCTCAAGTTGTTTCTCCACATGCGCCTGTGTGTGTGTGTGTGTGTGTGTGTGTGTGTCTTACAGGGCTGTGTCCTCCGGTGGTGATGCTACACACACGTAGGCGGTAGAAGGTCCCGGGGGTCAGGCGCTCACACAAACATTCTGTTGCTGGACCACTGTACGCTACTTCCCACTGGCTCACTGAACATACAAAGAAACACAATTTACAGGCATGTGAAGTATATTAGTTTGCTTGTACAGCAGCACTTGTGTTATGCAAATACATGTCCAGTGTACATCACAGGATGCAAAGCAATTTTTCAGCAGAAGGGGCATTTGAGTTGTTTATATACTCTGACTGCAACATGAAGGTGAGTTCAAGTAAACTTTCAAGTGCTGCACCTCAAAGGACAGTTTTTCAGAGCAGAAATGCTACTGCACCTACACACAAATTATATTTAATAATATACTGAATCACAGTATGCACAATGAGATGAGTCAGGACCATCCTGGGAGTTCACTGCTGCTGCAACTTAGTGACAGATGATAAGTAGAAAAGGGCGCAGAAAAAAAGGATGAGATCAAAAAACAGAAAAATCAGGATGAAAAAGGGATTGTTTTTCTGACATTTCAAGGCTTTGAAAAGCTATTCCAATTAAATAACACACAAACGTGCTCTCCTCTGTTGAAGTTACAGCCAGCCTGTAATTTCACATGAAATATCTCTGTATTTTATGTTTTTTTTCTGTGTTGTTCTCACTTGTTTAAAGCAGGGAACAAGTTTAAAATGACGATGTTATGCACTTCCTTGCAATTAGAATCTAATGACAGTCAAATCTGATCAAATCACACCCAAATCAGTTTTGAACATTTGGCTCTGCTGCATAGGCTAAAAGAAGCAAGAGAACATTTGGTTTTCCTGGAGTACAGATCTGAGGAAATCTAAAGCACGCTGTGAACTAAATTGATTGTAATAAAGACAGAATTATGGCTGCTTTTCCTCCTTATGAGGGTAAGTGAGAGAAATGGACACACAGAGCGAATAAGCACAAGGGAGAGAGGACACATGGCACATTTCGATCTTTGTTCTATAAGATGATGAGACTTGTGAACAAGCTCTTAAATTTGCTAAACCTTTGGTATCCAGTGGCATAATTGGATGGATGGATGGATGGATGGATGGATAGATAGATGGATAGATGGATGGCAGGCATACCTTGAGAGCATCCCTCTGAGATCTCTAGCAGGTACGTAAGAGCCTCTGAGCCCCCGTTGTCCTGGGGAGGATCTGTCGGAAGAATAGATGGACAACTTCAACAATTTCCATCGTGGCCTTTAAGGATTTTTGCAAAAGGTGTCAAATGACTAAAAAATGACACAGTATCATTCTGTCATGACAGTTTTTCTTGACATCTATTTATATCTTCATCAATCCTGAAGAACTTTAAATTACTCATAAACTGTCTGGCTGTAGCAGGTTGTTTGTCTTTCAGCCGAACAAAAATGGAAATTCCCAGAGAGCACATTTATCAAAATGCTGCCAAATGTTTCAGGAGCAAAAGGGCAAGTAAAAAATTTACTCTAGTTTCTACTGTTTCAGTATTTATCTGCATTTAAACTATTTTTTGGGATGGTAACTTAAACATAATAGACTTTAGGGGATGATTTATTGCAGAAAAATAAATAGATGTGTTGAATTTAAGGCCTTGGGTGGTAGTGTTTAACAAATAAACCCCTTAAGCAAAAATACAGCATGCAGTTAGGAGAGGCAGTGCACCTACGTCACTTTGAAATGTTCAAGCTGTTGCTCGTGCAGAAATGGCACTCTTTACTACATAGTAAATACAACTGTTTAGCACTCTAAAATGTGTTGCTTAAAGCCATTAGAGTCAAATTTGATAAAGGACAGGCTGCCCCGACTCCAGCAGTGCTAACACAGGACAGATGGGAGTTAGCAGACGCGATGGCTTTTATGGCTGCTGCCCCGGTTTCATGATAACACCTTGGAGCAACAGTTTGCCAATGATTTCACCTTTTATCGATAATTCTATCATGCTAAGTGCTCTGTGAGATTTAAACTTAGGTTTTTGAATGTCTATCACTGCTCAAAAGAAACAAGGCCCAATCAGACAGATCCTAGGACTGTTTTGACATCCAACTCTGGCATTTTAAACATTTCACTATTTTAGAGTACAACACCTACTGTGCCTGAATGAAAACCACTAAAAAATGTGATATTCAAATAACACATGATGAAAATGTGGAAACCCTGGCTGTCATTCTTTTAAAATGTTTGCTAATGGACTAAAGCTCACAAGTTAAATTTTTTTGAGTATTTCAGCAATCAAACAAGTAAAGACAACAGATCATTTTAAAAAATTGATAAAACTGGTCCAAGATTGAGAAAAAACATGCATTTCTTGTAAATGCATTTGTAAATTAAAGAGGTGAAAGTGATGGATGATTCATGGTAAATAAGCACTTCCGAATGCAACATTTAATGTTTACTTTTGTAGTCATATTATTGCAATTCATGTGCATAACAGGGCCTGACCGAGGCGGAATTTTTGGAGCCAATGCCGATACTAGGGAGCAAGAAAATTCTGATATCCCATGCATCGACCAATATGTGATTATCAAATACTTGTGACAAAGATATGTAACGGACGCAGGATATCTTACGTTTTAACAAACTTATTCCAAATATCAGCGCACTGAACAGTAAACACTTAATTTATTACTTATCGTCCTCTGCTGGACAGACTGTTTAACACATGATTTTAAATCACTAGTCTAAGCATTTCTCCAGCTTTAAAAAAACAATTTTAACACCGGCACAAATCAGAGAACATAAACGCTGTAACTGACGTATCTGCAATATTGGCTGATAATATATGCAAACCAATATATCAGTTGGCCCTTGTACATAATACACATGCATCTTGTAAATGCTGGGGAAATACAAATTGCGCAAGTGTTTCTATGTTATGAATTTTCCTCTTGTATGGGTGCATGTCTGTTTGTGTTTCTTTACCCCATGTGACTGTAAATCCGTAGGGCGTTGCTGCGGTGACACAGGGTGTAGATGGAGGGCCTGGTTTGTCTGGATTGGTGGTGCACACCAATACTTCACTGGGACTGCTCTTTCCCTCCGTGTTCGATGCTATGAGCTGCAGGGACAGAAAAGGACAGAATGGAGGGTTAAAGAAAGATATGAAAGAAAAACGGAAAGAGAGAAGGCAAAAGAAATGAGAGCAAGAGGGTGAGAAAAGGACAAAACACAGAGGCAGGAAAATACGAAATAAAAGACGGACAAATGAGTAAAAATGGAGTGTCAGGGAATGAAAAGGGAAACATACAGAGAAATCTTTCGAGAAGCAAAGCAAATATCCTGATTAATTGGAGTCATTAGTCTATGCTCTTTCATCTGTGGTTCTCCTGGCTCCTCTGTCTTCATTTCTCTTCAGTTTACTCCCTCCATTACCCCATCCATGGACGATCAATTTGCTTTGTTCCCAGATGTTCACACCGCATGAACATCACAAAGAACACAGAGGTGTCTCTCTCCATGTTCGAGCATCTATGTGTTTGTGTCTTAAAAACATCTATCACCTCATCTGAGAGTGTGTGTGAGGACAAGTACACGTGTGTGTGCGAAAGTACATGGAAGGTGTTGTTTGGGATGATTGCAACATAATGCACTGCTGCGGACAAATCACACGAGTACCTGCATTAACACACAAGTAAACACACTTACAGAGATCTACTGTCGGTACATATTGTCTCACAGTGTCCTCACATTATAACAAGCTATCACAGCTTTTAGTATAGCCGCTAAGAGTTCTGTGTCTACTTGCTAAACGGTGACTGAATTGCCTTGTTTCACTGATGGTTAAATTGCGGCCAATTCTCCGGTGGTAAAATGCTGTATTTCATCCTCGATTGATGGACTTTGAATTATCACTGAAAAGCATCTGGATTGGTTGGTGGAAACATTATTCAGCCTACATTTAATGGGACAAGAACATCGCAGACTGAAAATTGATCAAGTCAAAAATTGGAAATGAAAAGACGGATAAGGTGACTTCAGTGTTAAAAGCTAAACTCGAGCGTACATGAAATCAATCAAGCTAGTTCAACATGAAGCTAAGATTTTTGAAGGTTTGCTTTAATCGCCTTTAGGGTATTATTATTTGTATTTTTTACACTTCTTTAAATATAATTTTGCTATTTAATTGTGCCATCCTCTGTGACAAATCCCACTTACTTCATATGCTAAAGCAGCTAACGCTAATAACAGTATTTTTTTGTTTATTTTAATCAGTCTGACACGCATATGTACACACTAGAGAAACAAACATTTAAACAGTAAGATGCGAAGATTGACACCACCCTGACCTTTGTACTGTAAATATGCTATAGCCGGCAGATTGATAGCTTAGCTTAGCACAAACAATAAAAAACCAGAGAAATCAAGCCTAGCTCTCTTAAAATGTAAAGAAAAACAGTCTGTCTGCTGAATCTGACATTAACTTAATTAACACAGGACAGCCTCAGTTGTTTTCACTTCTTACATTTAAGATAAACTAAGCAAATATAAGCTAAAATAAGATAAGCTAGTATAACTGCCTTCTTGCTCTTACATAAATTCATATTTAGAGTAGACATGAGGTTGGCATGTATCTTCTTATCTAACTCCTTGAATCATTTTTGTGACACAAATGGGAAACAAAATACAAAACTCGGAAAAACAGAGTAACATATTCTTTAGAGAATCAACAACATACACGCATCAGTCGTGCAGCCAAGTCGTGACTTACCCTGAATTTATACTGTGTACTCCTCTTCAGGCCTTGTACAGTACAGGTCAAGTTTTCTCCAGTGTACTTTGGATGAAAGTCTGTTCCCTGTGGATGAAACAGCGTCAGTAATCTGCGTCTGTATGCGTGAGTTTTTATTTCAGCATCTATTAACATTAGTGAACACTTTTAAGCATATGGATGCAATAAATGCTGGCTTTTGGGTCACGTGTATGTGTATGTGTGTGTGTGTGTGCGTGTGTGTGTGTGTGAGGGAGTGAAGCAGTGTGTGGGAGCAATTTGCTTCTAATATTTGCATGCTGAATCATATAAATTATGATCATAGGATTTACTGTGCAGTGCATCTGCAGTAAATTTGCCCAAGCTCTTTTAAAATGCATTATGCATTTACTTTCTAATATTTTCTCGTAATGTGTGTGTGTGTGTTTTTTCAAGTCCGTAGCTTCCTGGGGGAGATTTTTTACTCCTCTCTTTCTATTCCTGTGCGGTCCAAGTTATTGACCACACAGGACTTAATCATATAAAAATAAAATATAACAGAAAGTTTCACAAAACCAAATTGAGGCTTTGTGTTTACTGTGGCTGATTATGTAACTCCTGCCATGTTCTAATCCATGAGAGCTGCTTCAGTGTGATGGAAAGGACCCTGTGGCAGGAACATAAACTTTATATGTTTTCATATAATTTGGGTGTTTACATAAGCTCGGTACTCACGCTGTTGTCCTCCTGGATCTCAAGTGTGTATTTAAGCTGCTCCTCGCTTGGACTGCCCTCAGGACGCCCCCACTCCAGGGTCACCCAGGACACCCCCGCCCTGACCAGCCGCGGCGCCAGAGGCAGAGCAGGCAGGGTGCCCATGGTGTAAAACACCACCTCTGCGCTGAAGCCACTGCACAAGACACAACACATTTCCATCTTTTTCTGCCTTTTGCTTTAATTTATAATGCCAAAGCAAATTCTGGACTTTCTGGAGCATCGCTATTAGGTAAAAGCAACAGCACTGCAAGAGGAAAAGTGAGGCTGTGAATCATGGGTTTCAAAATCAGCAGAGACAGAGAGGGATTTTGAAAAAGTGAAAAATGAGGAAAATGTAAATAAGGACACATCTGTGCTCTTTTAAAGTGACTGCAGGGGCTGCAGGTGAGGATGGGGGTGTTGCGACAAAGTAAAAAGAACCAGAGGCACGGCAGGGAGCAAAAAGCATATTTACATGTTAAAAGCCAGACAGAGGAGCCACAGTTGAGGGGAGAGGCTAATTTGAGAGTTACAGGTGGTGAAGTATTTGGATGTATCAGCAACACAGATCTGAGAGATTGTAAAACTTTTTTTTTCAGCAAGAAAAACAGCAACTACTCAAGAGCTTGCATGTGCCAGCGTGTTTGTGCATGTTTTTGTGTCTACAGCTTCAAAGGGGAAATCAAGCTGAAAGATGCATTAAGGCCGCTCTGAGTTCAGACACAGAGCTCATATTTCCTCCCTCGCTAGCGCTGCCCTCCATCACCTCCTCCCTCCTCCCTGCCACCCTAACGACTGCGGGCGAGATGCTCCGCGCCATAATGACAAAGAGGAGACGAGGGAAGAGGGGAAATGGAGGGAAAGTGAAAAAGGATGACTCATGACACATGCAGAATAATAGCCACAGATGGACGGACGGTGCGTGTTTGTGTTTCTCTGTCTGTCATTATGGGGGAGTACCTTTGTATTCAAGGCTTTATCATGAAAACACGCATGTTGTTGTGGCTGACACTGATACAGTTTTGCTCCCATAGTCCAAGTGCGGTTACTAAAAATATGGTTTGAGATCTCACATCATATAAAGGGCCTAATGACTGGTTGTCATGATAAAAGCTGTCATGTTTTACAGTGTATGAACTAAGCTGAGGCCCTACAGATGTATTAATGTGCAGATATTATCGGCCGATATCAGCCTATTGCAGATATACAGATTTATCCCATATGTGCTGATAGTAAAACTGTTCTTTAAGGCTAGAAAAAATGCTTGGATTAATGACTTAAAGGCGGAGTTGACAGGATTTTCCTAAAAATAAAATACAGACTTATACAAAAGTAATGCTGCTCAGTCATCACTTGAGGGCCTCTATAAATGTGGGGTGGTTACTTTGTGTTGAGACACACTACCCTCTGTTTGTATTTTGGTATTTTGTTTGTCTCGGGAGCTGCTCGGGACATTTCTGCGTGGGGAGGGGGTGCGTTTCCCCAGGAAATGACAGTGTGCAGGTGAGGTTGAAAGCACAGTGGAGCACAGCTACAGGACACCGTTTATACCAGAGAAAGTTGTGGATATGGACGTAGCGGTGGAGAAAGGGAAATATAGCCCTAGTGAGGTGAAACAGCAACCAGATAAAGTTCGCTCCAGAATGAGAGAGTATCTCGGTTTGGCTTTCAGCCATTTTCGAGCTGAGGAGAGGCTGGGGAATAAGAGTGACGTGGAGTTGACCTGCTTTATGTTGGACAGGTAGGTGCCAAACACCGTCGGTTAGCTTGTTAGCTTGTAATATTCCTACCTACGTAGCTTGCTGTGTTAAGTTAGGTAAGCAGTGTAACAGTACACATAGTACACATTAGTTATTTTTTACTTCTGGTGCATTGAAGAGGAGTGGCCAAATTTAAATGTTGTGTTTACAAGCCGCAACAAACAAATCCTACTGACTCTACCTTTAAAAGTGGTGTAATTATGTAGTGTGTCCAGCAGAGGGCAGTCAGTTATTTAATATTATACATGGTTATCTTAAGTGGCTACATTTTGTTTCAAATGGAATTATTATTAATAAATGATATAGGAAAAGTGGATTACAATGTTCATATACAGTATATATCAGGCCCAGACCGATATACTGATATTATCGGCTGATATTG
>JAQFJA010000007.1:6647917-6658448 GCA_029874485.1 Naso brachycentron
CGTTTAGGCAACGTTTAAATTTTGTTGCAAACTGTATACTAAATATGGATTATAACCTAATTTATCGCGGGAAGTACAAATGAAAAAAAAAATCACTCAATCAAAATAAAAAAAAAAAAAAAGATTATGTAACATTACTGAAATGCCACTAACAAAAAAATTACTTAATTATCTTAGCTACGGTCTTGTCTATTTAAGGGCTGGAATGCTGGTATCATAAACAAAGGGATGGATATTTATACGTTGATGATGTCAGAGCAAATAACAAGACTTAAAAAAAATATTTAGAAATAGTTCAAATTGTTGACGCTGATCTGACGACAATCCTTCAGGGATCATTAACTATCTTGTTTACTGTTAACAGCTACTATATGCAATTATTAACTTGGAGTAATGTTAGATATGAACATACAAGCAATCGAGCAGATATACACATCAGACACTTTACTGTCATTGTAGGTAACTATACAACAAATATTAAATAGCACAATGAGTGTGCAACAACATACTATTAGGTTGACAGAACAGTCTTAGCTCATGGCATATGAAGTAGAGTAGCTCAGCAGAAAAACTTTCTTTATTTCCTTGTTTACATCCAAAATAATTATACTATTTATTAGTGCATTACACTACTAAGGTAAATCTATTTACATCTGTATCTTTTATTAATCTGACATATTTGTATAAATACAGAAAAAGATGTAGATAAATAAATAGAAGCAGATGAGGGAGGGTAGGGGTAAGAAACTTTCACACAAGTGAGAAGTGGATTGTTGTGCAACAGCAGCTGTAACTTAATATCAGGGAAGATGTTCCCATAATTTTTTCACTTTGGAAACATTGCACATTGGGGAGTCTTGCGCTGCTGGTGTGTAAATTTAAAAAAACCTATTGATTCAAATAAAGCTGTTAAAAAAGCCAAAGCGGGGCAAACCTTGAGTTACACATGTGGACCTTTCCAGACAGCCAGTCACATTAGATTAGATCTGTGGAGGAGAGTGGATGAGGAAAGACTGGAGGGAGCAGATCTTGGAACGGCGACGCAGCTATTTCCCCTGTATGTCAGGGCCAGGCCTCCACAACCGCCAGATGTTTACCACCAACCCAGCTGCTTTCTCTCTCTCCCTTTCTTTCTACCCGTCTCTCCCTCTCAGATTTTTTCTCTCTGAGGCTCTTTAAAGCAAGCCCTCCCTGTAATCATGCACACTCAGTTCACCAGAGGTCTTTGAAGTAAGTGGAATGTGTCCAGCCATATGATAGAACGTACTGTATATTCTTACGGCACAGAGAAAGCAAAGCAGAGAAAGCAGCAAAGGAGAATGTTGGATCGCGGCCAGCTCTTCGGTGTGGTTTTCTATATGCTAATTATGTGCTCACTGGGCTCTTACATGCATATGTGTGTGTTTATGTGCGTATATCTGAGTGCATGTTGTGTCTACACGAGCGGGTGCGTGCATGTGTATATATGCTAGTCTGAGACACCAAGTGACTGATGATAACGGGCATCTGGCAGCAGAGGACTGGTGTGGAACATGATGGTGCGTGCATGCCTTTGTGTTTGTGTCCATATGAGATGCTTCCTCCCAGAGATGTGAGGATGGAATTTGGCTCATCATGAGTTCAAAGGAGTCAACCCAAAGCCCTCTGCACACCAACAAGAGCAGACATGCCTCTCTCTCTCTCTATCTGTCTTTGTCTCTTTGTCAACCTCTCTCTACCTTTCCTACCCCTTATGCTCTTGTCTCTTAGAGTTCTGCAAGGCAGCTGGTTGGACCATCAAACACACACTATATCAATGTCTGTGGTGTGTGTGCTTGTATGTGCATGAACTAAACTGTCTGTCTCATTTAAGTAGATAGGGGCTTACATATGTGTGTGTGTACATGTGCCTGGAAAAACACAACACTGGAAAAGAAGTTGGTTGTGATTTGGGATACGATCTGTCCAATCACCTCCTATCACAAAAGAACCACATAATTACATACTCTGCTTCACATTATGTTACAGCACATTACATCACCTTATGTTCCGAATTAAATGACAAATGAGTTGGAAATTATCGGGAACAAATACATTTTCCTTTGTGGGCTCGAGTGCTAACATGGCAAACTGTGCAATAACAAATGTTAGAATGAAAAAGAAATTATATGTTCTCTGAGGGAAATTCTTTTTTCATCCTTTTGCCTTTTCAGCCTTGCTTTTGCTTCTTGGTGGCATGTGGCAGATTTGGCAGTAAAGATATGCAGTGGAGGCCTACCACTTCTTGTGCAACAGAGGATTTTTGAGGTAATAAAAAACTGTTTTTTTAAAGCTATAATAAACTGAAAATACATAGGGTGAATCATTATGTTGCATCAGTGAATGATTGGAGATCAAATTACACCTGCATATAAACAAGAAGGTCACACATGCGTAGATACTTATGAGTAAAACATAGCTGTTCATTATTGCAGCTAATTTGTGTAATGTGTATCTCAATTAAAGCCACATGTTCATGATTTGAAATGTTCTGCATTTCGTGCCCTCTAGTGGTAATAATGAAAACAGACACTGTGGTTGACCACATGACCCACTGATACTGGGATGAATGGGTAACACAGTGAATGCCACCATTCCCACTGTATCTGTTTTATTTCAAACCTCATCGACAATTTTTGAAATCTACATTTATGCTAGCAGCTCTGCATGGCTGCATAAGCACAGCAACATTTTAAGCTGAATGCTAACATCTTAATGCTAACAAACTCAAAGTTAGCATGCATATGTTGGAAGGTAAAGTTCACCATAACCTTACAACACAAGCATGCTAATATCCTTAGCTTGGGATTTAGCATGCTAACATTAACAAATTAACAAAGTTCAAATGTGGCTGGTGGGAATATGATTAATGTTGCAAATATCTGCTGATTACTTAAATAAATCAAATTTCAAAAAATTTGAGTCAAATACTCTGTGGATGGATCAACAGACAAACCACCATCGCTATCCCGATTGTCACATCTCCTAGCATGACTGAAACATCTACACATGATGGTTTAAAATGTTTCGTCTCTCGTTGATAAGATAAATTGCTCCCAGTTGCTTCCTATCGTTCTTTTAAGGACTTCTCCAGGCAGCTTTATTCAAGGCTCATGTTTCTGGTATCACTGGTATGTCTACAAGAAGCATGGCACCCCGCCTGATTCAAGAGTCTTCTCTCTGTCGTCTTCTTTCTCTCTTTAATAAGATGAATTGGTTCCAGTTGCCTCCTCACTCTTTTCAGGGTTTTTCCAGTCAGCTTTATAAAGCGCCATGTTCAAGGGAGATTTGCGTTTGTTCCAGCTTTGCCAATCATGTCATGTGTTCCAACATTCCGAACTCCTTCCAGTCATGACATCACACCGAGTGGGTCACACCACCATGGGGTGGTGGGTGTTGGCAATCATGGCAGTGGAATGCCTGTGACTCAAGGAGGTGGGACTGCAATCTGGTTGGGTAATTGCTTAGTCCCTGACATTTGTGGAAAACAAGCAGAGTGCCATTTCAAACAATGACCAGTCAACTCTGACCTTCGATGGGAGGCAAATTGCTCATATACAAATCACAACATGGTGGCATGCCAGCCATTACACCACTCCCAGGACAATCCTTGTATTCAGAACAATAAACCTCCCGCAGAAATGTCTGCCTACAATCATGCTTGGTTTGCCATGAAATACATCCATGGGAAAATATGTAAGAGGGGTTCTTTTGAGTTATACATAAACAAATGAATCGTATGAATGAAGATGAGAAAATCTACACCCAAAGATCAAAGTTTGGGAACAAGTGATTTCTTCGTCCAAAAATCAATTGAGGTTGGAATTATATTACCTGAAATTCATCAGTCCAACATGTCACAAACATAGATGATCTTAACCTTGAAAGTCATTGCTCTATGGACTGCAGTGTCAGAAATGATCTGAACAACGACTGAAGGGCTTAACATGAAATTATGTACAAATATTCATGGTCTCCAGAGGATGATCCCTACAGATTTGGTGAATTCCTGAAATTTCTCAACTCACAACAATTTCAACTGGATGGGATGCCATTTAATCCAAATGACTTTGGTGATTCCTGTACTTTTCCAGTAGTCGGATCAACATTTTTGGTTTATGACTAGGCTGGGACCTTTCTGTGTTAAGTTTGGAAGTCTTTAAGAACATGTAAGTAAGGTTAAGTCACATTTCCTGGCCCTTGACTCATAAGAACAATAATGAAAAAGAGAGGAAGGATGAGAACAATGGCATTAGAAAAGAGGTCACTGGTGCTAGATGGTACCACTTCTCTCCAGCTAGGTTATTGCAGGTAGCAGGGTCGGTGTATCCTGAGGTATGAGTACCTTGGCAACACTGCTGTCGAGGTGAGGGCAAACACTAACAGATATGTCACTGCAAGCTGAATGGAGAGGGTGAAGGCCTTAAGAGATGAGAGAAATCTGCTTTTATGGTACTTAAGTCAGTGCACTAAAAAGTTACCCAATTTAATTGTACAGCAGGGCCTTGACTACAATATGTGACTGTGTAAAATCCGGTGAGTAAGTGATTAGAAGTCAACTTGGGATCCTTGGCTGCGGTTCATGTGGGAATGTTTTGAATGTTTTCTGCTAAAAGAACAATCAAAAATGTGCCACACTGACCAGACACTTCCTGTTTTGGTCCGTGTTTGTCATGACAACAGTGACGCCAGCCAGTCAGTGATTCAATACAGAGCTGCTTACATCATGTATGCCAGCAACAGTCCAAGCCCAGTGGGTCTAAGAAGCCTTAATGAACCTTATTGGCACTTGAGGAGAAAACAAACTCCATGAACTTCAGTTACCTCGACGTGTCCCAGATGAGCACTTTTTAAGGCAATGGTTTTGAAGTAGGGTCCAGGGACCCCCAGAGGTCCAGGGAGAGGGTTCAAGAATGAACAATTTCTGTTATTAAAACATCTAAGAGAAAAATTCTTCAGATTTAGATGAGGGTCACTGGGACAAAATCTTATCAAATAAGGGACCATGCTCTGATTTGTGTCAGTTTAGGGGTCTTTAACGTCCTTGACAGAAGATGATTTTTTTTAAAAATAATTTTAAATTATGTTAAATACTAAATGACATTAAAAAACAAATATAACATATATGTTCCACACATGTCCAGAGAAAGTAGATATATCTACAAAAATGGCTTCAGGTAAAGAGGTCAGACACACACACACAGCAGTTCAAGTCTGTAGAGTATACTTTCCTGAGCACCAGTCCAGACAAACACACTGACAGTACAGTACACACTGTGTGTACACAAGGAGGGAGTGATGACGAAGGTAGGCGTGTGAAAGAGATGTTTGTGTATCTGAGGGATGGGAGGAGGCTGCAGTGTGCAACCGCAAAGAATCTTTAAGGGGGGATTAATATTCTTGAAACATCTTTATTTGAACTTTTAAACTTCAGACAAAAGCAACAAAGAACAGAGGACAGAGCAAAGTAAGAAAGATGATAAGAAAGAAAGAAAAAAGAAAAGACAGAGAGAGAGAAAGAAAGAAAGAAAGAAGATGGACGGAAAGAAAACCATGCCAATACAATAACCATCAGCATTTAAACACATCTCAGCCTACACAAGACTCCTCTGCACAGAGGAAGTATGTCGAAGTAAAAGTCTTTTCTCTACCTCTCAGAGTAGAGATGTATTTTCAAAGTAAAAATTGTCTGTCTACCTCTCGCAGTAGAGTTGAAATTTCAAAGTAAAAGTCTTGCATGGCTTCTTTCCTTGCCTGATGCTGCATTTGTGAGCACCAGGAAACTTTACAACAGAGCCAGACAGTCACCAACAGGAGACGTCCCATTGTCTCCAACAGTTCTTCTTAAACACTGTCTTGAATGAGCAGGTCTCCTTGAAAGTGTGTGAGTGTGTGTGTGTCCACAGCAGTGGATCAGTCTCAGAGGTCTGCATATGAGGTTTGTCTCATACTTTTGTGATTGTCAGATCGGTCATCCAGAGGACCACCCACCCCGTCCTCCTCTGCTGATTGAATCCACCGCGCGTCAAACACACAAACATACACACATCTATCATAATTTACCCCCCTATCCCGAGCCACACAGTGGCACAGCAAATACAAAGCTTCAAAATACATCAAAAAATTTGAGCCATTATTCATCTATAATGGCTTATTATTACTGTTATTATTATAATAATATAGTTTAATACACAGTCAGGCACATTTACAATGGCTGTAGAGCGTAAAGGGAGAAACTCAAGGTCCTCGAGACCTTGCAGTATCCTCTAGCTCTCTTCTTTCCTTTCAATAGCAACTATAGCATGGTGTGTGTAGAGGTGTGTGTTTGTGTACAAGAAGTGCCAGTAAAGGAGGTATATACCTATAAATTTGAAGTCAGTGAGAGCTGTCCCATTTCTAATTAAAGAGTTATACAAGCCCACACACACGTTGACTCCTGGAGCACGTTTCCATGGCAACGACTACGACATACAAACAGCCCGAAGCTGAGAGCTACACATCACACACTCCTAAAACACACCCCTCTATCAGTGATTTATAAGCAAACACACACTCCTAGCTATTACAGTAAGGGCAGTGTACACACTTGCACTTGTCCCTGTGAGCACAGCACAGTTAAAGATGGAGTTAAAGGGACAGTTCACCCAAATTAAAAGACAAAAGTGCACTTAATGAATCTACTTGTGCAAATTGTTTGGATGGGTTTTTTTTGCCCAGGTAGTGAGACATTTGTCTCTAAGATTTCTCTCTGTTTCAGTGAATGTTAAAGGAACTTAAAGTACGTTGGAGCTAAAACTTTATAAAAATTAAATTTTAAAAAATGTCCTTGTCACTCTGGACGATTCACAGAACACATTATAAGAAGTTCACATAAATCTTGGGTAGAAATTAACTACAGAAGTTCTTTGGTGTTGAAAGAGCCACAAATTAAAACGTCATAATTTTTTTAATGTGGTTAGAGTGAAACTTCACCCCAAAAATACTTTTTTTGTATCAAATATTCCCCCTTAGATGTCTTGAATTGAAGAATATATGTTTTTCCCTACAGTGCTTTCCTGGCAGTCTATGGAGATACAGTTTTTAAACATAAAGGCATCTAAAGGCATCCATCCAAAAAAAATCTCAAAAAGCTTCATGAAGTATAATCCAAGTCTTCTTTATTATGTCATAGGCTAAATATTTTCAAAACAGGGAGGCGGGGTTCGTCATTCAAGCTCGAGAACTTGAAATGCACGCATTTGGCTGGGCATGGGACACGGAGCCTTGTACCGGACATGTTGGATTCAGTAACTTTTTAGCCAGAATAACAGTGTTTTGGAGGTATTGAGCCTATGACACAATAAAGAAGACTTGGATTTTACTACACGCGGCTTTTGTGATTTTTGGACGGACATTTTTAGATGGCTTTGATGTTTTGTATTTCTCTGCATCTCCATAGACTGTCAACAAAAGAACCTAAAGTGAGTGGCTTGCATTTTTGGGAAAAATCTGTTTTCCGTCGAATAACTCTGGAGGGAAAAAAAAAATATTGTTCAATTCGAGACATTAACACCACAAAGGATAGTTTTGGGGTGAAATATCGCTTAAAGGCAAAAAATCTTAAGGACAGATTCAATAAAACCTTTGAAATGAACTCAAACTATCTGCAGGCTAGATACAACTAAATATGAGAGAAACTATGTTTGGTTGTGGGTGAACTGACCCCCTAAGACACATCATATGTGGTATGTTTGGTATGTATGTTACAGAGAGAATAACCATCAGAAACTTTTATAAACAAATGGCATATGACAACAAAAAATTCTGCACAGAAAAGACAATTTTTGGCATTAAAGCAGATCAAAGTAATCAGCAGGTTGTGTACACAGTGACAAAGATGTGAGAAAACAGAGTGAGATGCGTTGGATAATTGCAAGAGACTGACAGGAACAACTCACAGTTCTTCTGCGTATCTATAGCATCATGTCAAATGTTACAGGTGGAAAAGTGTGAGGAACTCTGCCAGAGAGTTTGATATGCATATTTGTTTGTGCATACGTCTCACTGTGACTCCATTGAAAAACAATGCAATGAAATGACTGGCTGTCTTAGAAATGATTGCAGAGGAAGTGCCGATAATGCCACACGAATAACAGAGCAGCTCAAGCTGTGCAGTGAACTGAACTCCCTTTTGGAAACGGCCATCATATACATCACTGTACATGATGCGTATAGCATGCAATAGCACAGACTGGCCACAGAGAGGTGCTGTTACAACCACACAAATTGTTATTTGATTCCTTCCTCAAGTGTCTGGAGGTTTAACTACCTCCTTTATGAGGAACACAGTGACGAGCTGCACAGGCAGCAGGTTTCCAATGGCAGTGTTTGTATGTATCATAAATGAGCAGCTGACTGTTTGCTGACTGTCTGGTGACTATTTAACATGATCTGTCTCTCATGTAACAGACAGTCTACCGGTCTGTCAACCTTTAACACAGTGACAATAAAAATTCACATGATTGTCTTCTGGCAGGATTGTCAGTTGAGGATTTATGATGTTTTTTACATTATTAAACTTTTTTTTCCTTATTCCTTTCAGAGCTTATCGAACACTTCTCACCCCCTTTAGTGGCTTTGCTCTCTCAGACGGAGCGAAGAGCTGGAGGCAGTGATGGGGTCTCTGTATGAATACAGATGTGTTATTGCACCAGATGCAGAACAGTACCGCTTCACGGTCTCACACACACACAAGAGCTGTTGAGTCTGTTCTGAAAAGACTCCGTTCTTCGAAAAAGAGATGCTGTATTTGTTGTCTCTCTGAGTCTTTGCATCCATTTATTCTTTGTCCATCCAAAGGGAACTTCCATCATTGTGTTCCTTTATATTCTCCAGGTCATTCCAGGTCAGGAATTTTTATGCTGACAGGTCTGATATGACCAATTTTTCCATCTTATTCCCGATCTCTCCAGATACTTGAAGCTCCTCGGATTCATAGTCATCATCAAATGACCTGGGGAGGCAACAAACACCGTAGACCTGGTCAATTTTTACTGCATGTGCTTTATACTTTTATAGTCTAGCAGCATAACAGCTCATGTTAGTTACTAAATGGTGTGACTTGCTTAAATGCATGAAAAACTGCAGAAAAGTCAAAGATTGATACATAACTGTGACTGTCTGTCGTACCCCTCATGCAGCTGTTCATTTGCAGTCTCCTCGGCCACCAGTATCTCATATTCCTCTGACGCATATTTATCCCAATCAGACGGCTCTGGACCTTCACTATCGATATCCTGGAACAACACAAAACAAATATAAGTATTTTATTACAAAGACAAATTCCCTCCTTTTCTTCTTACATCAAATAAGACACGAGAGAGAGAGAGCTTTAGAACCTTAAGATAAGACAAGATGGATTAAGATAACCCTTTATCAGTCCCACCATGGGGAAATTTACAGTGCTACAGTAAAGTGGACTGTAGAATAGTAAGAAGTGTAAGTACAGGCAAAAAATAATAAATAAAAAACAAGTAAAAGAGCAATTTGAGCAAAAGGGAAAAAAATATATGAAAAAAATACACACAATATAAATAAAAGGCTAGCTCTACAGTGGAGTTTAGCTAATAGCAAACAACAGCACTAAATTAAAAATAGATGGCCACTGGAAGTGTGGCGGATGTATCAAAACTTAGTCATCCATTTTCCTCGTGAGTAATAGTAAAAAAAATAATTAAGGGTATCTCTTTCCTCGGAGTCCTTATGACTTTCAACCAGATAGTGCTGAAATACGATACACCAGAAAATGACCTTTTTCGTTTCTTTCAAACTAGAAAATTATATCAAAAGGAAGACCTCGCTGTAAACAGATTTAAATGGTTTTAAAATTGAAAAGCAGATATTTTTACTATGGGAAATATATCAATTAAGATTGCCCTGCCGCCTCTCTAAATTTAACACCCAATATTTCCCTCTGTGCCCTAAATACAAAATAAATACTAGCGAACTTACACATTGTCTTTGGTCTTGCCCAAGATTACGGGTATACTTAGCAAGTGCCCTATTTTAAATGCAAAAGATGTTTAAAACTACTTTTAAATTGGACCCGGTCTCACTTATTCTTGGTCTTCCTAATGTACACGTTACTATAGTACAACATAGAAAGTTGTTAATGTTTTGGCATTTTGTGCAAAAAAACTACCGACTTTCCCAAAATGTGAAGACAGTTTCTTAAATATTTAAATGTAAATGTATCTGCCATTTATCTAGAGGTTTATTCTAAAGTGTATGGGATGCCAGGACCTAACTATGGTGCTTATTGTAATACTGTAATATTGTAATACTACGATATTTGACCAAATAGAATATGCAATGTGTGACAGATGTGCCTGTTTGTTTATCTTTTTTAGAAAAGCTGTTGTGTTTTTATTTAAATAGTTGTCTTTTTTGTCTTATTTGTTAATTGGAAGATTTTTATAAATTAATTTGGAAAATATATTTATATGAAGTAGGGTTTTGCATGCATTTGGCGGGC
>JAQFJA010000007.1:6678202-6691364 GCA_029874485.1 Naso brachycentron
AACCTTGGACAGAATTGGAAAAGTCCTCTCACACATAGCAACACAGGCCTCCATCTGAGCATGCATTGTGTGTGTGTGAGTGTGTGTGCATGTGTAAGTGAATGCATCATCTGTGTGCTTGTGCACCTTGGTTGAAACAGGCATCTCTCCCGCTTGGCCAAGGTTCCTGCTGTGACCTTATTTCCTGTTGAAGCAGCCGAGAAATGATGTCATCCTCCGCCAAACCAGAGTCAACAACTGTACACTGCAGCCCCCCCTCTCACTAACTCTATCCCCTTCCCCCAGTACCACGGGTCTCTTTGTCATCTCTGCCCTTTTCCGTCTGTTCCTCTTCTTCTCTAGCTCCCTCTTTTCTTTGAGACAACTTTTTAGATAACAAAAAACTTCTCCCGCCTCCCGCTGCTGTCTCACACAGACTTTCATTCATTCGGTTTTCCCGTTTTTCTGTTATTTCCTTTCCATCTACAAGCTTTTTTCTTCATTGCTCTTTCAGTCCCTTTTTCAATGCTCCTTGTGCCAAAATATAGCAAGTCTAAAAGGGCAACAGTTCCTTTTCTCAAGGTAGAAAAAGTCTGAAAAAGGAACACTGACTCATCAAAGAAGGCTGTTATTTGCAGATGACAGTATGTCTAACTATGGAACACAAGTGCGTCAACAAACTATCTACTCTTATTCAACAGCCACAGGTAAAGACATCTTTTCTGTGGGTAGCTGTGTAATCACACATGGGGATCAACAGGACCTAAAAAAAGTGACTGTTACTTTGTGTTGCAGCCTGAGTACGAGACAGCATGTTGCTAAGAACATCACTTTACTCACAAATTTAGGCCAAGTTGCAGCTGCAAAGGAAATTAGTTTCACTGGATGAAATATTAGACGATTTGCCATTGAATTAGAACATTTTTCAGCAGAGGATTCTCCAGTTATGACCCAGATCCAGAAATGGACCTGTTTTCTCGGGGAAATCCTTCAGCACACCCGTTCAGGAGCTGTAGGCTAGCTTCTAGCCCTGCAACAGGTTCAAAGCAGTTTGCCAAAACACTCAGTTTAGCAGCAAGTTAATTAAGCCATCAGGATGGCAGCTCTGGATACAGCCAGGAGTGTATGTGTGTGTGTTAATCATGTCACCATTGAAGGTACAAAAACAAAAACACACAGGTCAAATTTAGGTGCAGGAAAATGTGCTCTCAAATATCTCTTCTTATCTTTCCCAAAAACTGAGAGAGAAGAAGAAAAGGACAGGCCAACTGTCACTGCAAGGCCATCGACCTAAAGTGGCACTAACGGATTTGGCAGAATCTGCGCACAGCACCACTGCTGTCACATCTACCCACTCAGAGTTTGGCTGTTGTGTCCTTGCCTCTGATTTATATCGGCTGGCTTCCCTGTCTCCATGGAGATTAATGGGTCTGTTCTGACAGGTGAGGAAAGCCCTGTATTAGTCTGTCAGCAATAGAATCAACAATAAACGCGTGAACACACGTGCACGTGCGGATGAGGATGCTGCTGCCTGAGGCCACTGTCATCCCAGAGGGCTTAGCAAGCTTCCTATCAAAGCCACAGCAGTGCCAAGGAAAACACAGCTACAAATCTCCAAGGTGGTGTGTGTAAGTGGCTGTGAGTGAGCATGTGAGGGCATTTTCTCACTTGTGTGTGAGGGGGCTTGCCTTGTTTATAGTTTGATTGGCAGTTTAATGTGCTACTGAGGCAGGAGGCGGGGTTGGCGCTGAGGAATATTAGCATAATTCCCAGAGTGCCAGAGTTGGTATTGGGTGTCAGAGAGCTATTTCGAAACTCAGCTCTGACCCACAGTAGCACTGGGTCAACTTACCCTCAAGCCAACACACACACACACACACACACACACACACACACACACACACAAGCTCAGTCAAACACACATTCACCACATGGGATTCATATGAACATGTCTATGCATATGCACACACGTGAACACGTATGCAAACGCACACACATACATGAGCACCTGAAGACATAAGATAGCCTGGATGCACACACAAAAAAACAAACATGGACACCAGAACACACAAACACACACACACACACAGGTCCATTTACACTGTGGCGACAGTGAGTCTGTTAGCGGGATGCCATAGTACAGAGGGGTGGACAGATTTAGGCCTTCCTCACACCTTGCGCTGCCAGGGGTATGAGGGGGTTGGGAGGGTAACGATACCGTTAACACTCAGTGTGCCAAAAAGATGCCCCCCACGCTGCCCCATCGCAGCTCCCCCATCCTGCTGCCCTCCAATCAGCACCTCTCGTTGGGTTGCTCTGCCGTCCACACGGCAACAACCGTTATTCACCGCTCCCAAAATAACACAGCAGCCAGTCACAGGGCAGGAAGAGAAGCGGTGGTCATTGTAGACTGACTCATTGACTGCAGGTGAAAGAAGGACACTCAGAGGAAAAAACAAAAGGAACACAGATGCATGGAAGAAAGGAAGAAGCAGAGAAAGAAAAATGAAAGCTGCAAGAATGTCAAGAGGTTATAAGGAATGTGGAGGCAGAGAAACAACAGAGCGGAAAGAGGGATCACGTAATGATGTGTTCGGGTGCTGGCTGTTCTGTTCTGACTGTGGCAGCTACCATGGTAACCTCATAAATAGGTGCCCTACATATCACAAGGGCATAAGGTTACACAGCTTAGTAAGTAAACACACAAACAGCAGCAGGAGACTGGTGAGGAGAAGGAGGGCGACTGGGAGTGCAACAAAATAAACAAGTTGGCTATGGAGGGAAAAATCAGAGAGAGTGAGGCAGGGGGAGAGGTAAACTGACAGTAGTAATGACTTGATACCCTGTGTAGGTGTTAACGTTTGTTTGTCTGTCATACATTTTTACCTCACTCTACTCTGCTGTGCACCCGCATCAGAGGCAAACTGAGGTAACCTCCCATCTTCCTTAGTTTATGCACTGCAGAATAAGTGGCTTATGCACACAATTCACACACATGCATAGAAACACACACCCTAATTGCCTTACCCTTTCCTCTCTGGCACAACCCTAAATTACCTTTAAATGTTCCCCTGAGTAGAAAAGTAGGCCAACATGCACTATCACATACACATTTATGCTTCAGAACACAAACAGAGTAAGAAACCAGGAAAAGTCAACTAAGAGCCACTCCTAACACAATGAGCTGTTCTATTCAGAGCAGTAACTCTTTGCACAGATAGAGAAAGAGAATCAGCGTGTTCATCGCAGTTAATGAGCACTATTCATCACGGCCCATCAATTACAGTGGCATCAACCTCGTTGTGTCGCAGCGATAAAATTCTCGCATGGGCGTTTTTATGTGACATGTACTGAATGCAATCAAGGCTTTTTTTCAAACAGTCTATTCTCAGTCTAATGCTGTCAATCATTCTGTTTTTTTTGTCTTGAAAGCCTGACTTTTTGTCGCTCTCAGGTTGACTGTCAGTTTGGTTCTTACACCATGGCAACAGTAAATTCAAAATGAATATTTAAGATAGTGCTGATGACTAAAGGGTGCATGAATTATATCAAAACTGCCTCGAAAATTACAAAATGGGACTTAAATAATGAAAAGATTCTCTGCTCCATGTGAGAGAATGATTTCCAACAGATTTATATGGTACCATCTTCCAAATACCAGCGACATTGTCTTCTACAAAGCATTGAGCTAGTGTCTCAGCCAGAGCAAGCTGGACTTAATAGTTACTGATTTTTCTCACCAGACACAAAGAATAATAGTTTTGGTCAAAGATGAGCAGTTTATTACATGACTCAAGTACTTGAAACTCCCCTCTCTTTATTTCCCAAGTAAGTTTTGAATGTAACAACTGTTTGTGCACAGTAAAATCTCTACTGTTCTGTAAAACTGTTCACAAGGTGCCTGGCTGTCTCTCTGTCTGTCCATTAGCTTGTGCATTTGTCATATATATGTCTGTCTGTATTTTAAGGAAGGTCTTTCACTTACTCTGATCACCTCTGGAGTCTGCTGGATGAGGAGGGTTGAACCAGTGTCTCTCACAGCAGCAGGGTCGACAACAGCACCAGCAGCATCTTTTGTAGCCACCACAGTTGGAATGGCAGCTGGAGCTTCAGGTACAGCCACAGGTGTTGGCTCAGGTGGATATGTACAGGAATGCAAGACTGCAGGTGCAGTAGTGACAGGGGCAGGGATGGATTTTGAATCAGAATCATCAGTAGAGACTTCTAAGATTTGAACTGTAACCTCAGTGGCAGGTTCAGGTGCAGGTTCAGGTTCAGGTATGGGTGTAGGCAGAGGTTTGGGGGCAGCATCAGGTGTAGGTTTAGGTGCAGGTTCAAATGCAGCATTGCACACACCTTCAGATACTGCAGTTATAGGTGTCGGTGAAGGTAAAACTGCGGGTGTAATTGCCACTGAGTGCTTTGGGACTATAGCAGGGACTGCATTTGCGTTCATGGATGGAGCAGTGGGAGGAGCTGGTGGATTTGAGCTCTCTAGAGGAGTGTCAGGTCTGCCAGTGGTGGCTAGCGTATCTTGCAGGAGCCTCATCACCTCCCGCTCCTTCCCACTGTTCCTCTCAGCACTTCCTGTGCTCCCTGCCCCAGAATCCACCAGTTCCTGCGCAAAACTCTCAATGCTCTCCAGGATCCTCAGCAGCAGAGCCCCATCCTCCTCCTCTCCCAGCACAGCTTCACTGTTCTCTCCGTGTGTGGGAGTTAGATGCTGTGGAGTTCTGGAGGTCGGGCCATTCATGGCTAGGTGGCTGTCCAGCTTCTGGACTTGGAATTGGGCCATTTTGGGCTGAGTGAGGGCCTCACTGGAAGTGATTCCTTGACCTCCTTCTCTCTTCCGAGTTTTGGCTGGAAGTGGAGGCTCAGTGTTTCTGGGGTGGCTCATACTCTGAGACAGATTTTCCAAGTCCATCAGCAACTTGTCAATGTCATCATTCCTGTGTGAGACAGCTTTGGATGCTGGGACAGTTTGAGAGGGAGAGGAAGGCCAAGTGGGGCTGTAGCCAGAGCTGGTTGACAAAGTATTTAAAGAGTTATGGAGTGCGTGTGAATGGGGCAGTTGCATGTGTTGACCCAACACAGTCCCGTTTTTGTTCTGGGTTGGAGTGTGTGTCTGTTGCGAGATTAGTTCTGGTGTCTTGTCTACATCTGCTTCCTCCTCCTCAATATAAAGAGCCTCCATTGGGGATGCTGGAGGAGTGTGTGTGTACAGAGGGGTCGGTGATGTACGAAGAGGGGAAGGAGAGTGTGTTGGAGATGAAATGGAAGGAGAGCAGGTGACAGATGGGAGAGAGAGTTTGTGTTGTGTGACAGAAGAAGGATGTGAATGTTGCAGTCCATTGGTAAGTGGAGTGTCTCTGGATGGGGAGCTTTGGGCTGTTTTGGTATGGATGGAGTCTGATTTCAAAGAAGATGATGAAGAAGAAAGCACAGAGGAGGGAGCAGAAGATACAGACTGAGGAACAGACTTTGAGATAGGAGGTGACTGCACCACATCCTCATAACGAGGAGGTTGCTCATTGCCAAATATTGGAGAATACGGCCCCTGCTGAATGGAGTGAAGAGTGTTGACCAGCTCAGCCAGATCACTGTGCCCGCTTCCAAGCGCACCCTGACCCCCCTGACCACTGCCTCCCAAACCTCCAATACCTTCAAGCTCCAAAGGTAGTCTCTTTAAATAGGAGCTGAGTCGGGTCATCACAGCCCTATAAACACTGTCAGGACTGGCCCCTCCATCCTCTGGACCTCCACCTGCTTTGCGCTTAATGCACTGCTTGATGATGTCGGTGCATTTCTTTAGGTCCTCAGAACATTTGAGCAGGATGTCGAGGCAGGCACGGATGTCCTCCCCACCTGCTCCCCTAGTGCCCGCCTCAGCTCGAGTCTTCTCGAGCAGACGAGAAATCAAGTTCTCCTCTCCAAGGGTGTTGAGGTACAAGGATGCCACTGTGTTCAGACTTTGATCTAAAGAGCCAACACTTGATAGGCTGCCTGTTGACCCACCACCCATTTTGGTAATGGCTGACAAGGAACCTGTGCTGCCTTTTAGCTTTGTCTCCTCCTGGACTGCTCCTTTGGCCGGCACAAATGGTGGCAGGTTCTCATCATTAGAAATAGCGGTGCCGTTTGTCATGCCATTGGTTAATCCATTTGTGGTGATCTGGGAGCTAAAGTGGCCATAAATTATCTCCAGGTCGGTAGAACGACGACTGAAAGAGTCAGGACGGACCTTACGACCTTTCCGGAAGGTGACATGGCTGGAGGAGGAGAGACGGAGCTTGTCAAAAGAAAACTCTTTGAGCTTTCCACTAGCCAGGTTGATGGCTTCTTCGGTAATGTCCTTCAAACTGCCAGAGGAGCTCAGGTTTGATGTCGATCCCCCAACACCAGGGGCCTTTTTACCACGCCACGTGGGACTGTCCTCCCCCAAAGACAAATTGCCACTGCTGCCTGCCCTCTCCAGACCACCATTATAACTAGTATCCATGGTAACATTAATTTTGCCATGGTTCGGAAGTTGCTGAGGGATTATATTACAGGAGTGTAGGAGTGAGTTGTTTGGGTCAGTATATGCGGAGTCAGGTGCAACAAGCAGCTCAGAGCACGTGCCACGGTGTGCGACAGTGCAGTCCAGTCCCTGGGACATTGCCCCACATGGCCCTGAGCAGTAGTGCACAGCATGGGAATGAGTGCGCCGGTCCACAACCACACTGTTGTAGCAGCTCACACTGCTCACTACGACACGATAAGCTGCTGCCATGGTGACCAAAGTCCTTCAGGGCATAGGAAGGTCAAAATAATATCAAAGTGTAAAACAAAAACAATATAGTGTAAAAAATAATCCCTCTTGATAAAACGTTTTCAGCTATGAGACAAAAAGTGTCTAAATACTGAATCATCAGGCTGAAAAAAGATGTCTTTTAACTCCATGGTAACAATTTTCAAAGACATGTAATAGGGGTGCAAAAGACAAAAATTGCCAAAAAAAAACCTATAAAAAATCTACACCAACCACCTCCAAGTCAATATCCTTTAACACATGCACCCAAAAGAGCTTTCAAACATTCCACTCCCTTGAGGAGGCAAAGTATTCCTTTTGTGAGATCTCAGGGCCTCCTAATAACAGCTGTAAGGTTCCTCCTCTCTCCACAGGCACCTTCTCCGTTTCCTCTCTAGCAGCAGCTCATTAGCCACTAATGACAGCCGTGGAGGACAGCGACAGCAGAAGATCCAGCTGGGATATCAGCCATCCTTCCAAGGAAGTAGCCCCCGGGGCCTAATGCGAGGCCAGTGAGGCCTTGACATTACCCCAGCCAAGGCTCATCTCTTAGGCATTAAGATGTTGGAAGAACCCCCTTATCTCACTCTGTGGTTTCTGAAGTCCTTAGAGAGCTGAGAACTGTTTGCAGACTCTGCCACAGCTGCAGAATAGCAGGGGACCGATCACAGATGGCCGACTGCTTCTTTCTTTCCTTCTTTTTGTGTGTCAGTCCCGCACTCTCTCTCGCCCCTTCCGTCTCCCGCTGTCAGCCATGTGTCAGCAGATGTGTGTGTTTCTGACAGGAGGACACCACCTGCGAGTCAGCAGAAAGGGGAGGAGGGCAAGAGGGCGAGAAAGAGGGAAAGGGAAAAAAGAGGGAGAAAAAGTAGATCATTAACACAGTTATCAAGAAGGGGATCTTTGCAAATGTGAGTGCATGTGTGCATACATATGGGATTGTGCATGAGTAAGACATTCTCCCTCCAGCTATCATCCAGATGACAGCTGATATGGGGGTTAAGCCTCTTTATTATGAAAAACCTGCAAAACCGCAGACAACTTCCTACTACATAAACCTCAAATAGACACATATACAGATCAAAAGGATGCTAGGAAAGGAGACACGTAGAAGCGTGGAAGGTTAAACAGGCAAAGTAGAAAAAAAAGAGGTGAGTCCCTGTCTTGTCACAGCCCAACTACAAAGCATTTTTTCAACACTGTTGAGAAATCATGACTCAGAAAAGGAGTGGTGGGTTTGTTGGAGGGAGAAAACACCTGTTGTTTTCACATACACCATGCTCTAGAGTGAACCAAAAACGTTTTCATGAAGGCCACAAGGTGCATTGCTCTGTTCTACTGTGTTTTATTCCAACGTAGTTTTTTTTTTTACTCAACATCCAGGGCTTCAGAAGAAAAAGATTAAGCAGATATCACACATACAAGGAGGAAAAGACAGAAACACACTTCCACACACAACAGAATTAATGAAAACTACAGTGTGACCTTAAGGCAAACCAGGACAGCCGTGCCAAATTTTGCATCGCGCATATCTAAGAGCGCTTGCTTTATTCCAAGTCTAAATAAAACAAATACTCCTCACAAGACTGTAAAATCTGGATTTTGGACCATAAAAAACCCATTTAATAGTTACATTTTTACGACTGAAAGCTGACAGAGAAATGTTTCTGAATTTAGGCGCATATTTCACTTTTATTTATTTTGGCTTAGGACTAAACCTTTTCAAAATGAAAACATTTTAGCAAAAAATCAACTGCTGTTTCATAATGGAGAGACACCTCTGTATTGTAAAAGAAGTCAAAAGCATACCAGGAACTAACAGAATTAAAAAAGTAAACAACTCATGCAGTAGACCTGCATGCGAGTTGATTGCTAGTGATACAAAGGCTGTCTCAAAGACTCTTTCATGTTTTTCTTCCTTTGTCCATGTCTCTCTGCCTCTATGTATTACTTTTAGATGCTTTCATGTCTGAGTCCTTACTTGCCCTGAATTTCTTTTTCTCCCTGTTTTTTCTCCCATTCCACAGGGGCAACTCATTCCTCAGAGGTGTGCCCACACACATGCATGCCCATTCGTATCTTATATATATACATATACATTAACTGTGACACTGTGGTGAGACGGCAGTACTATAGCCAAAACCACACACATGCAATCTAACCTAAAGCACAGTCCCAACAATGCAAACATGCAGCACAAGTTCTAAAACAGTCAGGATATTGGAATTTCAGAAATCCAAATGTGAAACCTTTTCCTTACTGTGCAAATTTTAGTGCATATAGGATTTAAGAAGAAAACTGGCGCATGAAAATCTGAAGAAGCCAAGGTCTTTTACTCCAAAAATTGATTTTAAGAATTTTTTAGATTTTTTAAGCATTCACTAAAACCCTGCCAACACAGGCACAGACACAAGGTTAATAGATTCTATAAGTTCATACCTGTGGGATGGAGGATTTTCATAATAACCACAGAACGAAAGAACAACATCGAAAGGTTATTACAACTTAGACGGAGCGCAGACATATGATCTGAGGTGGGCTCTCGAGGGAATCATGGAGCCGGACTTTCCTACTTAAAAGCGTGAAAAAGAGCAACTGGGGAGAAAGTGAGGGATGATTGGTGGGCTTGTGGGTGGCTGGCAAGGTGGGGGTGGTGGGGTCATGGCACCTGGAAAAACAACTACTAAAGGAGTTGTACGGAAAAAACAGGCGGCGACCTCATCTTTCTGTCTCCCTTTCTCTCCACACAAATCAAAACACAACAGCTGGATGCTGCTGAATCAGTCTCCTGAGCAGGAAATTACACTTCCTGGCTAGCTGAATTTAAAATCTGGACAGACAGTTAGAAATAGACTATCATGGGATAGAAATCAAAACTTGCGCATGCTTACATACATTTTGGACACCCACCCCATCCTCTTCGCTGCGCTCACTCTTAATATCTATGTGTATACCCTGGTAAACGACGGCTTCCTAAAGTGATACTGAGTGTGTAAACAAACTCCACCGGTGTTTATAGCACTGAGTCACCTCCACACACACGCACACGCATGCACACACGCGCACACACACACACACACACACACACACACACACACACACATGCCTGAATGCCTGCACATGTCTCACTGACAGAAAAAGATGATTCACTGGTGAACACACGCACATTCTGTGTTTATTTTCAAGCTTTGCTATGATTTAGTGGCAGTTAAGTGTTGAGGGGGGTGAGATATATTTTATGGACGACTTAGCTGAGAATGCGCCGAGGTATCAGCTTTCAGTTTTAACATCAACAAGCAGAAGCTTACAGCCTAAAACAGGAATGCCTTTGGACATGAAAAATGTTTATTTTTAACAAATAAACAGAAAACAATCATTTGTCTACTCATATAACCCATTAATTTCAGAGGATTTTCGATACTTTATTTTGCTGCTTAAACAACAAATGTGTTGACTGAGTACACAGTGAAGATCACCTCAGTTTTCACAAAGGGCACTTGATTGCAGTTGGCAGAATCTAATCCATCACATTACCCTTTGCTTCCGCCACTTCCTTCTTCTTTTCAGAGGTTTCATTGCTCTTTCTGTCTGCATGAATGGACTCAAAAGCACAACAAGAACAGTATAAGGGAGGCCGATTGGTTGATTGTGCTCCCTGACTTTACCTGTAGTTATTTATTTCCACTCTCGCCTTCCCATCCTCTCATTCTCTGCCTCTCCTCCCCTCCCACTCTTCCCTCTCCTTCATCTAAAAAAGTCTTTCCTTCGACCTGACCTTCACCAGGAAGCACTAAATCACCAGAGGACACTTCTGTCACAACCTCCAATCACGCCAGTAAAAGTATGTTACAGTGTGCATACATCAGCACACATGCACAGGAAGAGGCTGTGCATTTTGCACTCGTTATTACATGCGTGTAGTTTTGCCGTGCATGTGTGTGTTCATGGGTACACACAGCAAGAGGCCAGAGGGGCCTCCCAGCGGAAGTGGGTCTTTGTGGAGAAGAAGGCCCAAATAGGAGCCCCAAACACACCCCCAGGGAGAGAGGACAGGTCTATGCTAGCCCGCTCATTGTGTGTGTATAAACTCCCACACACACAGACAAGGCTTGACGCACAGCTTCAGTGTTGCTACTGAGATCGCACAGAGAAAACAGAGAGCTCTGCTATGCCGTGCACATACTAAACAGAGCCTAGAGAGAGAGGCTGTTGGCTCTGTGGGTATTCTGCTCTACAATGGGGGGCAACAGTAGCTACAAAAGAGGGATTATTTGGCTTTATAAAACATTACGCTCCTCTGAGAAACACTAACACACACATACTCTCAAGGAAATACATACAGACACTCACGAACACACAAAAAAATCTGCACTAAAATGCGCAGTTTTTATATTTGACAATGACAAAAGCATTTGATTATTTAAAAAAAAAATTCTTTTGCTTTTGTTCTTTAGTTCTTTTTCGTGTTTTTCCCCTTTCTTCACAAATGTCCATTGAACCAACTGCAGCTCTGACCCACTTCTCTGCTTCTTTCTGTAATCCACACATTAATTATTTACTCTGACTTCTAAGTGCCTGTTTGCCTTCACACACACACACGCACACACACATATACACGCAAGTACATGCAAACTACACATTCGTGCTCTCTTGAAAATACAGTCAAACTTATTCTGTAGCGGGGCTGTGCTCACCAGCTGTGCATCAATCAACTGCCCTGTTGTCATTTTGAGACAGAGGTGCAGACAGAGAAAGAGATATTCTGGCAGACAGCTCTGTCCTTGTCAGGCCAGGGCCACACTTTCACAATCATCATCATCATTTTCTTTGTCAGCTACAGCTGCAGAGATAGTCAGACTGCGAGAACGAGAGAGAGAGAAAGCCTGGCAGGCAATCAGATCAATCAGATCATCCAAAATGGGAAGAAGAGAAACAGTTGTCTTACTTGTGCAGATGAAAAAACTCAGCACTAGAGAAAAACAGAGAAACCACAGTACATCAAGAAATTTAGTTTTTTTCTTTCAATCTGAAATCACCATCAGACTGAAAGGTTTAGCAAGCGACTAAACTTCATCAGTCTTGAATTCCAAATTTTTTTCTCCCCTTTCTCCATCTTTCTGTCATTATCTGTCAATAGTACAAACACACCTTAAAATACAGCAAATTAAAGCTGAGATACGCAAAATCTGGAAATCAAGCTAGCTGTGGCATGAGACTCTTTAGGACACAACTGCGCTGCACCCTCCCCTCCTGGTGTTTGCTTTGGCTTGCACTTTGTTTTATTTGTTGTCACTGTGACTTTTAAGTCCGGTTTACACCAAAGATTCACAACAAGGCAAAATGGTTGCAGGGAAAGTTGCAACGGTGTTAACTGGTCCGTCTCAGCTCAACTCAAGCTGGCTGACAGTTTTTGCCAGCAACTCAGCTTGTGAAATCGCCAGAGGTCTGTTTTAGAAAGTAAGTCATGTCACTTTTTTCAACAGCCAATCAGCTCGTAGCAAAGTCACCTGTGGCTAAGAGATGCAGCGTAGAGATGCAATTCAGAACAAGAGATCTCTGAAATGACCCTTTATTGGCTGAAAGGTGCACACTGGTCTTCATTTTCTAAAGCTTGAATGCAAAGTCCAAGGAGAGGTGCAGAAGTCTAGTATTCATTCAGACCACCTGAATTACAATATGGTCAAAGGTAATGATGGAATTTTTGTCAAATGACACCAAAAACAAACTGCCTACCCCAGCTTTAAACATGTGACATTTAAAACACAGCAGGAGGTTTTTGCTGACCTTGCCAAATACATAGGGTTATCGTCGGTCTTTCCTTGAGGAGGAGAGCTGGTGTTTTTGGGAGTCTGGATTGCAGAAAAGTCTTGCCAGGTCCCTCACAGAGAGAAGCAGTGAGCTGCAACACTGTATGCAAACCAGACGCCTGTACACAAGCCAAAACACAGGCGAGGATCAGCAGGGATATGTGACGCAATGAAGGACTAAGGGAAGGTTAAGGTTTGTTTAGATGTTGTAAACAGTCGAAAGCTTAAAATAGCAATTTTCTTACGTCTACGAACAAGGAATTTTCCTAAAATGAGGAAAGACGACAACTCAAATGTGATCACACTGCAAAAACACCCACACCTGAACATGCACTTCCACAGTTTGATTGTTTTTGGTTTCCATGGAGTTTTAGCCTTTTGAAATATTTACTGTATCAATGTGTTACATCCGTACACGCACACACACACACACACGAAGGAAGAGAAGAAGTCAGGAAGAGAAAAGAGACAGAAATGTAAAGGGCAAATGGTACATTTACTATAAAACCCTAAGACTGTATGTGTGTGTGTGTGTGTGTGTGTGTGTGTGTGTGTGTGTGTGTGTGTGTGTGTGTGTATGTAACTG
>JAQFJA010000007.1:6730656-6744201 GCA_029874485.1 Naso brachycentron
GCTGGAGGCGGAGGTGGAGTTTGACAAAATATGAGGAGAGAAATTGGAGAAATAGTGCTGAGGATGCTGAACTCTTTTTCCCAACTCTACAATAAATATGTCCAGAACAGATCAATACCAGAAAGAATATATCAGAGTTGTTTTCACTTCCTATCGCCTCCCCTCAAAGATGTTAATTTATACCTGCAGATTGTATTAGTCAGAGCTTGTCTTTGCTTTTGGCTATTTTATGTGGGATTTAATACAGTAAATGAGATTTGGAAAGTCTGTCTGACTTGGCAGGAACTATGAGTCAGAGAAATAACTGAATACACCCTAACAACTTGATTTATTTTCAATTTATTATGTGCAAATAATGTGACCAAAGCTAAGTAGAATGCATTAGTCAAACAATGCAGGAGCAGCTACATGCTAACATCTCTGTGAAGTTGTAGACTACTTAAACACAGCAGTGCTATGAGCTAATTGCTAACACCTCACGCATATGCTTTAGGCATGCTTTATATAGGTGGCTTGCAGTTATATGATCCCAAGGATGGGTGAAATTCAGATGCGGGGCAGAAAATGAAGACCACTATAGAACACTATTGCCACTCTGGTCTGTATTTCTTCAGACTTTAGCAGGATATGCAATATTAAGGAGCTTGATTATTGTAGCCTTACTTCACTAAGCGGTCACTGCATACGCGAGCGCTGTCTGACTCCACACTTTGGACAGAGGTTTTCAATCCATTTCTCCGTAAGCTTTTTAAATTTCTCGCCTTTGTCACCACTTTTCGGAACTTGAGAGTAGCTCTTGTATTTTTTCCCGACACAGCCGTAAACTCCACAAAGATGTTGCTTCTCGATGCAGAAATCACTTCCTGCCCACCATCTTGCGCTCACAGCATCATCTGCAATCCGTCTATTTGACATCTTAGATATGTGTGTAAGCATGCTGACATTTGCTAATAAGCGCTGAATACAAAGTACAGATGGCAATGTTGTTGGTTTTGCAAGTATTTTTTCATCAACCAGAGTAATAAAAGGACGACTGGAAATTTTGATCTGATGATGGTGCTGCATGGAAAGTTAAAGGATCACCAAATTTATGACAATTCATCCCGAGAGGAAACAAAATGTTTGTACCAAATGTTGTGGTATTCCATCTATCACTTCTCAAGACAGTTTTCTCCTCCTAATGTAGTAATTTTAAAACTTATTGTGCAGATAGCCCCTTGAGATGCACCATCTCATTTTCTAGGACTTCCAACACAAACATAGATCACTAAACTAAAATAGTAAACCAATCAACAAACTGACCATCAGACAGTCACTGCCGTCCTGAGAGCCACATCAGCGACATGGTGACAAAAATGCGCATATTTTCTGTATTAGGTGAATGTTTTAAATGAACTGAAATGAATTAAAAAGCTTTCATTGATCTCTTGAAGCACATCCACACAATGAAGGAAAACCACATTACATATGTGTTAATAGCTGAGCACAATGTGTAAATTCAGTTTAAGAAATATTGGATTTCATCATTATTTGTTCTTTTTTTCATATCCTCACTTCTTGTGGTAATGCAACAAAGCCTGGAATTGAGTTGCAAAAGTGGTTGCAACAATTGGAAGTTAGTTAATTTAAACTGTAAATTTACGATTACATCTGTAGAAGAACAATCGGTTCGTCAAAGTTCCCCTTTTTTCTGTTGCTTGCACTCAAACACACACATACTCAGCGAGCCATCAAACAATTAAAGATGATGTAAACAATCTACTTCAAAGTGTTTATGCCATTTTGAAGACTTGCAACATCACAGCTTGATGCCTAACTCTTTGTAGTCGTAAACCTGGAAAACAGACAATGAAGTCAAACACTGTGTACAAAAAACAGCAAACACCCCGCTTAGATGATGCCTGTTTTTCTCTGCAGCAGAGCAAATAACGCTCCAACAAATTGAGAAACAGTGTGCACTTCAGTGCCTCGCACCAACAACAGAAACACAAAACTGATCCCGCTTCTGCTCCTTTCTTTCAGACTTGACAATTTGCTTTGCACAGGGCAGGAAAACAACGGGTTGTTGTTTGTCATTTCAGAAATAGAGTCGGTGTTGCAGCTGAAGCAACTGGCCCTGCTGTCCATGACATTCCTGAATTCCACAATACATTATTGTCACTGTGTGTACACAAGTGTGTGTGTTTGTGTGTGTGTGTGTGTGTGTGTCTAGTGCGTGCAAGCCAACACAAGAGCACAATGCCTTGTATCCATATCCCATATGTGAAGTATGTTTTCAGCAATCATATAAAATTTAAAATTTGATGTTTTTTGATTAATCTCTCAAAGATTTGCCAGTTAAAAAGGATGATTTTCCAACCATGTCTACGTTGATTTATCACACCAGAAAGCCAGAAAAAAGCTGTAACATTTTCTCACCCCTCATCCCTCAGCAGTTATAGTCGTCTGGGCTCCCATCAGCATCCCAGTCGAATTTTCTCCCCCTCTCAGACACATTCAGGGGGAACATTCCTGATTTTACATGCACATCAGCCACATCAAGATAATGTAAATTATCTGTGCAAATGTTTTGCACACGTAGTTAATGGATCTAAATGTGCTTTCAACAGACCTATGTGACAAAAACATTGCTTGTAAATTTGCTGTTCAGCAGTTACCATTGGCATGAATTCTCTACTCTCAGATTCATACTTGCAGCAAGTTGTTGCTGAAGATTTTTTGCCTCTTTTCAGTTGAGTCCTGCGTAAATTTCTGTGATGTTTTATGCAGGGCCATGAAAATTAGACTACCAGATGCAGAGCAGATAGTTCAAGCTGCTGTTTATTTGTAAAATCTCTCACAATATGCAATAATTCATGCTCAAACACATGTAAAGGCAGCGTGAAGACAGAGGCAGAGCCGTGACACAAGACAGCGTGAAATGGAAAACCTCCATTTCTGCCTCATGTGTTTAGTCATGTTAAATGACCATAAGTGTAATTCCAGTCAGCGACATGAGAGAGGCCCCCTCTCTGCCCTCCATACCACAGACTGGAGGGAGACGCCAGACCAACACACAGAAGGAGGGGCAGGAAGAGGGAATTTTAATGCATACGCTTTACACCACACGCACACACATGAAGCATATATCACATTAACATTTACAATTTAAGCTGTCTGCTGATGCTTTCGTTCAGACAGATTTTTGGACAGAGATCAAGTATGGCAACTGTGTCTGACCCCATGTAGGATTCAAGATTTCAAGATGATTGCAAAAAGTTTGAGGAACAACAGCTGTGTTTCAAATTAGATGTACTGGTTGCAGTACTGGGAAGTTTTAATGGTAATTGAAATTTTTGTAACCATTTCTGCAACATAATGTAACTTCTGCTGCCATTCCTCTGCTCAGTGTGGTGCAAAAGACCATTGTTTTACCAATATATTCATGAAAAAAAACACTGTAGGGTGTGAATATACCTGAAGTTGCCTGAGATATAGATGAAATCCTTTGTATTAGGGTATGACACTAAAATGCATTTACAGCTCCTGGGTAATATGAACATCTCTGATGAGTAGACACAAAGAGGTTGCAGTAAAAAAAAAATAGTTTGACATTTTAGCAGTACTGTACTTAAGTTAAAGTACAGATACTTGAGTAAAAACAGCTCTGGTCAAAGTAGAGTACAGACTCAAGCTCTTTACTGGAGTAAAAGTAAGAAAGTAAAGGTTCTCTCTGAAGGACATTTCTAGCAGCCATTTCTGTGCAAAGTTGACTGAACCACACGCCATAATAATGTAATGCAAAGACTATTAAACTCAGAATCAGTAGAATTTGTCCAAGCTGAACGCACCGGAAAATTAGTTGATTGTTAAGTCTCATTCCCAGAATGTCAAATAGTGACTTTGTGGGTTGGTAAAGCGTCCTGAGCACCGCCAAAAAGGCAAAAGTATTCAAACCAAAGTAAAAAGCCCGATTTTTAAAAATGTAAGAAGTAGAAAGCACTAATTGTGTTCAAATATAAGGAATACAAGTAAAAATTACATACTCAAGTAAAGAACTGATACCTGAAAAATCTACTTAGGTAATGAAGAATTTGTACTTTGTTACTTTGCACCTTTTGCATTTTATGAAATAGACTTACCGGTATTTGCTTTCTTGTCAAAAGATAAATGAGAAGATGAATGATTTTAATTTCTGAGCAGTCGTTATAAAAAGATTAGCTTTGCATAAAGACAGTGATAAAGGAGAAACAGCTAGCCTGCCTCTGTCCAAAAAAAAAAAAATTTAGCACCTACAAAGTTTTCTATGTAACATGTTAAATTGATTGTTGTTCAATCAGTACAACAATCAAACTGTAAACCAGTAACTCTCTTGAGTCGTCACTGGCAGCTGGACTCATAAAATTGTCCATAAAACTACAACTTGTAATTCCCACACTTAAGTTTTTGGCTGGATTAAACAATTGAGAAACAATGTGTTAATTTGTGAGCGAACAGACTTTTTTTTTGCTTTTGGGACAGACAGGCCTGCTGTTTCACCAAGTTTCCAGTCTTTATACTAAGCTAAGCTAACCAGCTGTGGCTGTAGCATTATTTTGAAAGGATGAACATGAGAGTGGTATTGATCTTCTCACAGTTTGGGATCAAATAAATAAATACATGTTCCACAATGAAAAACTAGTTCTCACAGTCTAGACATTCATGCGGAGTTTGTGTATGACATCAGTGTACGTGGTTATTTTCCCGTACTTGTTGCTGGGCTTCTTAGCTGCACAAACAGCAACACAATCCTCAACGATTCTGAAATCAAATATTGAGCAAAGGCATTACTATGACAGTCTGCAGCCATCTTTCTGTCTCTCCTCCAACTCTCGACTTCCAAAAGGCTAATCTGACATGGTCTGGTGGTCCGGCTGCTGTGTTTTGGAAAACCAGCCGAGTGCAGGCTCACATCCTCATCTGCTCTGATGTTTGTTTACATTTTAACACAGGGCCACCAGGGACAGACAGTATCCATTTAGAAGTTAAACCGTGGGAAGACACAGGGCAATACGTAAATAGCCCAGGGAGAGAGTGACACTGATACTCTGTGGACTGCACTGTGCTGCTCTATGCCTCTCTGTGACTGTGACCCGGATTCAGACCAGTCTTAAAAATCCGTCACTGGGAGTCATTGTGGCTTTAGCCGTTAAAGATGCATACCACTGAGGTGTGATGTTCTCAGTTGGATTTTTAGATGGGGGACTTGGTTTCAGGACTCTCTTTATCTCTCATGTTTCCACTCTGATTCTCTTCTGCACTCCAAATCAAAGCAAAATTACTCCAAAATAATACATAATCTAATCTCTAACAAACAAAACTAGTTGATGTCACATCAAATTATCGCTGTGATTACTTTCAGAGTCATGCAAATGCAATGCAAACTGAACATTTTCCAAGATTTATCAATGGTGGCTGTGTTGACTTTTGAAAACAATGTGCCCATTGTAAATATTTAGCATCAAACCAAACAAAAAAGCATGATTTAAGAGCAAGAAAGATGGCAAAGTAAGGCGACGGATCAATAAGGTCATGATGAGACTGAGCTCTTTCCAACAACTTGCACCACTTATCCATTCCAGTAAGACTTCAGCCCAGAACTGATGCCGACACATAAAAAGAGCATCAATACTCTGTGAGAAAAAACATTTCTGACATTACCAAGAGGTGATGACTTCTCTCTATCTACACATTATTTTTATAGTTGAAAGTATTCAAAAAAAGAGAAAAAAAATCTAAGACTTCTGAGTAGTAGTCCAATGTTACTACACATATACTGTATGTCCCCTTTATTTATTTATCAGAAAACACGTTCTGTTTAAACTTTGATTTCATCTGCAGTTTTGAATTTTCTGGCATTAATGGGAGATACATGTTAGGAGGATTCTTCGGTGCATATTGTTAGAATCTAATGGTTATTGTATTATATTGTTATGGTCTTAAAGACTTTTTGCATTAACCAAATTAAGAGTTGGAAGAGATAGAGTTATTTTATTTTATCTTTTCCCGCACTCTCCAGTTTTTCTAGGCTCACTGACATATCCTGAAATATCAAATCTGCTCTTTACATCCAGCAAGTCCAGAAAAATATGCATTTTAGAAAGAATAGCCTATATTGTTGTCTTGGTTGTATTTTCACACTGTATTCTGAAGTAAAGATGAAGTCTAAATTGTAGTTGATTGCGTCTACTTGGTTTGATTAGATGCTTAAACTGTAAGCAGCCTCATTTTGCATCCTCTGAGATGAAAAATAGAAGATGAAAAGGCCTATGGCGCTCCACAGAAAGAATTAAAAATGATTGCATTTTCAAAACAGTCTCAACCAAAGATTTTCAGTGATGAAAGTAGTTCCTAAAACCAGCATCCTCATTCGAGTGATTGCAATTTCCAGATTCAAGATTATTTAATGGTCATTTTACAACACAAGGTTGTACAATGAAATAGGGTTATAGTTCCCTGATGCTACTACTAAACCATAAAATGAGGTGATTATATAGATAATGAATAAGCTCAGGAAAATAAAGTCAACATAGAAAAACAAAAAATTGCAGAACTCGGGATGGGAGTTTGCTTCAAATAGCTTTTCAATTTTTTTCAAGGACAGAAATGTTTTATGTCCATGTAAGATTCTCAGTGATGCAGGAACCTAAAACTGTTTGTCGGATCCACTGATGCAGACAGACATGTGCATCTTTTCCTTCTTTACTGTCTCACTGAACTAAAAAACTGTTTGTGCCTACAACATTGTGCAGCCTACGTGAGGTCCAGTCTGCAGCTCTACTGCGCCTCTCTGTGGTCACACACATATACATACAACTTTGTGCCAACTTGCAGCCCTTAGAGAAAACTCATTTCCCAGATGTCAATGCGTTGTTGCAGGCAGCCTTCAAATTAAAAGCTTCAAAATTCTTTTCAGGTGGAAGAGGACCATGAGCACCAAAACATTGTAAAATGTTTTTTTTTACTATTTTAAATCTACCAAAAAGGAAAGACTTGTAAACTTATAGAGCCAGATACTAGTGAAATATCTAATATTTATGAAAAATGCAATTCAAATGAGTAGGCCTACATTTATATGTGCCCTTATTTTTACAAATAAGGAGCCTTGGTAATTTATCGACTGCATATTAATGTTACTGAAGGCCTCATTTGGGACTATATATTTTCCTTAAACCGGTCAAATCCAAATTAACTTTGTCCAAATGTTTCAAACTTAAATAAGCAAAAAAAATATCAATCCACAGAAGTGGCTGAAGGTTTTATTTTGAAGATTCTCGACGGATGTGTTTTATTCCGCACACCATGACAGTCTCACAAGGTTATTTTTAAATGTCAGTGCTGAGGCCTTGCTTGCTGTCCCAGTCCCTTTGGAGCTGTAGCCTGCAGAGTCTGTCCGGGTCCTGTCTGTCTGTCTGTCTGTCAGCTCATCCACGAACTGCAGAGGACACTGAAGCTGTCTGATCCAAGATGAGGCTGCGGACTGTTCTTGTGACGGTGCTATTAACGGTGGCGGTCGCGTATTATGTGTACATCCCGCTGCCTGATGCCACCCAGGAGCCGTGGAAGTTAATGTTAATGGATGCTATATCACGGACGGCGTTTGATCTGGTGAGAGAAAAGGTTTCATTTTATTTTTTAAACTGTTGTTAAATCCTGGTGCGTGAGCTGTGGGTTGGAAGTGGACTGCATCGAAACAGCCGTTGTGCAACTTTAGATATTATTGTGGTCAAATCTGCACAAAATCTTTGAATTTCTCTGTCAGATTTGATCTCAGTAAAATTATTGACTGATTTGTCTCAGTTAAGAATGAAGTTGCATGTTTCAAACAGTGCTGATGCCACAGTGAAAAAGCTAAAAGTCATGACTCTTAACCTAGAACTGAGTATCACACCAAGTCTGGGCGGATATAAACTTTGACCCTACAGGCTTAAACAATGTGTTGAATTATGTAATAACACAGACAGGGCTTCAAGATTCTGAAAAAACCTGTGGAGTGGCATTGGAATTGCAATATAATTTCTGATATTAGAGGAAATGATAAGTTATACATCATAATTCTCCTTTAGATGGAAAAACATGATTATGTTGTGATGTTTGTAGGGATCTGTACCAAACAAAGATGTTTTCTTAAGTCCAATATATGATGACAGCTCTAACTAAAATGATATATTGACACACACATCTCATTTAAACATTGTGTGTCCCTGCACTTTAAAAATTCCAGTAGAATATATTGTGAGTCAGATTGAAGGGTTAGGGTTTTTACTGTCTTCAGGCCTTAAAATGAAAATCTAAGGCACATCATGTCGTGATCAGCCTCAGTATCATGCACTATGTTGGATTTAGGTCATGAGTGGTCCACAGTGCTTCACTTCACCAGTGTCTTTTCATGCTTTCACCCATCAGGGCTCATTAGTCACAGCAAGGTGAGATAGAAACTTTGTGAAAGAGCTTTTTCAGAATATTAACAGTTTACATTTGAAACTGTTACACTCTCTGTCACGGTGCTGATCTGAAAGTATGGTAGAGTTTGATCTGGGCGTGTGTGAGTCAGTTCAGCCTCACCTTTGTTCTACATTTTGACAACGGCCTTTTTGATTTTTGTGTAATGTTATCACTTGTTGTCAGACTGGCTGAGTGGCTATGTTAGCTTAAATTTGTCATATATATATATGTTTCATCTAGTCTTGTTTTCACAAATTTAGGCTAGGCCCATCCAATATGGCATATTTGTGGGCTGATGCTGATATCAATATTTAGGAGCATAAACATTCCAATTATCAAATACTTGTGACAAAGATATTTAATAGAGGTAGGACATCTTACATGTTATTCCAAACATCAGAACAGGAAACACTTCACTCGTTAGTTATTAAGCAACAGACCGACCTCTACTGGACAAGCTTTGAAATTACACCATTTTAAAGCACTAGTTCAAGCATTTTTTTTCCAGCCCTAAAAAACTTTTTTAATAACGCTGCATACTAATATATCTGCAACAGGCCAATATCGTCCGATAATAATGTCAGACGAATATGTTGGTGGGGCCTTAATATAGTTTTTAGACAGACTTTGATGTGTAAAACAGGTGAAGCTCGGATCAGGTATCAGTGAGCTTTTGACTATTTTAAAGTAACTTCACATGGTTAGTTAGTATCAAATATATATATATATATATATCTGTGTTTCTTCCACCAGTTTCCTTTGTATGATCAGCAACTTTTACCTGCCAAACTATTTCTAATGACATTCAGTAAAGTATAGAGACTTAATTTGAGAGAGCACTGGTATCAGATCTGCATTAGTACAAACTTTGGGTTCAGAAATCTGAATTAGAAAAAAGTGCTGAAATTCAAAACTCTAATACGTTCCCACACTGGTCAAAATGTCATCATCAGAAATTATTAAGACTATTATTATTTTAAAAAGGCCAACATGCCTCAGTGTGGCTCGCTGGTTCTGAGCCCTAACTGTGCCAAACAGCTGCGTCTGCTGACCTTGACCGATCAGACAGTCTGAGATGTTTGTGGGGAGGAAGGCAAACATACTGAAACACATCAGTCAGATACAGTGCAGGAGGACAGAGGGGACTAGGGGAGATTGTTGTGTCCTTCTGTTGTTTTTGCAATATTTTCCTCTTGCTTTCCTTTTTAACCTTTTGTCTAAATATGTCCCGACTTCTTCATTTGTGTTCTTAAAAAACTGCACTGACGGCAGAATTTCATTGCACCCCCTCTCTGTCTTTCAGGCATCTTTGCAGGCTTGGCTTGGCTTTGATTACATGAAGTCAGTCAGACAAAACTTTCAGTTTTTGACTATCTGGAAAGATAGCCCTAAGCCTGATGAAGGGGTTGTGCCTACTGTGAAAGTCAGCGATGTCACTTTCGCTGGCATCCCGGTCCGGGTTTACGAGCCCCAAGGTGGAGGGGAGGGTCACCTGAGGAGGGGGCTGATGTATTACCATGGAGGAGGCTGGGCCCTCGGTACTGCCAGTGAGTACAGGCATCCCTGCTGTCTTCAATTAGAATGACAGAAAATTGAGTCAGAAAAAACAATAGATTATGAAAGATTTGATTTGCAAGGTTTGTTTTTCATATTTGAAATTGGTTATAAATTCAACTAAAAACGCAAAATTAAAAATTAAAATTCTGCCCTATTTGCTGGCTGATTGATAGTATTTTGTTTTATAGAATGTAAAATGTTACATTTTCTGCTTTTAGGGTGAATAATCGTCCAGATACCACATAGAGAAGTCTGTATAGTAGCTTTGTGCGTGTGTGTGTGCACGTGCGTGCATGTCTTTCAGTAAAGTTTGTAATAAATGGAAAATTCGTTTATTGTTATTTAATTTTTCCTCCATCTCCCTCTCACTTCCTCAGAGCAAGGAGTGCACCATATAACCACCCAGATGTTGTCCGACGAGCTCAACGCTGTTGTGGTTTCTGTTGAGTAAGTGCTTATCCTCCTGCAACACTTTGTCACTGTTTCAACATATTTCTGCTCATAAAAACAGACACCAACTGCTGATACAGCTCCACGCTTTAAGAAATACAAAAAACTCAGACTTTAGAAAGCTCCCTTTAGAGTTACAAATGATATTACACAGGTGTGGAATGACTCTTTGACTGTAGAAAGACTGCTTGTCACATGCTCCAAAGTTTTCTAAACCAGCTGTAAATTATCATTTGCATCACATCTCTGTTTAGGTATCAATTGTATCCGGAGGTACTCTTCCCAATGCCGTATTTAGACTGCCTCTTGGCTGCCAAGCACTTCTTGTCTCCTGAGGTCCTAGCCAGGTATTCGATCGACCCTGAGCGTGTGGGTGTGTCAGGTGACAGTGCCGGAGGAAACCTGGCTGCTGCCGTCGCTCAAGAGGTACATACAGAAGCAATCTTCTGTTGGAATGTGTGTAAAGTTGTACAGTGTTGGAGGAAACCTGGCTGCTGCCGTCGCTCAGGAGGTTCGAAGTCATCTCCTGCTGCAATGTTTGTAAAGTTGTACTGTAGGTATAAATCAAGAGATTAAGACTATTTGTGTGTTTCAATGTGTTTCCAGATATCAAAAGATGACACTGTGAGTGTGAAATTTAGCATCCAGGCATTGATCTACCCCGCGCTCCAGGCTCTAGACTTCAACACGCCCTCCTACTTGCAGAACCAAAACGGACCCATACTGCGCCAGCCATTAATGGTCCGCTTCTGGGTGCAGTACCTCGGTGTGGACCTTTCCATGATGTCTCAGTGGCTGGTGAACAACCACAGCTCCTTCGAACACTCAAGTATCACTCCAGAGCTGAGGGCGCGGGTAGACTGGACCGTCCTCCTGCCTGAAAAATTCAAGAAGAACTACACGCGTTTGATTGTGGAAAAAGGTGCACAAGGGGCGGAGGATGACGTGCCGGTGCTGTTGGATGTGAGGGCGGCACCGCTGTTAGCAGGACCAGAGGTTTTGGCTAAAAGCCCTCGTACGTACATCCTAACATGTGAGTATGACGTGCTGAGGGACGACGGACTTATGTACGCGCGGCGCTTACAGGATGCAGGAGTCACAGTCACTAGCGACTATTTTGACGACTGCTTCCATGGATCTGTCAGCATGTCAATGGGACCACTTGGACTTGATGTAGGGAAGAAGACAATCAGGGCCTACTTTGACTGGCTCAAGGACAACTTATAAGAATAAGTATGTGTGTGTGCAAGTGTGTGAAAGTGTCTCTATGGGTGCATGTGTGTGTGTGTGTGTGTGTGTGTGTGTTTCACTCACTGATAGAATGCAACTTTGCTTCATGAATCACAGACCTGCTAAGGGCTATGGGTAATATTTGCTGTTTCTATAAGAATATGAGATCTAAGCTCAGGGCCTTTATGCCTTTATGTAGCTGCAGACACACACGGACCACACACACGGACCACACACACACACACACACTACCTCGGTAGTAAGAAGTTAATATGATTCTTAAAGATCTACAAATGATACCAGCAAACAAAAATATTTAATGGATTCATAAAAATACTTGACAGCCACAACATGCTTTGCACTAGGGCTGCACAGTTAATTGAAATTTAATCTAAATCGCAAAATGGTCTACTGTAATTTTTAAATTGCAGGGAGGTGAGATATTTTTCAAAATTGTGCAGCCTTATTTCCACTTAATAATAAAATTAAACAGCTACTTCCACTGGAAGTCACATCAGTGCACTGATTCTTATCCACACAACAAGTGCATGAGCACCATGCTTGTCATAGGTTTTTAAATTTAAAAGTGATCTGTGTTTTTTGTGATTTCATCTACACATAAATTGGATGGCAATGTTTGAATCTCTGGTGGTCAGTCACTGAAATATATCAACGACAACTATTTGATTTTTTTTAAAAAAAATAAATAAATAAAATTGTACAGACAGACATATTGCCCAGAGGATAAATCCCAATGACTTTGGGGATCCTCTGACTTCTCTTCAAGCACCACCACAAGGTTCACATTTAGGATATTTTAAATGAAATATATAGACAACCATAGCATGGATAGTAATTAAAACTCAGCACGCACTTATTTATGACCCCCTCAAATACATATTAAAAAATTCTAGTAATATCTCAAATATTTATCTTGTGCTGTAATCTGATCAAGGTAATGATTAATTTTATTTTGAAACACCTACAAGACCAACGGCATCCACATCAGCTACAGTCAAACTATTGCTAGTTAGCTCATGTCAGCATGCTTACAAGCTCAACTACATGCTAATTAGCTAATGTTAGCATGGTAATCTGCAAAGAAAGCGAACATGGCAAATACTATTTGCTTAGCATCATAATATAGCTATTTGGAGCTTGTTAGCATGCAGACGTTAGCATTTAGCACCTAGCTGTGGGCTTGTTGTAGCAGTGAACAATGTTCAAATATGGGACAAATAACAGTTGTAAAAGATGAAAAAGACACCACAAAAATCAAGGGAGGGAGTCTCTTTTTTTTGTGGAGAGTATTTACTTTTTTTGTGTTCAACAACACACAAATAAGTACAGTAAACAACCACCTTGCTCCCTGCTCTGCAAGGAGGCAGCATTTTCCCTGACAGAGGATGCTGGCGCTTCACAGTCACCAACAAAATGCAAAATTTCTTCAGGCTTCACTCCATTTGATATTCACATTATTACCCACAGGACATTTTACATTTTATTATTAATGAAATGTGATTTTCATGCATGAATAGAGATGTTTACTACATATCAGTCTATGGACGAATCACTGATGTGTGCATTAAAGTTGCAGATCTTTCCAGTTCTTGCTTTGCTGAGCAACACTGACTATAGAGTGGTCATACGATATATTTTTGCCAAACATCTACATTCAGAGGACCACTTTAAGTGTCATACTCAACATCTGAAGTGCAACACTTGCTTCCGAAATTATCTATTTAAACTGATAATCTGCAAGGGCTTCCAATCACTGATTTTGCTACTACTTGTAATTTTCACACCCTTTAAGCATTTAATGAGAATGAAAAGCTGTTATAATTT
>JAQFJA010000007.1:6747707-6760998 GCA_029874485.1 Naso brachycentron
GATGAGGTTTGGGGGGAAACAATGCAGAAAATAAACACGTTCTGCCTGTGTGCACAAATGCATACAGTTTTATTGTTGATCAATTTTAATCTGGAGGGAAAAAAGGTCATCAGCACATGCAGTATTTTTATATAACTCTTCAGAGAATGATTTAATGGAAACAATGTAGAGAAAATCAATAAATTTAACACCTTTTATGGGATTTTTGTATAAACGTTGGACTACTTCTGTTTATTCCCTCGCTTTTGTCCAAAATAGAGGCAAGCAGTCAAGTAGTGACAGTGTTCAGATTTCCTTTAATGCACAACCTAACCACTCAGTTAATTACTTTCTTGTGTTTTAATTGTTTCCTTCTGTTTGGAAGGGTGGTAATGAACATTTCAGTTTAGTTTATCACTAGAACTTGGCATCTGTATCTCTCTTTTTGTGGCATTTGCCACCTGTGCAAGTTAAGTCAAATGTTCAGTGATATCTAATGATTTTGTCTGTTATTTTTAATATTTGGAAAAATAAATAAATATAATGAAAGGGGGGGATAATTTGGAATCAACTCAAACTCCATGTTAAACTTGAGGTACGCAACAACAGGAAATCAAGCTAGCTGTAGCATGAGACTCCGTTTTTGCTGCGGCTTGTATTTTATTGCATTTGTTGACACTTTCCCTTTTAAGGTCAGTTTACACCAAAGATTCACAACAACAGGAAATGGTTGCAGGTAAAGTTGCAGCGGTGTATAAACTGGTCCCCCTCAGCTCGACTCAAGGTGGATGAAAGTGTCGCCTGCCACTCAGCTTGTAAAGTCGGCAGAGGCCAGTTTTAGAATGTAAGATATAGAGCAACCAATAGGAACATGTGTTCTCTGAAATGACCTGTCATTTGCCTTTTTTATGCGGGTCGCCATTGCAATTCCAAGGTTCGGTTGGGCGTGCTCGGACATTTCATAACAGCGCTACAACACCAGAAGCATCACTTCAACTGCGAGGATGTCATCTTACTGCCATGTCCCTGGTGTAACTCTTACAAGAAGAGGGTGTCCTGTCGGAGAAATACATTCCACTGTTTTCCAGCTGATTCTAAAATCTGTCCTGAATGGACAAAGTGATGCCTCTGATGTTGTCGAGCTGCTATGAAATGTCTTCGCTGCACCGCCCAATCGATCCTCGTTTTGGAATTACAATGGCGACCTGCGTGAAAAAGGCTAATTGGTCGAAAAGTGCCTGTCACAGTCTGAATACAGAGCCACGGAGATGTGCAGAAGTCTAGTGTTCTTTCAGACTACCTGAACTGCAATATGCTGAAAGGTGATTATGGATTTTTTTCCTGGAAACACCATAAATAAACAGCCTATCTCAGCTTTAATTCCAAGAACTAACAAAATGTCTAGGACGTCACATAACCACCAAGATTAACCAGTGATCCCAGCACCGGCAGTCTCTCGTAAGCAGAGACCACTAGCTGGAGGGCTAACAGAGCTAACAAGCAGGTACAGCAACAAGTAAAGCTATCTGTCTATCAGGAAACTCTATAAATCACTGATAGCTGAGGCAGAGCAGCCAGTTTTAAAATCAGTAATACTTAATGTTGTGCGAGGCAGAGTGCCATAAAACACACAGGGTTTCATCCAGACTTCACCTGGAAGTCTGAAGGGCTGTGCAAATCAAACATCAATAAGTGCTGACATGCCTGTTTGCTCTCTGCCACTGCTGATCTGCAGCGATATCTTTCGATTACATGTCGACAGCAGTTTCGTACGCGTGCATGTACTGAGTCACAGATTGTACATCAGCTTTGCTCTCATTTCATGCCTGAAGGCTTTGGCTAATTAGACTTTCTGTTTAATTCTAAACTTTTCCACTCTCCAGAAGACTTAATCAGCCTGCCTGGGTGTGTTATTTATACTTCCACTGAGAGTACTAAATATAGAGTGTCCAGTGCTGCTGATGCTGGAGGAGGCATGTACTTTTTAGGTCCATTGGAGGGGAATGGAAGTTCCTTGGCAGCAGATTCAAGGGATGCTTCCCTTCGCGTTAGGGATGAGTCATAATTATCAGCTCATTAATTAATTCAGTGACATGTTTTTCCTTGCACTTCTTCATTTTTTTCCTTTTTCTCTGCTGCTTTTGTCAATCTCATATGATGCATTAACCCATCAAAACTATTAAAACTGTTTCCATCAGTTCCCTCAGGGCAACATGAAGCTCCTCATCAAAACATTGCACTTCATTTTCCACAAGCAGCACAAAGTTAATCACCCCCCTGCAGGCCCCGTTTTCTGTTAGCAACCAACCTTCCCTCCGTCCAGGTCTTTAACCTCAGCCAGTTACAGTCTCAACTGTAGCCACATCTCTTGTTCCATTAATAAACTCCAGAGAGTCTCAGTATCATTTTCAACCCTGCGTCAAAACCTCTCAAAGGCCTCAGAGGAAAACGTCGAAGCTTCTTCCCCCACATGAGCTGAAATAACCAGTCTAGCACTGGTGAGATTTGCTGGTTTCCAGTCTCTCCGGACCCGAAGTGTATCCTGCCCTTGCTGCCGGTTGAATTATTTATATCTGCTGCATATCTGGCCTCTCGGCAGGCCCAAGACAATTTGCTTTTGACATAGAGAGTGCATAACATTAGTGGGGAAATGATGCATTGTTCAGAAGACAGTCAGACGTGGCCACTCGGGCATTTTATCATATGCCATCTGTTGAAAAAGTAATTCCCTGTCAGTTAGATTAACAATCTCAAGCAGTTTAAGCTGTTTAAGATTTAATAGTGGGGATGTTCTTGTAAAAGACAATCAAGGTGCCAATTTTTTAAGTAGTGTATTATAGACACAACATGGATTTTTATAAGCTTTTAAACAGAATGCTCAAATTATATGATGTGACTTCAGTGGATAACTATTCATTCCCTCCTCATATATTCCCAGTATAACCCAGACAGGTGGTCCATCACAGGAGTCACTGCGGGTGAGAGTACAAGGCCCTTTGACACCGGCCTAATAAAACCTTTATGAGGACGCCATCAATCAGCCGTCACCCCAAGAGAGTGCTGAAGGACCTTGAGGGGAGGCCCTCATCCACCAAGGGTCCTGACTATCTTGTTTATCCCACCTAACAAGATTCATTGCATATGGACGATGTCGGACATGATGCGACACGGCACAGATTTTTAAATGCAGAGGAGGACAGATGGATGGACAGACGTGGTGATGCACAGAACAAAACCACTATGAGTGACTTTTTATGTATTTTGGAGACAGTTTTGACTTTATAATATAGAAAAAGAGAATCAGAAATGAGACAGAGATGAAAACAAGGATAGTTAGAAAGAGGAACCCATCCATCCATCTTCTTCCGCTTATCTGGGGCCGGGTCGTGGGGGCAGCAGTCTAAGCAGGGATGCCCAGACTTCCCTCTGCCCAGACACTTCCTCCAGCTCTTCCGGGGCGACATAGTCCCTCCAGCATGTCCTGGATTTTAACTAGAAAAAGTTTATGTCTGGACAAAGTCTTATGATCAGAACTGTTATTAAATGGACCTTAAAATCAACTTGTGTCATGAAGAAAGTAATCTCTAATCTTTTGTAATGTGAAACAAATTCTGCACTGTCTTGATAATAGCGTATGTATCAAAAATTTTGAGTAAAATATTTCACTTTCAACATCAGTTTAGGCCAAAGTATCCTTTAAAGGCAAGGTATGTAATTTCTACCACTAGAGGGCTCTCTTTCAAACAAACAAACAAAAAACAAAAACAAACAAACAAAAAGACAGTTTGGTGACACTTTGAAGTGGTGGGATTATGGGATTTTTTTATTTCTGTAACAGACACCAATGCTGATAAAAAATCTATAGCAATGAAGTTTTATTTGTGTTAAGTTTAGTCACATTTGCTGACATCTTTTCTCACTCTGATGTTTCACCAGAAGTTAGCAACAGGTGACAAAATGAAACGCACTGTTACCTTAAATGAAATTAGGCTGTAGATTTCTCGGAGTTCTACAGAAGAATATTAGGGCCACTGAGAACAAGAAAAATCAGAAGAGGGGGAATTTTTTTTAATTATGCACTTTATTCTCAAATTTTGACGTTTTTCTTGAAATTTCAAGTTCATTCTCGAGATTTTGACCTTTTTTTCTCAAAGTGCACAATGAAAAAAAAAATCCTTCCTCCTCTGATTTTTTTTTACTTATCCGTGGCCTTAATACCCTTCCCTAGAGTTCAAAAATTGTTGAAGACATTTCCAACAATATAAGCAAACAACAAAATATATTAATATATTAAGCTACGTCCTTGACTTGTTATTGACAAAGCTTTTCAATATGTTTTCATCTGATTTAAATCTTCACACTCAGGCAGCCCATGTGGTCTTTATTATTAACATTTGTTTGCCTTGTTTGGGTTGTGGGCCTACTTGCCTCATAAAATCAAAGTTCCCACATGTCCGACAGAGCTTAAAGGCGTCATGGGGTTGCATGAGCAGCATCTAGCTTTTAGCTCATTTCTATCTAGTAACAGTGACATGTTTGGGCTTTGTAGTCCTCCATGCCTCCTCTCTCTTTCTCTCTCTCTCTGCTCCACCTCCCTACAAACTGCTGCTCTGTCTTCCTCCTCCTCCTCCTCCTCTCTCTCTGATCCCTCCAGAGCAGAAATGCAGCAGAGCTTGATGTAACTTGTCCTCCCTGCTGGAAAGTGTTTTCCTGCTCCTCGGAACTTATTTCCTGCTGTGATAATGGCCATTTCTGTGTCTCTTCAGTGTCTGGGGCTCATCACACTCGCAGCTCTCCTCCTGCAGACCATCGCGGTCGCCGTCAGTTTCATGTACTTCAACAAAGTCCTGAGCACGGTAAGACAGCCTATGCGTTTCCCTTCCTATTAATCTAACCCATATAACACCAAACTGACTGCTTGTAACTGGGTTTTTCTTTAGGTGTGACACATATTTTAATAATGACAAATGAACGGGAAAACACAGCGTCATAATAGTTTACCATTCATTTCAAAGGGATGGGCCTGCCCCACCAGTGACACAGTTTTAAGAGTTTTCTTGCGACTGTAGCATTAAAATAAAAAAATAAAAATAAAAATACCAGCGTGAGCTCATTGTCTAGTACTGTAGATATTAATAAGTAACCAGGCGGAAAGGAAACATTGACCTATATGAACGTCTGGTAAAACCTTATCAGCGTCCAGACGTTTTCTGCATTGCAGGATGAACATTTTAGAGAAGAGCTTTTGGGTGATATGAGGTAAAATGTCCCAGTTATGCAAGAATTTCTGTCATTCTGCTGCTGGACAATGAGAGAGGAGAAAGTTGGCAGAGTAGATAACAGAGCACAATGGCAGGAAATGAGACTAGGTAGGACTCAGGAGGTTGTGACACCCTAAAGCAACATGTTTCAAACTTTGAGCTGATATGATGGCAGGCAGAAAAAGCTAATAGATTCTGTTCTGCGCTCTGATTGGCTGAGGTACAGGAAACCTGTCACTTCAAATCACACCCACCTGCCACAAATTCAGAGGTAATTGCAGGTTAATGCTCCAGTTGACATTCACTTTTAGCACAGCGGTGTATTGTGCTTATTAGCTAAGGGACTGCACGGTTCTAACAATTAATCATTTGTATTTTTTAATAATCAAGATGAAAATTCTGTATTTTTTAAATCAATGTTAAACTGATCAAACTAAATTATAAAAAATGATTAGACCTACTGATGATGCTCCTATGGTGGATCAATCATAATAAAGCCTCTGGACTTTACTGCTCAAATGATGTGATGAAATGCTCTGTAAGGTGTCCTTCCAGTGGAGAATACTTGATGCAGTGCACCTTAAAATGGAGAAAATTCATTGCATTGCCTTTTAGGCTGCCCCGCATCTTCGAAAAAGGTTTGAACCTATTCAACATAAATGTCTAGTAAATTTCAGCTGCTGGTGCCCTATTCATGCAGCATTTTGCCCCTCAGACAGCCAGAGTCCGCCACAATTAGGTGACCAACAGAAAATTAACTTTCTTAATATTTAAATTGTTTCAGTCACTATCTATGTGTCTCAAATGTGAGGATTTCCTGCTTTTCTCTGTCATATATGACTGTAACTGAATATCTTTGCGTTTTGAACTGTTTGTAAGACAAAACAAGACATTTACGCTGGGCAATGAGACAATGTAATTGCTTTTGTTGTCTGATATTTTATAAAAAAAATGTATCGACTGATCGAGAAAATGATTCAAGGATTTAGCGATAATTAAATTAGTCATTAGTCTCATTGTTTGCTTCACTTTTTTTCCTGATGGCAGATGCAGGAGAGTTTCTCCCGCAGTAGCGTTTCCTGTTTGATCAACGACAACCTTCGCTCTGAGTCCGAAAATTCTGCAGAGGACAAGAAGAGCGATCCCTGCTGGCAAGTCACGCAACAGCTCCACTACCACATAGAGAAGGTTTTTGACTTATATTTTAATCTCATTTTTTGGGGTGCAGAGTTATTTTTTTCCTCCTTTTAATATGTCACTATTTTTTCTAATTATACTGACTGACCCAGAGGGAATCCAGCTGTTACAAGTCAGCAGATGACATATTTATTGACCCAGGGTGAAGGTTTAATGATTCATGGAGGGGGACAGCTTCTCTGGGGAATTACTGAATGTTGTATATTTAGATCTAAAGATACTGTTCAGGCATAATAACTGAGTAAGACTGAGGTACTTCAACTTGCTGCTTTTCTCTCTGGCTGTTTTTCCAGACGATGGCCGACAGATTCCAGAAGGAGATATCTACTGCGATGAGAGGTTAGAACAATGCCTCCTTTTACTACTAATAAGAGTAAGTAACTCTTTTCCCACTAATAATGTTGTGTGTGTGTGTGTTTGTGTTTTCATAGATAAGTTGACGGGAGCACTGCCTGTCCTGAACCCTGAGGTCAGAGGGGTCCCTCTCCCTAAAGTCGCCGCCCATGTGACCGGTGTCATTTCGTCTGCAGAGGCTCCAAATGCAGATGGTGAGGATCCTTCTGATAAAGCACATCAGTAAAAATAGCAAATATGTGTGGAATGAAGTCCTGGAAAGCATAATTGACATCTTGAACACAGGACTTGTGATTCTCGTGACACGTAGCCACAGTCGCTGGCACACCTGTGAGCGCTGTGTTGCTTTTCCGATACATTTCCCGGGCCAGAGGTGAGGAATGTGCTTCCAGGCTTCCCAGGCTGCTCTCAGACCTGCATGTTTGTCTGGACCTGCAGATGTACAGCTGCTTTATCTTTGTCAGCGTACTGGAGTTGTTTTTAGGACCAGTCCATGTCTTGGTTACTCTTTGTCCTGGTATTTGAGAAACAAATATGGTGTTTTGGAAATTCCAGGCATGTTATTGTCCTCACCTAATGCAATTTTTGAGTTTTTTGAATGTTTATTTTAAAATATTACTGTTTTTTGTCATTAGAGTGACAGGGTTAAAAGCATGCACAAAAATTGCTGGCTGGAATTGCACAAGGACATGTGTGATAGACCTCATGAGCATGCAGACAGCCATAGTTTTCATCTGTTTTTACTCAGAAGATGTTTATTTTATCACCAAATGCTGGGAAACACACATCTATAATAAGGAGGAAAATGCATCTCAGTTCAAGTCATTAAATCAAGTAACTGTAATTGCAGTTAAATTATAAGCTGGGTCAATGATTATAATTAGATTTTGGCGGTACTCAGCAGTAGAGTTTAGCTTTAGTTTCAAATACTTTTAATTACTGCTCAATTTAAAGTTGTTACAGTTTTTTAATTGTTATGTATCTTTGCTTTTCCTTCTAGGAAAATATAATAATATAATTAGTGCAGTCTCTATGTGTTACCCTCAGACCATTAATCTCAGTCTCTTCAGGGAGGTCTGTAGGGGTGGGGGGGAGCAGCAGGCACCTTTTTTTTAAACCGACACTAGGGGACGCCAAACTGAAGGTTTTTCTTAATTCTACATTACTGGCTTTATCGTGTTCTATATTTTTCTGATTGTTTGTCCAGAGGGAATATATTTCTGAATGCCATAAAATGATCAGCCCTCTCTCTTTACACACACACACGTGCTCAGAATGGCAGGAGTTTAACATGAGACTGTTGTAGATGAACTTAAAAAAGCCCCAGGCGCGTGTTTCGTTAACATTTGGTTCTTATTTGAATAGTAGTGGCTGTTTATCCTCGGTAAACACTCCGCCCTCAAAATGAGTAAAAGGCCTTAATTGTCCTGTCTGTGTGTGTTTCTGCTTGTTTGTGTGTGTTTTTATGTGCTGTTGCAGGCTTGCGGAGCAGCAAAGGGTACCTGGGGGAACGAATCCAAGCGTGGGAGGGCCAGAGAGGTCTGTCCTTTCTGCAAAACATGGAGCTGAGGGGAGGGGAACTGCTGGTGCCCCGAGCAGGCCTCTATTACGTGTATGCCCAGACCTACTTCAGACTGCCCACCACAGGGGAGACGGATGGGGAGGAGAAGGGGGAGATGGGAGAGGAGGAAGGAGCACAGCTTGTCCAGTATATTTATAAGAAGGTCAGGCTCTGGGCACCCTGATAAAGTAGAGAGTCCCTTGCTTTTGCAGAGGCACCTCAAATAACGTTAACATAATGCTGAATTCTTCTTTTGCAGACTATAAAAAAACCATAGCAATTCTAATATAAAAAAACGCTAAAACAGCAACCTGCAGTGGCAAATCCATCCTTTATGTATGCTGCCTCATATTCATGAGTTTTTCTTGGCCAGGAGTTCTGCAGATTTTTTGCAGTTGTTGGTTGAGCTGTTGGCATGTCCATGAGGTCTTCTCCTTTTTCAGAACAGTGCCCATATTTGTGAGTTAGCTTCCATTGCTAGATGCTAGCAAGCAAGCTAGTAAGCTAAATATCAGGAACAGAGCAACTGCTTATGACATGATGAGTGAAGTTTCTTCAGGGGGGAATTAAAAAAAGGTTGGCAGATAAGAATTTGTGAAAATAGTGTAGCATAGTAAATGATATATTTTATAATAATACACATGATTAATATAATAATTTCAAGTTTTTGTTTTGTTTTATTAGAGCCAGACCTAAATATGGGTTTGCTGGTATTATTACCGGATATTTGCCTATTGCAGATATATCAATATTGGCGTATATGTTCTCTGGCAGTGATTATATTAAACTGTTTTTTAAGAATGGAAAAAAAAAAAATGCTTGAACCAGTGATTTTAATATGGTGTTATTACATTGTTTGTCCAGCAGGGGGTGTGCCGTTATTTAGAAACTTACATGTGAAGTGTTTCCTGTTCAGTGCACTGAAGTTTGGAATAAATTTTGTTAAAATGGAAGATATCCACATCCAGCTGATATATCTCATATTGGAATTTTCTTGCCTTTTAAAGTGTAACGAGACAACTTTTTGGGTTTAACTTTGTCATTATGATGTATAACCTGATTAAACATTGTAATAGCAGTTGAAAAATGACACCATTCGCTGCTAAATTGGTCTCCAATAAGCCAATTTTACCATGATATTTTCTTTGCCGCTGGGACGAGGGTTTTGCAGAAAAATGAAAAATCAGTGACGCTCTCTGTATTCTCTGTCCTGATTCGTTGGTCTATGCTTCACGTCTTAGCGACAGATTACGTCAGTGCGAGCTGATTAGCTGTTCGTGCTTTACGCTCGGACTCGCCTCTGCCAACAGCAGAGTGTCTGCAAGCTAAAGCTCGAGCTGAGACAGATCAGTTTACTCCACTGAAACTTTCGCTGCAACTGTTTGGTCTGAACTAAAAGTAAAGAGTGAAAACAAACAAATATAAAATGTGAGCCAGCGCAAGCGGCCGCAACAAAGTTGTTTCCCAATGAGTCTCGTGCTACAGCTAATGTTAGCTTGCTAGCTCGTTAGCAGAAGTTATCTTTTGCAACTTTAATATCAGTATTGGCCCCAAAAATGTCATATTGATCGTTCCCTAATTTTTTATTATTTTGTTACTTGGGGTTTTGATTTTGTCCTTGTGATGTGACCCACAGATGAGTTCCTACACGGTGCCCATCCTGCTGATGAAATCGTCACGGAGCGCCTGCTGGCCTCGGGGTCAGGAGCCTGGTCTCTTCTCTCTTCATCAGGCTGGAACAGCCTTTCTACAGCCCGCTGACCGCCTTTTCATCACTGTTAGCAATGCCAGTGTGATGGAGATGGACGGGAGGGCAAGCTACTTTGGGGCCTTCCTTGTGGGCTAAAGTGAGGGGACCTCGGATAGAAGTGTCCAGGACTGGGATGACTTTATACTTCGACCGAAGTTAGCCCAAACGTCAGGGGTTTACTTGGTAAAATGAGCAGCTGTCCGAGGGTACAAGATCGAAGAAGAAGAATGTCTTCTTCGGCACCATGGAGCTATAGAGATATGATCAAACTGAGCTGCAGTGTCAGATTCTTCGCGGCCCAAAATGACAAGGAAGAGGATCCAGCTACCTGCGTATTTACTCCAGCAGTGGTTACAGCTAAATCACACAGGATATTAACTCTGTTGTGAATGCTGGCAAACAGAGTGTGCTGTATGACAGAGCAAACATGGATTACATGGTACATTCAGTGTAAAGGACATTTGGCGCAGCACAATAGATGCAGATAAAATGTTGAGCTCGCATGTGTGAATGACCTCTAATAAGAACAGAGTGACCTGTTTTGCCTGTTAAGTCGACAGTTGGGTTTTCTGTTAAGTCAACAGTTGGGTTTTCACCCCAGGGGAACGACAGTGCTGTTGGACACATGACACTCAACATGACACTCAACTAATCCCCAATAAGTGTAAAAGAACATGAATGCCACACACACATTTTAGATGTCCAAAAATATGAATAGTGCTTGTTTTTGTTGACAGTTCTTATAGTTGAATCTCCTCTTTGTGCAGTGTCTTGAATGATTGTGTGGCTGATACAGATCACAATGTCCTGCAGGCTTAAATAAAAGCACTGATCTGATATAAATAAACTGAGTAGTAAAAGTGTTTCCTTATATATTGTGACTTTTACATACCAATTCAGATTTTCTTTAGTAATAAATAAATAAATTAATAAATGAATGCTTCCCATTATTAAGTTTCCCAAATCTTAATCATAACAAGGCAAAAGCAAAAACTATCCCACATATTCCATTACTCAAAAAGCATGCGGCATGACTCAAGAAAGGGCATTAGAATATCTCAGCAGCTGTCTGATAAATTACCATGAAAATTGGTACAGACATTCACAGATTGGACACTGAATGCCAGTGACTTTAATGATCCCATGATTTGTCCTCTGGTGCCACTGTGAGGTCAACATTTGCTTTTTAGTAGAATTTCTCAAAAACTTGGATGAATTTACATGAAGTTTGACAGATGCTCAAGTGCACCTCTCAGGATGAATTTTGATAACTTTGGTGATGCCTTACCTTTGAATTTGGTGCCACCCTCAGGTCAAAATTTTAGCTTATCAAACACTTTGGTTTATAACCAGATATGCTACATGAAAAACCAAATGACATTTCCACCAACTGAATTTAGTGTTTAGCGCACATTTGAAATGTTAGCATGGTGACGCACTGAAATAATGTAAGATGCTAAACATGGTAAATATTCTACTTGCTAAACATTAGCACGGTCGCCATTGTGAGTTTGTTGGGAGTAACGTAGCATTTAACCCAGCTTAAAAGTGTTAATGCACCTTTATGGTCTTAAAGCCTGCTAGCTAGCATGATGTTCAGTTCTTAGCCTTCTTATACTGGGTGTCTGTATTCATTTGACTTTACATTTTGTTACTTTTCTTAGGTCTTAATACTTTAAAAATTAAGATTTTAGAGGGCGTTCACTATAATATTTGCTAATGACCAGCTGGTACTGGTCCATTATTTTTAGGTTTTTCTCTTTCTTTTGGGAGGTCAATGAGAGTGGATTTACAGTCACATTTAAGAGGGAAAACAATAATTCTCTCTCTTGCTCTTTTTTTTTTTTTTTTTTTGCATTAATTTAGCTTCTGATTCTTCCTAACTTGTGCTAACAGGAAGAAGGCCGATTAGCCTATTGTCAAAATCACTGCTATAGTTAATAAGGTATTGAGCCACTCTGCACAAATGAGGCAAAATCAAATATCGTCTTTACCCAAAAAGACACAAAACTGAAAAAGTAAAAAACTATCATTTAATTCATGTTGTATTACATGTTTCCATATTATGGCAGTGAATGTTTCAGCAATAATAAGAGTCACTCCTCAAACAAGAGTTTTTACATTAAAAAACAAAAACAAACAATACCAAAAACTAATCAGGGTTCAAGTAATGCCCAACAGAAACACATTTTGAAACATACACACGCAGGAAGAGAAATCATACTGTAATCCCCCTGCTTTTTCCTGGCATCTGAGTGGAGAACCAAGGTGTTTGTTTGGTCTGCCCAAGTCCTCTCTCTCGTTCTCTCTCCTTCAGTCTCTTTTTTGGTCACCATGACTGGACTGACATACATGTTGTAGTTATAGCTGAGACAGTAAACACAAACACAGACAACACACAGCCCCTTGAGTTATAGGAGGGCTTCAAGGTGCTTAAACCAAAACACGAAAAAGACAGTGGTACCCAATCTCAAACACATGGTATCAAAAATAGTCTCTGAGTTGGTCTCTAATCAGTCGGGACACTATAACAGGGGGAAGAAATGCACACAGAGGATATTTTGTCTTGTTAATGACAACCTATGGCTTCAGTTTATCTAAACACACACACACACATACAATCCCACAAACATAACGGTGTAATATTTCAGAAGACAGTCATTTATAGTTTATATAAATGGCAATACTGTAAACAACTGCGTGTGTGCATGAGAGCTGGGAGGCTCCTTGTTGGTGCTCCTATTGCTATGGTAACCAAGAATGGTTTTTACTTGTAATTTGGCCTAATTGTTTCTGCTGTTGTGACACACACACACACCAAATCCACCCACATATTGTAATTTAATATGGCAGCTGCCCTTTAGTGCATGAATGTCACTATGCCAATAAAAATACAGTAACATGCAAACTGTCACTCACACTGACACACACTGACAAAAGCACACACTCACACACAACCTCTCTCTTGCTTTTTAAACACTGAATTACTCTACTAGAGTAAATTATTCTGCGTGGACCCACAAGAGGTTGTCTACAGATTATGAGTCATACTACTCCCGCAGACCCACACACACACACACACACACACGCAGACTTACAGTATCAGTGAGGCTCAGTTACCCTGTTTCAGTGCTTGTTGCCCTTGTGGAGGATGACTGTTTCCTGTCATTTAATGTCAGCCTTGTTGTC
>JAQFJA010000007.1:6781373-6797391 GCA_029874485.1 Naso brachycentron
GTAGATTAGAAAAATTTCATTGATATTTGAAAGTGTAAAAGCACTGTTTGTTCCTTAACTAGAGTGTTTACTTCATCATGTTGTCCAATAACATAAAGATGCTAAATATACAAAATAACTGTAAGTTAAAGAACAAATGGTTTTTTTGTTTTCCTTCACAGCTTCAGCACATGAGGGACAAAGAGCAGCGTCTCACCTTGGAGCTGGAACGGTTGCGTAATCACCTGTTGGAGGTTGAGGACTCGTACACGAGAGAAGCGCTTGCTGCAGAGGACAGAGAGACAGAACTGCGCAGACGGGTGGCACTGCTGGATGAGAAACTGGCCACGTCCTCGACTGCTGTGGAGAACGCCAGGTTAGTGACAAACAGGGTTATTAGTGCATTTTTGCAACATCATTTAGATCATTTGTAAAAGATTTGCAGGGCGCATTAAATTGAGAATTATAAAGTTGCTTTAAGACCAGTGTCACAGTGATTTAAATGTCAGAGAAAATGAATTCTAAATGCCCAAACAGAAATATTTTAGAAATAATTTTATTGGACGCAAAATTAGTATGTATGCCCCTGTCAATATTTTGAAAATGTTTTTTAGGAAATGCATAACTGTAAAATGAATTTAATCAAAACTGCAAAACTACTTTTTGGTCATTGTTGGGCCATATATTTTCATGTAGGCAAGGATAAGATCAACACATATCTGATTTGTCTGTTAAATCTCCAAGTCTGAGGATCTCAGGCAGAAAAAGTCAGTTACTTTCTTCTTTCGGCCTTCTTATGGTTCTGATTGTTTTTCTTTGTTTTACTATGATGCACTGGGAACTAAGCAGCTTTTAATCCTGTACCTCTTGTCATTTTGAGCAGCATTGAGCTGATGAGAAAAAGAAGAAAGTTGAATGAAGTTAATGTCATTCCTTCTGTATTTTTCACCTGCAGTCAACAGGCCAGCATGCAGGTGGAGTCTCTGCAGGAGCAGCTGAGTGGGGTGGTGAAGCAGAGGGACGATGCTCTTGCTCATCTCAGAACCTCCCAGGAGCAGGTCAACCAGTATGCAGTGTCGCTCTCCAACCTGCAGATGGTGCTAGAGCAGTTTCAACAAGGCAAGTCAGCCACTTCAGGATAATTAACCCTCACACGTTTGATGCACACATGAAGACTCTGGTCTTCTGTCTACTATCTTGTGGTATTTTGGCCACAGTTTTTTCTTTGTGCCTAAAGTCTGGCTATGAAATTACACATTACCTGCAGTCATAACTTTTATTGTCTCTTTCATTATCAGAGGAGAAAGCCATGTACTCAGCAGAACTTGAGAAGCTCAAGAAGGAGAAGGACGAGTGGAGAAAAAAGGCTGAGAGGCTGGAGGATCAAGCATCCGCCCTTCAGGTACACCAGTGATCAATAACTGATAAGAGAATCCGTTCTTTTTATTTACAAAAACAACAGGTCCATAAAATTAAGATTCAAAAATGTCTTGATGACATGTGAATCTGCAGTTTACGTGAAACCTTTAACAGCAGCCATTCTGTTATCTGTCAGATTAACCTGGACGAGGCCAACGCCGCTCTGGACTCGGCGTCTCGTCTCACTGATCAGCTCGATCTGAAAGAGGAGCAAATCGAAGAGCTGAAAAAACAAGGTGAGCTGCAGCTGAAAGTTTCCACCTGCCAACTTCCACTCATCCCCATCTCCTGTGAGCGTTTTTTATAAGCTGTGTATGGGAATGATTAGAATATCAGACAAAGCCTTTCATAAATGTCTGCCTTCCATTTTAACAGCAGAATAAAGGTATCCTCAGGAGGCTGCAATGAAAATAAAAGCCTTTTAAGATGTTTTATGTCTGCTCAGTTTAGAGACCGCAGCACCACTCACTCGGCAATGTTTATTTAAGATGTTATGAGACACATTTTCCATCCTTTGCTGGCTTTTTCTGGCACTGGCAGATTTTGAAGGTCAGCTTTCTTCTTCCGCATATTTTTATTTAAGTGTGCATGTGTCCTTATCACGGTCTGAATGACGGAACCAAAGCAAAAGAAGTGAAACTCTGTCTCTGATCCCCCCTGGCCTTTTTTCATGTCACATGTAGCATATTTCACTCTTATCTTTCTCAGATACAGTGTGACCATTACATCACAGCAAATTCTCAGACTGTTTTTTTTGTTTTTTACCCGTCTGGCTGCTCTCATTGTATTTGTTCAGACCTGATACGAGGCTATATTATTTTCTTTGTGATTCGCTCTCATATAGAACATTTACATTGGGCCTATTATTAGTTGGAAAGCTGTGAGAATGTTCTGATTCACAGTCTCAGCAGTGAGAGAGTAACGCTGGTATGTCTGTGCAACGTAGCCTCCGTTTGTGCGTTTGTATCAGCGTGAAATTCAAGCTACAGAAGTAAGAATCCGATATTTTGATAAAATAAATAACAGATGATCGAAGCAATGTTCTGAAAGTATTTCCAGATTCCACGAAGAGTCGGCTCAACATCTGGATGTAAAAAGTTTGTGTTTGCTGCACAATATAAAAAATTTTTAAAGCCTTTCTTCATGTTAGGATTCTATTTCCTGTCCAGATAGCTGGTGATGACAGGTTCTCTTTGCTCTTTCTGGAACCTACAAACAAAATATTAACATGTTATTTCATGTTTTTATATAAAATATGAGGAATAACATTAAAGCTGGGGTAGGCAGTTTATTTGTGGTGTCATTGGGCAAAAATCCCATAATAACCTTTCAGCATTTTGTAATTCAGCTGGTCTGAAAGAACACTAGACTTCTGCTCCTCTCCGTGTCTCTGTATTCAGACTGTGACGGGCTATTTTTTAGTACTCATGGTTTCAGAGAGTGCGTGTTCCTGTTGCCTGCTCTTCGCTGCACTTCTTGGCGACAGGTGACATCGCTACAAGCTGACTGGCTGTTGAAACAAGTGACGTGCCTAACACTCTAATACTGGCCTCAGGCAAAAACAGCGTCTGTGGGTGACTGTCAGTCGGCTTGAGTCGAGCTGAGACGGACCAGTTTCCACTGCTGCAACTTTCCCTGCAACCATTTCATCTCCTCGCGAATCTTTGGTGTAAACTGGACTTAAAAGTGAGAGCGACAACAAATGAAATAAAATGCGAGCCAGAGCAAAAACAGGGAGGGGAGGGTGCAGCCATGTTGTCATGCTACAGCTAGCTTGATTTCCAGACATTGCCTACGTCAGCTTTAAGTGTCAGGATGAATAACTCATCTTTCTGTTGCACAATAGAAGATTTTCAACAAGTTGTGCCTCTTTTTCTGTAACAGCGGGAGGTCTTAAGACCATTTAACTTTTATGCAAACTTAAACATGGTAAAAGATATTTTAATATTGTTATATTTCTATACAAACTAAAAACAAATGTTGTTGCTCGTGTTTTAAAAAATGAGCAACAACATTTCTGACTGTGTGGCTCGTAAATATAGTCACAACTTGAAATATGTGGAAAAAACCTATTTTATTGTGAAGGGGACTGAATATTTTACAGCCAAGAACCCAAAAGAGTCTTTGAGGATTTTTAACGACTGTTTGCATCACTAAAGATCGTTGGGTATGCTTTTCGCTGTGACTTAAATTCAATTTTAGTAAATGAAAGACACAAACAGGTGAAGATGTGGACATCAGTATTATTAAAGATAAAAAAGTATTATTAAAGATTTTTTAAAAATAAACATCCCTTCACTGTGCATGTGTTTGTGTGTGTGCCTGTGTGTGTGTGCGCCTGTGTGTGTGTGCGCCTGTGTGTGTGTGCCTCTGTGTGTGTGTCACAGTGGATGTGAGACAGGAGATGCTGGAGGAGGCGCAGAGGAAACTGATGAACCTTCTGAACAGCACAGAGGGGAAGATTGACAAGTAAGTTCAGTCCTGTCTGAGTTAAACATGCTTCTATTTTTTGAAATAAGATTCTAATGGAAAGCCCACATGGTTTTCATTGGAACTGACTCTGCTGCCTCTCCCACAGTTTTAAAGGATTCGAGAAAGACACACTGTAATATAAAAGTGTGGTGTAGTTGCATCTTTAATAGCATTATGACACCAAGACCACCACCACCAAAGAAATGTAACTTAATATTCATATCGATGATTACATATTTGTAATTCTTGCAGCTGTATAAAAAAATCATTTGAGGTCTTAAGTTTCATCACGCTTTATTATTCATATCATCTGTTTCCAGAGTCCTGATGCGTAATCTGTTCTTGGGTTATTTCCACACACCTAAAACCAAGCGTGCAGATGTGCTGAGGCTCATGGGAAGCGTTCTGGGACTGAGCCGAGAAGATGTTGATAAGGTGAGAATTTCCTGGACTCATAGTTAAAATATTTAGAGCATTCACATAGTCACATAAACATCGAGAGCCGAAAAGCATTTTAGAATGAGATACATGAGATACAGTTTTAATATTGGTGTGTATCGAAGAACATACATGGTGATACTGATATATCTTTGTCAGGCCGATATTGGCCGATATTATCAGCAAATTGATATATCGATTGGGCCCTGGAAATGGTGCTTGATGAAAAGTCAGAGGATGAATGCGCACCAAATTACATGGCAGTCCCTCCAGCAGTTGTTACAACATTCTGCAAAAAAAGAAAAATATCAGCCTGCTGGTGGCGCTAGAGAAGAAGGCACGGTTTGACTAAAAGCATTAAGATTCATCCTCTGGTCAGTATGAATGTCTGTGTAAAAGGTCATGGCAACTCATCAGTAGTTGTTGAAATACTTCCCTGTTTTTGTACAGGACAGTGTTTTTTGTCCTGTCAGAGGGAGATTTGCACTATTTACATTTGGTCAGAGTGACCTGGGGCAGTGACAATAACCAACCCTTCTCCGCCTTTTGAAATGTTTCATTAGTTCAACACGTCCTTGAGAGACAAACAGTCAAGCCTAAAACTCACTGTTCATCTGTGACTTTTAACTCCAGCAGCCCCTGAAAATCCTCTCAGCCCTGAAAAAGAGAAAGCGTTTCCATATCCAGATCTGCTGGCAGGAGCCCTGCGGGACTCCGTCCAACGATTCCAAAGTACATTACCCAATACTCTTAAAGGAAAACAGATACAGTAAGAGGGGCAAATGCGATTACAACTCCTCAATAGACCCATTTTTATTGTGTTGGAGGTCGCCCCACTTTTTCTTTTTCATCATCTCTCCCTCATCTCCTGTTAATGCCATTTAAACTTTCCAGTCAACCCGTGTTAACGGCAGCCAAGCGCCCACAAAACCAACCGACTTTTCAGCATGTGGAGCAGCTTGTCTGCTGCCTTTTCAGCCTCAAGCTGTGATCCAAACACTCCATACAAATGTGGTGTCCGTCCAGCTGAATCCTGCCAGACAAATGATGTTGATGATGAGGGAGTATGGATGACAGTGAATGATAAAGCCACATATTTCTCGTCGGAGTGTCAGCTGTCAGCAGAGTGCCTGTATATAAGCTTAACTAGTGAGTGAGTCCAAAAAATTCATTTTCCAGAAAGTGGTGGCAAGCAGACAGGAAACTAAGAGCAATTAAAAGTGAAATAATCCAACTGCCTCTTTGAAAATGGCAAAAAATGGACTCGTCCAAAAAAAGAAAAGTCTGACGAAACAGTGGGACTGTTAAGTTTACTCTACATGCACTATTCATCACTTTTCTTTGTCAAATAAGGGTTATTATCTTCTTTTGTGTGCTTTATCACAGTATAATGTGTGATGATTTGGTAACTTTACTCTTTCTAAGAATCTCACAGTATTTGTCCAAACCTTCTTATCCCTTCTGCAGATGTTGGAGGAGGACGGCCGACACGGCGTCACTGGCTGGGTGTCGAGCTGGCTCGGAGGCCGAGGAGCTCAGAGTGTCCCGAACACTCCACAGAGGCCGACCAGTGGCCAAGGGCTCAACTCGGTAAGAGACACCACGTTAAGTTCCGTCAAACCAGACGCACTGTTTGAATTTTTACAGTATACTCAGACGGTTAATAGAAAGCGAGACCTCTCACTGACTGTTTATTTCTTGTATCAGTGTCACATGGGTTTCACCACAGCCCCGCCCCTTTAGGAGACCAGAAGCAGTCTCGAGTCCGTTCATTCTTATAGGAGAGATGAACACGATCACAGATTACGACCAATTCTTTCGCCCCATCGTCACCAAGATACATACTGGACCCATCTCTCACACACATATCTTCTGAACATTCTGACACAAAAATGACATTTTTCAGACACACAAATCAGGAGAAAATTAAGTTTGTTTGAGAACTGTCTCTGTCTCAGCAACACACTCGCGCAGGATTTGTGAACCGGTGCTTCCGGCCTTGCTTCACAACGGACATAAACAGACATTTAAATGGTCTTTTAGGTGAAACCATGAATTAAAAGTTAAACCTTACATCAAACAAATATCATGCGACGCAAAATCCATCTGGTTTAATCCATTCACACGACAATATAACACTTCTAGAAGAGGCAGGGGGATGACGGTTCCTAACTGTCTTCATGGGAGATGTGATTCTGCTTTGTGTTGTTTAACCAACAGCAATCACATTTCTCACAACCGTCTTTCAAGAATTTATCACAAGAAAACAGGCATGGCGTCTGCATAACTTTCTTTAATAACAGAGAAACAGAACTTTCACAGGCTCTCCGTGATTTCCATGCATCGTTCTCATACAGGAAATACATGACCAGAAAACATCCTTTTTGAAAAACACAGCAATAAACAAAATAATACCTACAATGGAGAAGCAAAGCATTACAATAACCTTTTACGCAGCTTGTCTAAGGCAGGAACAGTGTACTGTTATTGCAACTTAACATTCTGTCCACATTTTGGAAGGTATAATGGGGGTTGTTGTTTGACCGATATATCGGTTTGCCAATATTATCAACCAATCAGCGCTAAACATCCCATATTGGTCAGGCCTTGTACTTAATGTACATCTGTGTAAAAAGCTGAGGCAGCACTTCAGGACTGGAGTGAAATGTTTTTTTAACAGTGTTAAGTGTGCGACCCATGATCAGAATATCTAAGAACAACTAGCAGCAGTTAGCAGCTAATGTAAGGAAGAAAAACAGTAACCTGCGACGTGGAACAGAGGACGGGGTTAAACATCTTGTAACAGGCACAGAAAATCATCGTTATTGCCACATTCTGCTGTTTATTGTTCTTAAAACGATGCCAGATGCACATGTTAAACATCACACCAGACGCCAAAGCTGCTGTGTCACACAACATTCCTGTCATGTCTCTTTATGTTCCACAACGCAGACCTGCCGTCTAACGTCACACGCTGGGGCGACATTATGCAGATGTTTGGTTCTGTGTAAAAAAAACCTGAGGTGGTGCAAAGGAATGACTTCACTGTGGCAGCATTGTTCGATCGCTCTGTGATCAGTCACACACGGCTCCGTGATTTACTTCAAAATGTAAAAATGTCACTGCATTTAATCTACGCTCGTTTAAACAAGCATCACCTACACAACAAAAACACTGAAAGTGAAGAAAGTAAAAATCTTTCAGAGTAAAACTCAAGAACAAATAGGAAGTTAATCTTGTGCAAGTGGCTGTAAGATAAAACAAGCAATAAAAAGACTATAAACTGTACATTACAACATATTTAAGAAGCCAGAGAAAAATAAGAAACACATTACATGAGTTAACATGTGCACTTCAAAATAAAAGTCAATGTACACTGCCTTGTTTGATCAGTCCAGCTATACTCTGGATGTAAGTTCATGTTGTTACTGCAGTGTTTATACCCACTTCCACAGAGATATACATTAGTGGCAGCAGAGCTGCTGGTTGGAAACTGAAATGCACTCACTCTTCACCAGGATGCCTTTCTGAAGCTCACTTTTACTTTTTGACCCCTTGTTTTGGGTGTAAACAGAATTTTTGTGCTAAAATATATCCATATGATATCTGTTGTTGCAGTCCTTCTCAGAGATGTTTGTAAAGTTCCTGGAGATCGAGTCGACCCCTTCGCTGCCTGCACCGAAGCTTTCAGTCCATGATATCAAGCCTCTGGGCCCTGTGCCTCCGAGAAGAACCAGCAGCGCGGCTTCCAGCTCTGCTGCAGGTAAACGAGCTCTGTGGGAATAACCGTCGCCAGGATGTTTCCTGTCTCTTTTGCGCTTAATCAGTCATGTCGGACAGGAGCCGTTGTTCTTCCTCTTGCAAACCCAAACACGTCAAATCTTATCAAGCCTCTCTCCTCACAGGAGCTGCAACAGCCAGCAAGCGAGCCGGCGAGTCCAATCCTTTCCTGGCCCCTCGCTCCGCTGCGGTGCCCCTGCTGGCCGGTTCCGGCTCCGGTGGCTCAGGAGGTCACCTGCTGATGAAGCCCATCTCTGACGCCCTGCCCACCTTCACGCCTATGCCAGTGTCCGCTGAGGCCAGTGCTGGAGCCGTTCTCAAAGACTTGTTAAAGCAGTGATCGGCCCAATAACGAGAGTCACGTAGAGCAGGAGTTTTACACTACACAAGCTGAGATACTTGAGCCGTGCTCTTTTTTAATTCCCTGCAAAAATAAATACGAGAATTCATAAAAGCTCTTTTTTTAGAGGGGGTTGAAACAATTTTTTCTGTTTTTTGTTTTTTAGGCTCAGTTTTACTTGCAATTCTTTTTCTATGCAAAAGATTCTCCCTTTACACATCAGTGAAAGTGATTTCCACTTAACATTCTTGTTAGCTGTTTACTTTCGAGTTAAAATTGACTCCACCTGCAAGAAGGACGCAGGATGAGAACACTTTCAAATTTCAGAGCAACACGGAAGATTCACACAACCGTCCTTTTATGAGTTACGTCTTTTTGTTTTTATTCATTGCACCAGTGCTGAACACAAGCAGCTCTTGTAAATTCACTTTGTGCATTGTGATAAATGTGGGCAGGGTTCATCATCGCCTCCGTTTGCAAGAGCAAACACAACAACAACAACAATGCAGAGAATCGCTTCTGATCCAGAACTCTCCTAAAAACTGGCCGCTGTCGCCTGCGTAGAGATTCATGTGGTTCAGTACATCTGTGAAGACCATAAAGACGTTTTTGCCAAATCTTGTCTTTTCCAGACGGCCAGACTCTGATATGCAACATAGTTGTAATTATGTCTGTAACTGTGGTCTGCGGTTGATCAGAGGCCTAAAACTGCTCTTACGCTTAAATACAATACTATTATATAGTGATGTGTATGTAAATGGGTGGCGTTTTTCCTATTTATGGGCACAGAGGAAGTTTTGGAAGATAAGTGCCTGCATTTTTGCTAATTAGATAGTTGTATAATCAGGATTGTAAATGGTTAATATAAATATATATATTTACGAAATGTAAAAACTACACATTTAAGAAGTTTCTTCTGACCAGAGCTGGCCAGCGTGCGACTGAGCTGCTCTGCATTTTTGTATAGACATCCATCAGCCGCTGCAGAAAGAATGTTACAGGTTTTCTCCAAGTGTGATTGATCAAATGTATGAACTGTAAATCCTCGCTGTAAAAGAACTTTTTGTAGTTGAAAAATCTGGAAGTTGGAGGCGGCAGAAAGAAGTTGGATTACCTTGGACCGGGATGATCTTTAGCTGAGGTTAATACCTGTGATTTAATTGGATTTTCAAATCAAATAAAGGTGCTGCTGACCCTTTACTGCTGTGCATTTTGTCTGTTTTTTCTTTCCTCTGACGCACATTCATGCAAACCAGACGTGTCTACTACAGCGTGGATAGCTTGCATTGGATGCGCCAGATGTGCAGTGTCATTGAGTCGTGTGTGTACAGAGGGGGGGCTGTTTATGTCTTTGGAAAACAGATAGTCACTGTGTATGTTTTATGGCTTTTTAAACCCCAACAGCACAGGAGTAGCAGCTTGTCGGAGTGAGTGCGCAGCTGTGGGGCCGCGCGCTCTCTCTCCCTGCGCGCTCTGTCTGAAGGGGGCTGGCCCTCCCTGATTGAATCCAGCTGTTGTGAAAGTGCTCGGAGGGGGCCCGTCAATTTGCATTGCTAAATAATCTGCAGAGCCGACAGAGCGGGGCAGAAACAGAACAGTCCATTTTGAAAAGGCATTCCTGCAACACTTGGTCAATGTGCCGAAGCTCCAGCTCGCCCAGCCTGCGCTTAATGAAAACCTGGTGTCGGCTTTCGCGTAAAGGCGCATAGTTGGGGGGTGGCGAGAGCCCTGCTGGGTCTTGAAGAGGGGATTTGGGGAAAATTTACGGGTCGTCTAAATCTTTCCTTTCAGGGGAACCATAAACCATGCTTTTTGAAATACGTGGCTTCAGGTTTTGCTCTTGTGCAAGGTCAGTAAGCTTAATAATTTTTCCGATTCTGTTTTGTTTTTGCGCAGCAGGCTCCGAGTTGTTTTTCTTTAGTTGTGTGTTTATGCATGCACAGAATTCCTGTTTTTCTTTTCAAGAGTTCATCTTCTTTGCAGGATGTTGGCAGCTCTGCTATTTATTCTGCTCTGTGTCCAGCCTGGACACGGACAGGTAACACTTCCTTTCATCTTTTCAGCGTTTTCATTCATTTAAACCAAAGTCAGTGAGGTAATCTGTCAGTTTTCTTGTGCCATCTGATTTTGATGTAGTCAAGAAAACTGACTAAGCATAAACTCCATGTGTAACGATGGAAAAGTAGACTGCTGATATAGATTAAACTCACATTTCTTGCATTAGAAGTCTCACAAAAATCATATTGCTTAAATAGTTTATTATTGGTTTGTCAGAATATTCCAGATGATGTGAGTTATGATCAGAAGGGCAAAAACACTCCAACAGTTTCTTGCTCATCTCTCCTCAGACCTGCACAGAAGGTTTTGCTTATGACCGCAGGGCAAGACAGTGTATAGGTGAGTGACATGACCTCTGCTCTCTTACTGTGAAAAGTGGCATTTTGGGCTTCTAGAACCCTGTGTAGACTTAAAACAGTGTTGTGTGAAGAGGGACTTGTTCCTCAAACTCACCATGAGAAGCAAACAGATTAGAAGCCCACAGATGTGGACGCAGGAACGGCCTTATCAAAGCACCGCTCTGTCTTCCAGATGTGGATGAGTGCCGCATCCTGCCAGATGCTTGCAGAGGAGACATGCGCTGTGTGAACCAGAACGGAGGCTACCTGTGTCTGCCGAGGTCCTTGTACAACCAGCCGTTCAGACCGGAGACCCCGATCCTGCCGGAGCCGGCTTACCCAGACACATCAGTAGGATTTTCAGAAACTTTCCTCCCAGCTCCTCCGAGATCTGTGGAGCCCAGCTACCCCAGAGTGAGGAGCACCGCGCAGTGCATCCTGGGATATTCTCCTGCAGAGGATGGCACCTGTCATGGTGAGTCACTGCAGACTCAAGTAGAAGCACCAAAAGGTCTACAACGTGCAAATACTTTAATACAGTAGATGTTGGCCTACTTTAAGAATAAAAAGTGAAGGAGCTGTTCTGCAGAAAATATGGCTGACTGATTTATTACAGTGAATTACTGAGTTGTTAACACAACATGTAAGCAGCATTTCATCGATGTATCCGGAGAGGTGGAGCTACTTTAAAGACTATGAGGAACTTTTAACTTGTTATTAAGCAGTCTATAATTAATGCTGATGCCTCTCATCTTACCTACATCAGCAAATGAGACCAACCGCACGCAGATTGGAGATTACCACCCTGTGTTGTCTTTGCCTGGTCTGCTCAGTCAGCAGGAACACTGCAAAATGCTTTACGGCACACAGACTATTTATAACTATTTATGGTTGGACGCAGGAAGATATTTTTCTTTCCATAATTTCAGTATTTTGTGTTTATGGTCGAACTGATATTGTCCAAATAAGTGGCGTGTTTCTTTCACACTCATCCAAAACAAATGGCGCTGGACGAGCTCTCCATGACAGGAAGCAGTATTGCTTTTGTCCACAGGCGCCGCTGCAACCAACACAAAATGAAATTTCCTGGAGGGGCTTTAACTGCGGTACTTTATAGAGTGCCTAAGTCCCGCCCTTCCACTTCGAGGCCATGGGACCATATTCTGGACAAAATATGAACGGCAGTCTATGAAAGGGACAAATAATTTTTTTATCCCGTTTACGTTGTTTTGCCAATTTCAAATATGATGATTTTCAAATTAAAAGCTAAATTTGCAAGTCAAAATTGAAGGTTGTCACACAACTGCTGACGTATAAGACTTAGAAAATACGTATTTAGAAAAACTACACACCTGATCATCGCTTAAGTGACGTCTCAACAACGATCTCTTGTAGAAGCTACAAACTCTCTGTTTGCTGAGCTGCAGCCCTCAACATGCTCGTGCTCTTTTAATGATTTGTACCTCTTTTAATCCATTTTCCCTCGTTCTGAAGGAACCAAAGAAACTGTGCTGAAGTTACAGCCATGTTTATGTTGATGACGTTTATTGTGCGAGACGAGAGATGCAGTTCACTGAGCAGTTCCACAAAAACTAAGTGGTACTTAACTATCTTCACGACAAACTGCTACTTTCTTATTGGTGAAATTATCTTTTAAAATGACAAATATCATCATGTTTAAACATCACGTTTAAACAGGATTGATAAATAATTTGTCTCTGTCCATTGACAAGTGTTCAAAATTTTTCGAAAATAAGTTCCAGGGGGGTCGCTGAAAGGGGTGTGACTTGGCCACTCGATATTGTTTGGTAGTTTAGTCCAGCTGTTCTAAACTCGAGGGGTCGGGTCCTCTGCACCGGGTAAACAAGTGGAGTTGAAACAGAAAGAAGGAAAATAAAACTTGTAAAAGAAAAAATTAGTTGTCTTCAAGACAGATTTTAAAATATGAAGTCCTCAGGCTTCCAAAAGTGCTGCTCTTTGTTTTCAGTCATTTGCCTCCAGAAAACGTGGTTCAGTTCGTCCATTCATCACAGACTGTGAAGGCAGCCGATGAGCCTGAGGTCAGTTTGTTATTTGTGCAACCACAGAGGATGCAGGGATGACACTTTAAATGAATTTATGTCTCCATACAATCCCCTTTGTCACCGGTTGCATTCATCACAAGTTCAAAGTTCAAACAATGTTCCCTCTCAGACTGTTTTCTTTTACTTTGTAGGGGCTGAAGACGCCAAATCATCCAAGAAAATATGCAACGATCAGAAAAAAACAAACTAAGTGCAACAGAATTTATTTTTTCTTTTTCTTTCTTTTTCTTTTTTTGCTGTTCTCCCTTGTTAATTATCTCATAACACTTGGGAGTAATTATAGAACCCTTTTGCAGGATTTTGACTTCTTGCACTGGAAATCAGTTTTACATAAAGGTCAGATTTTACTCTCCTGGAATCACTTTTTCAACACTGATCCTCATTTTTTTCTGATTCCTCTTGCTGCTGCAAGAGCATAGTGAGTCTTAAAAGGTGACATGAAACAAGGGTTCACATCACATTGTTACTGTATAATTACATGCAAAAGATGCTGTGTGTCCTCTGCAGCGGCCGTTTGCAGTTTCCAGCTCCTTTGCTCCTTAAAAGATGTGACCGTTATGAGAAAGACAGTCCAGACATCCATCAGCCTCTTCAGATTTCAGAGAGGAAATGAAATTGACGAGGTGACACATGGGAAAGGAGAGAAGCTGTGCTTGAACTCCCGTGGAACACATGAGTCCATCAGATCGCAGGGACAGATGTTGTTTGATGTTCGGTGCAGCAGCGTGTCTGTCGCCGCCCAGCCGCAGCCGACAGGCCTTCAGCTCCTCACAGAGGAAATTTTTGCCTTCTGATTGATTTTGTTAAATTGCACAATCGCAAGAGATCCCAGCTGTCAGATAAACATTAAGTGTTTGATTTTTTTCCCTGAGCTGTATTAACATAATCACCGCATATGTCTGAGCGGGACAGTCTTTTGAACATGGCCTCCTTTAAGATAATTTGGGCCGTTTTTCTGTCATTTTGGATAAATCAGCCGTGACTCTGTAATGAGTGGAAAATGTACACATATTGTGCAGTTTTCTCCCTCTATGGAGAGCTGCAGAGTTTAGCTCATGCACAAATACGGACTGTCTCTCTGCGTTGGGGAAAAGGCCCGTCAGAGAATCGGCTCACAACCTTGTTTGGGTAAACTGCACCGTCAGAGTGCCAAAGATGAGGTCATCTGCTGCCAAATCTGTGCCCGAGTCAGCCCGCAGAACAGGCAGCCTCTGTGGGGGCCAATTCTGTCGATTCCTTACACCATTAATGACTGGTGTGTGTGTGTGTGTGTGTGTGTGTGTGTTTAGTGATGTAATGGGTTGCTGATTGGTGCTGCTGTGGGGCAGAAATTACACAGACTGTGACTTCCTGTCTGAACCTGTAACAAACATCGCTTTGTCTTGATGTTAACGGCACTTTTCTCCGTCCGTGCCACCAATGGCAGCAATCTGGCAGAACAATAGAACTAATTAGGCCTCAGGTGTGTGTTTATGCATCTGTGAAGAAGTTTTTCAGAGGTCATATGGTACTGCAAAAGCATTTTAAAATGCCGTTATTGTGTGTTGGAGTATTACTCCTACCTTAGCTGCCTGAAAGCCGCCCTTGCATCCTTGCAAATAGAGTGGTGAAGGGATGACGTAGTTTTGCCAGCCCGGAAGTCAGCATTGCACTGGTTCCCTCAGCAAAGAGCTTATGCAATTTTTGAATGGGATTTGTATTATCTGACACAAGCTTATGATACTTGCACATTTTGTTCAGCATGATAATCTTCAGAAATGAAGAACGCAGCGTTTATGTTTTGAGAAGCGTAGGCAAAATCCCCAAATGCAAAAAGCAGTTGTTAGGCTATCGACAAACTACATCATGGTCACATGACGTTATCGTCACCACCCCGAAGCATACAACTTCTGATTTGATTTAGCGCGCTCATGTTTCTACAAAATTCTCTCCTCTTAGCGTGACCTGATCTAGCAAGTGATCATGGCTATGTCCAAAGCTAGTCTCACATCCTTTTTCAAAGATATTATCGATTTTATTCCTTTTTCATGTGATGATGTTGAACGTCTATAACTAACACTGTAGTCTCATTGAGCCATTCGTTAAGACGTAAAATCTTAAAAGTTAAAAAAATTGGGTTTATACTGGCGGATTTGTCACAGAACAGAACATCTGAATATCTTTAGCCTGTGTGAACCACAAACCTTATTTCAGGTATTTATCCGTAAACCCGTTCAAAAACGCATTCTGACTTTGAGACGAGGGAACCAGAAGTGCAAAACTTTTAACTGACTTCCGGGTTTTAGAACTCATTACTTCACCACTCCACACAAAAAGACATTATTATTTTCCTTCCCCTGGTGATGTCTAACCATCCAGATACACTTTCCAAAGTCCTGTGCATGAATCAGCTGCTCTAACTTTCTCCAGAGAACAAGCTTTCCGCTGCCTGCATGGATTTACTCTCGTTCAGGTAGAACAGTATGAGTGGGTTAAGCCGCTGATGTCAGCGGATTAAACCTGGCTGGCAGTTCATCCTAGAGGTTGAGGTCATGCCACTGTGCAGACCACTTAAGTTCTCCCACACTAGTTGTCTTTTTGTGAGCTTGGCTTTGTGCGCGGGGCGCTGCCGTGCAGCAACAGGAGAGAGTCCCAAGCTGCTGACTTAAAGCTGGAAACAGAATTATTGTCTGAAGAGTCTTTGCATGCTCGATCATTAAGATTTTTCACAAAGGAATGATTTGACATTCGGGGAAAAATGCATGTTTGCTGTCATGCTGAGCATTAGATGAGAAGGTTAATGCAGCTTTCTTACAGTAGCTGGTTAGCTTAGCACAAAGACTGGAAACAGTCTTTGTCTTGTGCAAAAAAAGAAAAAGAAAAAGAAAAAAGAGGTGGGGGGGGGTTGCTTTGTGCTGTTTGCAATTGTTGTTAAAACTGGAAGAGCAACATTTCCTCCTTGGTTGCCTGCCAGTGTATGAAGCTTTCACTAGCTGAGGGGACATAAATGAGCATCTGCCTTTTTAGAGCAGCCAATAAGAACACGCCCTCTCTAAAATGACTTGTGATTGGCTGAAAAGTCACAGTCTTCAGTTTCTAAAGCCTGAATACAGAGCCAAGGAGAAGTACAG
>JAQFJA010000007.1:6989119-7001967 GCA_029874485.1 Naso brachycentron
TTTAGATGATTTACTGTGACAGCTCTTAAAAACTTATGTGAAACATCAGCTTCCTGTTTTCAATTAGCATCGGGTGTCCTCAAAGCAAAACAACAAGGCTGACTGTCATCGCGTTTGACAATGTGTGTCTGCAACTGTATCTGTGTGCGATGGCATACACTGTGTCTCTGTATGTGTGTTTGTGTGTGTGTTGGTTGTTTGTGAAGTAACAAAGTGCATCTACTCAAGTGCTGTACTATTACAAGTACCGTTGTGATGTTGTGATGTTGTGATGTGAAATTAAGATGTAGTCCTTAATGGTTCTCACATAGCGGAGGTGGGACAAAGTCATTGTTTTGCAAGTCAAAACCAAGTCTCAATTCTTTACTCTCAAATCTAGAGTCAAGTCTGAAGCCCTAAACTTTGAATTTCGAGTCCTAAACAAGTCATTATCACTCTTCTGATCTATTAAATTTACGCAAATCGTGAATGCTTTCTTAAAGCATTTCTAACCCACTTCTTCATGGTTTGTTCTTTAACTTGATTGGATGGTGCTGGATGCTCGAAACTAAGTGGATTCTTGGGGAAAAAGTGTTGACTTACTGGGAATGGAAAACCTTAATGTAAGTCGGTTCAGGACATGAAGGGAAATATATTGATTCATGGCACACTTTTTAAATAACACACATTTAAATCTCAAGTATTTTCAAGTCAAAAGGCTCGAGCCCAAGTGAACTCACGAGTCACTGGTGTCCAAGTCTGTTATGTTATATTGTCAAGGCGAGTCTAAAGTCATCAAATTTGTGGCTGCAGTCCAGACTTTTGCTTTTAACACAGAATATGTTGAACAGGTCTTCCATCACTGGTTTGCTACTTTTGCAGTTTGCTTCATTCTCTTGAAAGATGCCAGTGTTTTAGGCCCAAATCTGGAGTCTAGACAGAGAGCCAGAGATCATGACACAGAGCTTACATGGTATTTTCCTGCTTTGCTGTAACTGTCTCCAAAGTGAGGAAGATTCAGTGTAACAAATATTTAAACTTGAAGCCCAGAGTGCTCAGGAAGCTGTTCGTCTCTGCTCACACGAGCTACATTATTCACTCACTGGCTTTCCGACTTTGAATACCCCATAATTTTGTGTTAGAGAAATACAGAGATGGTGTTAGTGAAACGTGTTTGCTTGGGCAAAGCAATGCGAAGTCCATTATTCAAAAGATTATATGTTGCCAAACTCTGACATGCTGTTGTTTTAGTGCTGTAAGGAAGGGGGAAAACTCTCAATCACGCAGCTTAAACTGTGGAGAACCAGAAACCTGCCCGAAAATACAAAATGCTGAAGGTATATAAAGTGATCATACCATCTAAGAGTGACCTACAGTGGCTGACTTTGTATGAAAACATGCATGTATGAGCATTTGGAATTTGTTGAGATAGCATGTACTTGTGTAGTACTTTCCAGTACAATAAGCGATGAAAATACTGCACAATGACCAAACATGTTAACAAATGAAGTGTTGAAAAGTAACACAGGTGTTAAAAATTATTTAACCATTTTTTGAATAAATGCTAAATCATCTTTGAGCTTTTGCACTTCAAGTCCTTAACACACACAATCACCTACATATAGTTCTTACTCAGAGTTCCCCTATCACTAACATTTCCACTATTTTTAGTGCAGAGAAGGCTTGCTAGAGACAATATTGCAGTGATTACCCCACAGCTGAAAGCCATTGGAGTGAAGCGAAGAGGAGAAATGCTGGGTGGGTTGGGGGTAGGTTCAGAGAGGAAGGTATTTGGATAGAGGCAGAGAGAGAAAGGAAAGGAAAGTAGAAGAGAGACAAAGGCCCCTAGAGAGGTGGCAGGAAGAGACTGAGAGGAAATAAAATATGAATGATAAAGAGAGAGAAACTGAAAATTAAGGGACGGAGAAGACGATTTAAGACTAGTTTAACTTGGCTCGGAGCCTGAAGAAAGAGGGCAAGAGGGAAAGGCATGTGCTCAGAAATACGGATGGTCATCTTTTGTCCATTATCAGTTTGCCTTGAAGAAACAATTAACACAACATTGAGCAAATTGTTACAATGGTTGCTGACATCCACTTGTGTGGGTTTCTTTTTTTTTTTTCAAAACAAAATTTGTGCTCTTGAGGTTTGTGTTTCGCATCGAGTTCCTGCCAAGGGAAGAGAAACAAAACTGAAAAGGAAACACAAATAAAAAAAATAATAAATAGAGCAGAAATGCAAGGCAGGCAGAGAAGTTGTAGTTTGGATTTCAACTCTGCAAAAAAATGAAAGGATTACATTGCAAGAGTCCAGCCTTTTTCCACTTATATGTATAAAAACAATTTTCTTTTGGGAATCCTAGTGCCTGGCGCCAGCATAACCTCTGTATAATAAACAGTGCTAAATAATTTGGATGTGAAGAAGCCTTGGCAAGGACCAGAGCCACGGGGCAGCGCTAAGAACACTTGAGTGTGAGTCTTCGCAGGAGAAAAAGTTCTTTGGTGCAGGGACACGTTTAGCTCTTTGTTGGCAGCCATGCTCAGGAAACATGAACACCCCATCACATACACACACAGGCACACACCCACAAACCAACACCTACACACACATCACAGCCTTAGCTGCTGAACCTGCCACCACTGTCATCTCCATCCTGACATTACCGTGAAGAATAACAAAGCTCTAGTGTGTTAACTTTTGTAGATCATGTGTGAAATAAATTGTTAGTCTCTCCTATTCCTCTAGATTCAAACAATCCCATTTTAAAGTCCTGCATAATTTTTTCTCCAAATGGACATAAAGGTAAAAATTGGAAGTTTCAAAATCAACGACAAAGTCAATGAGCACTGGGCTTGTGTGTGAAATGAAATAAAGTGTCTAAATTATTCACTTTTGTCTGGTATAAACAGTTTTCTGGATTGTGGTGACTGCTAATGCAACATATTGTGATAGCTAAAGAATATACTTCAAATTCTGAGAGAGTACGTTTCATACAAAGTTCAAACACTCATTTCCTGACCCTGTCTTTGATGATTAGTGACTGCTGTATAGTCTTAATTACGCTATAGTTAATGGAACTGTATGAGCTTAGACTGCTAGCACCACTGGGAGCAATCAGCCCCCTGTTGTGAAAACTTCACCACAATGAAGAAAGAGCTTCAAACAGTTAGCACGACCCTTTTATTGCAGTTTAAATGCTTGAGAGCACAACTGAATTTAAAATGAAGAACAAATGAGGAGAGGTAAAAGCACACTTGATCGCATGCAGCTCTGTTGTACTTTGCTTAAGAGTGAGCAATGGACTAAATGGATGTGAATGTAAATACAGATTGGTGGGACAAGGTGTTGCAGGAACATCTCTCGAGGGCTGAGCAGTTCTTGTTGAATATATGACAGATATGACAGATTGTGGTGCGTGAAGACTTCCTAATACAACCTGAGAAAAGACAAATGAAGACCTTATGGTAGCAACGCTGCTTGAAGTAGGACCAGTCCAACGTGTTTGTAATACAGATGAGTTGATACAGCTTTGTTTGGTTTGCAACGATACCAGTATTGGAAAATGCCTCTGATACAGCTAAAAATGCTGGTGTCGGTATCGCCAAGGACGCCAGTCTGTGCGGCGACACCATGGGATTTATTAGCTGTTACATGGTACCCAACTACCTCCCAGTTAGCTTACTTAGTGTACTGTAAGCAAGTACATTTTCCTAGAATTAAGATTTTAAGTTGCTGTTGCACTTCTGTTTGACAGTGTTCTATTTAAATCTTTTTATGTTACCAATTTATGATTACACCTTACGTATCAAAGGAATTGTGATTTTTATGCGCTGGTATCGGATCAGTACTCAGTATGGTCCACTACTCAAATTTGGGTATTGGAATCTATATTGGGAATGAAAAATTTGTGTCGGAACAGCTCTAGTCCAAGGTTTGTTTGTCACATATACAGCACACAGTGAGATTTGGTCTCTGCATTTAACCATCCCTGAGAAGCAGAGTGCAGCCACAGCGCGGTGCCTGGGGACCAAAGTAAGTACCGAGATCTAGGGTGCTGACTGGAGATAAAACCTGACATACATGTTTCAGATGGTGGGAGAAACTGGAACACCTGCAGATAACCCATGCAAACATGGGGAGAACATGCAAACTCCACACAGAAAGGCCCTGTCCCAGCAAAGAATCAAACCCAGGAAATCTTGCTATGAGGCACAGTGCTGACCACTGAGCCACCGTACCGCTGTGAAATAATACCCTATACTGTCACAAATTAATATAACAAAGAAACAAATATCAACTTTAAAAATTGGCATAGTTGCCATTTCCAGAGCTTTCATCATATCCTAAAGTCTTTGCTAGCAAATGCATTTTTATTAGATACGTCGCTAACTGCTAGACTGCACATGCTAGCATTGGCTTGCTTGCTCGTATTTGTAAAGTTGGGGGCAGCACAACCTTTCCTCAAAGCAGGCGTCCATAGCTGTTGTTGTTGTTGTCTTGCTCTTCTTCCTGCCTTTCATATAGTTTTCTCAGCAAGCACCACCAACTGGACTGGAGAGTGGAACAACCAGTTATGCTAGAGCATGCGCAGTCGGCACGCTTTCCATGCTTACAGTCCGCACAGTCACAAACTGAGGGCTGCACATGGACGTCCTCAGATGGGTTCACATGAACCCTGGCAGACCCTGCTGGACATGGGCGTATGACGATTTTTTCATCACTGCAGACACATGAAAAATATGAATTGGCCTTTAGCTGTCACAGAAATGGTTCAGTTTTCTCACACTAAGCTTAGAATTTCCATCACATAACTTGTGGTTGTATACAGTTTTTGCTGTCACTGAGCTTTTTTGTAAAAGCTCAAATAAGGTATGACGTGGACCTTAAATTAATTTTCTTGTCGATATACTTCAATTTCTTTCATGGTCAGTAATAAACTTTCATGCTTAAAATTTCAGACGTGTTTCACAGTTATTCATTAAGTGTACCACTGTGTCCAAATGGAAGGACGTATCCTCTGATCCCAACTGAGTGATGCCTGACGTCCAGTTCCGTCACACACCATATGACCATGAGATACGGCAGTAAATGCTTGACTCTAAAATTAAACATTTCTAATTAAACTCGTGACAAGTGATTTTCTGTGTGTATTTCTGTGATCCTGATGGTGGTGCATCTGTATTGAGTGCGTCTCTCATGGTTTTAGAGAAAGTTCCCTCTTGTGACCAGGAGCGTCAGAGCGCACTGGATGAGGCTCGGCAGAATCCTCGTGAGGCCATTTTCATCCCTGACTGTGGGCCTGGAGGTCTTTACAAACCCGTCCAGTGCCACCAGTCCACAGGCTACTGCTGGTGTGTTCTGGTGGACACGGGACGACCCATTCCTGGAACCTCCACCAGGTAATATCATTTATCAGAAAAAAGCATGGTGCCAGGTTTTATTAAGGTACTTTGACATTATATGTGCATTATATGTGTTGATTCTAGAGAGTTTACCACTTTTTCAGGCTAAGTTGGAATACTATCTGTTAACCTGAGAGCAGGACAGGTGGAATGAGACTAAAACATAGCCATACCAGTAAAGCTAAAAAAACAAGAATATATATTTCAGATGAAAATATGGTTACTACATGCCTTCAGTGGAGAAATTGATTTAGTGGTAGTTTTCAATCAGTCTGGACAAAAGTGGTGGATGAATGGACAAAACTAGAGTTAACAGCCAAAAGCTACCTTCGGTACTTAGACCTTAATTTCTTCAACAAATTATGCATCCAAGCTGCTGCCACGGATTCACTTGGCAAATCAGTTAGTTTCAAGCCTTGGTGGGAACTGGCCCTAAACACTCACTGTTTGGCAGGATGTTTTTTCAGTACAGTTGCTGCTGTTTACATTGCTTTCAGGGAAATGGTGGAGACACCATTGGTTTGGCAAGAGCTGTATGTCACAGTGACTGAGATGAGGCAACTGAAAAATGCTAAATAAATGATGCTTATTGCTCATGTTAAGGTTGTTTAAAACTTTTCATGGTTTGTATCTTGAATGTGAATATTAGATCTTGAAACAGCGTGTTAGATAAAGGGAAAGCGATAGTATGTTTGAAAAACTGTAAGCAGGCACTATTAAATAGATGAGCTGTTTTTGTATCTGAAGGGTCTAATCATTCTCTCTCCATGCAAGGGTTTATGTTTTACAGGATGAGGAACAGACTTCTTCCAATCAGAAAAAGTTATTTGGTATTTGCAACTACGTGCTTAAATACAGGGTAACGCAGATTTAGCTCAACATCAATGAAATGCTACAGTATTTTAGATTAACAGCAGATAAAAGTTACAGTAGCGAAGTCACATGCACAGTAGCCTAACTTAGACAAAGCAAAGTCTCGTCTGTATTTCACATACACTGAATAACAACCTTGAGGTGATTATTTCTTCACATAAAAATTTAATGTATTTTTGGACTAGACCTCATGTCATTCGTCCCAATTTCTTTCCTCCAGACAGTTAGGGGAAGAGTCATGGATCAGACATCCCATCTTGATCAGTGGCCCTGCAGACTGTAAAAAAAAATGACAACTTTACTTTGGAAAAAAGGCAAATGAGATACACATGCTCAATTTTCCATCCCATTCCACAAACACTGATACAAAAGCCAGGAGAAAACGAGTCATGCCATGCATAATGCCAAACAGTTTGTTTTAACTCTGAAAAGCTTTGTGCACTTTAAATCAAATTTATTTATCAAATGTTGATCACTGTCATTAATTAATTGCAGATCTACTGATGCTAAAGAACAATAGGCAGTTTTTCAAGAGATCAGACCAGAATAAACTTGTACAAATACAGCACATTGAGTGACTAGATTTGGGAAAGTGCATGTTTTCATATTGTTTTCATCAGATAAACAAAGATTTCCATCCTGCTCCAATAACATCTCTAGGTTTGAAGTTCCACCTCAGATTGTTCTGAGGGCCAGAAGGAAAAAAGGAAAATCCTTTGTTTTAGTCTTTAGTTTCAGTTTGATTTTTGTTTTTTTTTCTATGGCTGATCAACTTTTACATCAGGGACCATAAACTAGTCTCTTGTCTCAGGTTTTTCACACTTTGCAGAGACAGATTTATTCTTTCCTCTAAAGCCTCTTCTCCTGTTTTTGTCTCATGCAGTCATGTTCCTGCTGTCTTCTCCTCTGTGTGTAACAGGTACCAGACGCCAGAGTGCGATGGTGCTGCACGATCACGCGTCTCAGATACAGAAGATCCCTTCCAAGGCAGAGATTTGACAGGTTTTCTTCACTTTTCACTGCAATTTGATGCATTTTGGGATTGCAGAAACATTCTCTGGTTCACCTTTTTGTCTTTCCACTAACAGTATTTTTAACAACTGAGGTTTAAATATTCACTGGCACTATTTCAACAATACCAAGAAAAATCATACAGTCAGACATTAGTGATGTTCGCTATGAAATGCGCTCGTAGTTACTGTTGCTATGCCTGTCAAGATTCCTGTTTTTAGATGGCACATATGTAATTTTCAAGGATGACAGTGGCAAATTTACCGTTGAAATTTGTATGCATGTTTGATACAATGGTTCAGACGGAGGTGGCCAAAAGCAGATTTCCCAATCAATGCATGCAACCAATAATTGTGCTGTAACTGGCAGATTTAGCTGTAGCTAGTTTGTTAATTGAGCTAATATTAGCTCTATGAGTTTTTTGAAAACAGTGATGATTTAATTAGGCTAGATTTATTGTTATTCACATCTTCAAACAGCATTGGTGACTTATACTGTTAAGAAGGCTCTTAAGATAGGGATTACCCAACGTGTTTGGCAAACGTTAAAGCTGCCTCAAAGAATGAGCTTGGCAGAAGTTGCTGGACTATAAACAAGTCAAATTAAGACTTATTTACTATGAAATCTCCTTTGCCCTGGCAGGAACACTGGGTCATTATTGTTAGCTAGACATGCTATCTTTTGCAGCTTATGTTGGAACAGAAAACATACTGATCAATTCCCTAGATTTGTTTTTGGTTTGGGACTTCCCCCTGCTAACTCTTTGTATACAGACTATCTCTCTCACTGCAACCCGGTGCATACTCCTTCTGCATGCCAAGAAAACCAAAGCTTGAACCTGCAGGGCTTAGCTACAGTTGCTGATTTTCCATTCGCTGTCCAAGTGAGGAGTTTAGAGAATGGACATTTAATATCATTGGAGCTCAGAGTCTTTCTGTTTTCACTTGTTACAGGTAAATCATGTTTCTCCCGTTCATGCTAACTGAGGGTTTTGATTTAGAATCGACCAAACCAAACTTTGTGGTGTTGGATTCCCCGGCAGAAAAGATCAGAGACTCTCCTCTTAACCAGAGGTCATAACCTTGGATCATACTCTTTGCCCCTGTTACTGCTCACTTACTTTTGTTGCCCCTCTGTTTCCCCATCATTTAAGGTTGCATTGTAACTCTTATTTAATTCCCCATCTGGTGAGTTTACAGAGTCAAGCATGACTCCTGACTGTGCAGCAGATGTGTGGCATGTTTTATGGAAGCTGTGAGTGTTGCGGGGTGCGGTGGTGAGGCTTTGGGGGGCTGCTGGAGGTGTTGGAGACCACAGGGTGCTGAGTGGAGATATTTTTATGTACTGTAGAGGGATGTTCTGAACAGCCACAGCAAAGCAAAGTATTTCATGGTCGTCACATCAGGGCAAAAGGAGAAAAGAATGCTTGAGAGGGGAATCCATAAACAGCATGCAGCTACAGTTTCAATCTCACTGTACACAAACTGTCAGAATACCACCTCCGTCAGTAGGAGCAGGTGAGAGTTATCTCCAAAGGCTGGTCCAAACGTTTGTTGGGTTTTTTTTGTTTTTAATTGAACATTAACATAATAATTTTTAAGAAAATAATTCTGCTTTTACATCTACATCTCCCTGGTCTAAATCTGTAAATGCACCATGAAGAAGGTCTGAGTAAAAAGATTCGGTCATCTATTCTCAGGTCTATTTTAGTTTTAGAGAATATCAAGGATTTTATATTGTTTAAAGCATCTGCTCTGTAAAGGGAGAAAACTCTAATGTTGGAGAACCAATCTTGACATGTTGGTCTTCATTCATCTCTTTATCCATCAGTCTGAACTTATTGGTGTGGTGTAGCAAAGTAAAGAATGGAACAAAATGAGGAGAAGAATTTTTACGGCACAGACTTACTGTTTAGATCAAAAAGATAACACTCAAGCAGTCCAGGGCTCAGAGGTCCTCCACCACCCTGCACCCTTGACACCTTGCAACATAGGCAGCATACTACATAATGGTCTGCGCTTCATAACACCCCAATTTAACACTTGGATTAAGGCACAGCAAGGCAGTGCTTCTCTAAGCCTGTCGTGTCGTAGGAAATGCTAATTGGATTCACCTGGCAGGTCAGTAGCCCACCTCCCACAGAACTGAGCTGGCACAAAAGGAATGAAAAGACAAGAACAGAGCAGAGAACACAGAGGCCACAAGTGCTCAGAGGAAGGGGAGGAGGTGGCGAAGAAAGCTTACCCAAAAAGAGGGAGAGACTTAAAAAAGAAAGAATGAGAAGATTAGTTTACTATGCAGCTGTGTTTGAAGTTTCCCTTTAAGAGACACAATTAAGAGGGAAAAATTTGCACTGGTTTAGCATGCTATTAAAACCATACATCTGGGCAATTAAAAAGAGCTACCCAAGGTGTTCAGAATCGTGTCATAAAAGTTAACAGGTCTGCACTGCTCAACAAAACTCTCTCATCACCACACACTCCTGCTGCACCTTTCACCATGTGCCTCAGCTCTGCTTTCTGAAGTCGTACAAAACAGTCAAACTACGTATTTCACATCCATTTAAAATACATTCATAATGAATCATTAGTAATTGTAAACGTAAGCCAGTGAACAAATTCACCTGGTTTGTCACTAAGCTCTGGACAAAGTGTGCATGCTTTCTTTTGCTATGAAAAATCCGTTTTCTGTCATACTGGTTTCACTGGTTTTGAGGCTTTCAAAGCGCTTTAGCTTCGTTGTACTGCAGAGACTCAAATTAGTTGTGGAAGGTAACTCTGGTGTATTTTTGTCTCTGATTTGTGCCAGGCTGCCCAGAGGGGAAAAAAGTGGAATTCATTACAAGCCTATTAGATGCTCTAACAACAGACATGGTGCAAGCCATAAATTCACCAGCCCCCTCTGGTGGTGGGAGGTAAGTAGTGTCATGTACCACTGAAGACAGCGGCACCTGAGCAGAAGACCTCAACTGATTGTTCATGGAAAACTGCCATCTCTTCTGGCTTCACTCAAATTGTTCTTTCTTCTGGTTTTATGAACTGAACGCTAATATTTTATTTCTGACAATGCACAGATCTTGGCACAGACACTGACAGGGCTTAGTGTTCACTTTCCATCATGTTAGAACTATATACAATGAGGAGGCTGAAAGCTATTTAGACAAAACCTGCCCATGCTCTCCTAAATATATGCTATCATTCTGAAAAGCAAGGATGTTAAAAAACAAAAGCAAAACAGTTTTGTATCTGATCCACATGATGTGATTTAATTTAATTGGAAATCAACTTACGTTTTGAACGTGAAGTGATGTGATTACACAGTAAATGAGTGTGTTCTATATTATATTTGAAATGCATTTTCAGTGTGTTAGTTTTACTGGGTTAATGTGAAGTTCATCCTTTCGTTGTGTATATGTTGGTTTATTGGTGTTTTATTGCTGTGACTAATTGTAAATATGTCTGCTTTTAAATAATTTTTCGTACTTTCTGTTCTTATCATTTTAATATTTCATATATAGTCACCTTATCCATCTTTTCAGTTTAGTTTTTCTCTATCCCTAACCAGGTTTGTTGAGCCTGATCCCAGTCACACTTTGGAGGAGAGGGTGGTGCACTGGTACTTTGCCCAGCTGGATAACAATGGCAGCCATGACATCAACAAAAAAGAACTGAAGCCATTTAAGAAGTACCTGAAGAAGAAAGCCAAACCCAAGAAATGCGCTCGCAAGTTCACTGACTACTGTGACCTGAATAAGGACAGGGCCATTTCCCTGCAGGAGCTGAAAGGGTGCCTGGGCGTCAGCAAGGAGGGTAAGAGGAAGGAAGAAGCTTGGAAAATACTGAGTGGGAGGAATCAGGATGGTGGCTAAAAGTGGGCTGGCAGGGTCATAGAGTAAGGTCGCGACCCTAGTGTGAACCTGAAGCCAGCTGGGAAAATCTGCATATATAGGCTTGACTCCTTCAACAACTAGTTAATGGTGCCTTTGGCATGCAGGATTCATCTTCCACAGTTTAACAGCCAATTTAACAAAAATAAAACAAATGCAGTGTCTTACAGAACTATCAAATTTGGATTATGGGAGCAAAAGAGGCACAGCTGTGTTATAATGATTATTTTCTGTGTAGTTTTAATGAATACATGTGTGACACATGTTACACCATTTCCATTTATTCTTACATTAGATTTTAACTAATATATTCATCATGTCATCATTTTAAAATGTTAAGTCGGTCATTCCTTTAGAGAAGGATGACGTATCTGTAGTGCATGTGACTAACAGATGTTTTGGCAGTCTTAATAAGGTGCACTGTTCCACTTAGCACCCACTGATGAATATTTAGACAAGACTAATGTATTAGTGAATCCTAGACGCCATCTGCGCCGGAAACCTGAAACTACTCATCATGAGTGTATAGACTGGCCCTAATAAAGATCATTACGAACTGTCAAAGCAGCTTAAAGTGAGGGGCTGCTGCCAGCAACAATCCTAATGTTGTACAGCCAAGAAAAGAAGAAAAAAATGATGAAATCATTTTTAAGGAGTTAGAAGGTTCCCGGAGGTTGTGACACACTTTTAAAACAAAAGACAAAGAAAACTGCTAATTCATGAAAGAAAAATTATGTTATTTTTGCAGGGGAGTTTTTCTTTTGTTTTTTAAACTATATTTAAAGTGCAATGTGGTTGTTTTCTTTCATGGGCTATTTTGAGTTTCACCTCTATCATGTTGAATGGTTGTTGTGTTTTCCTCTTTTGCAGGTAGCTCAACAACAAGTGGCAGCCAAGGGACAAGGCAAGGGACAAAATTGTTCAGTAAGGCAAACTAATATGCTTTCACTAACTCTGGCTGCCTCTGGCTTTGAGTGCTGTAGTTGGCTTAATGTGTAACCCATTAACATGGATCAGTTTGGAGTAGATATGGATAGTTAGTTGACACAGCAGCGTTTAGTTTACATGATTTTTAAGAAACACTTTAGTTTGAGATGTGTGTCCTTATGTGTGTGTACGGATGTGCAGTTTTGTGTTTGTGTGTGTGTCCATGGCTAAGATGGAGTATTGTTATCTGCTGTGCTGGTATTTTAGAGACTGCTTTTGTCACCAGTGGATGATATCTCTTCTCAATTTATGTCCATAAAGACAAAAATGCTATTTTAATTGATTAATCTGTTAATTATTTTTGCAATTAACAAATCATTTTGTTTAAAAAATGTCAGATAACAGTGAAAGATATAAGTTGCTAGAGCCCAAGGTGTCATCTTTGACTGTCCTCTTCATTGGACCATCAGTTCAAATCCCAAATACATATAATTTAAATGATGAAATCAAGTAAATCTTAACATGACAAGCTGAACAGTTTGATTGATCATTACAGTAGCTTCAGATGAATTTTCTGTCCATAAGCTAATCAATTTAGCTCTAAACTTTTGGGATATTTTTTTCCCCTTCTTTGACTTGTACAACAATAAATTGGCCAAAAAAATTAACAATAAATCAAATTAACAGAACCCACCAATGTTTAAAAGGAATGATCATACTTGCTGATTATTTTTCTATCTTTTAGTCTCTTCTCTCTGTTTCTCTCTCTC
>JAQFJA010000007.1:7019977-7030665 GCA_029874485.1 Naso brachycentron
AATAAAAATTTACTAAGTATTGTTGTACTTTTCAAATACATCACATTTTTGAAAACAGGCGACATGAGATTTGAGAACCTGATATTACATTTACATTTGATGTGGATCATAAAAAAACAGTATTTTTTTGAGCTCTTAAAGACAAACTTGTCTATCTCCTGTTCAGCACCTGGTACCAGAGCTGCGGAGCCTTCAAGTCCTGCTGGTTTTCTGCCTGATTTCAGCCTACGAGCTGGGCCCTGGCCCCATCTCCTGGTTCATCGCCGCTGAGCTGTTTGACCAGCGCGGCAGACCCATCGCCATGGCCTTCACGAGCATGCTCAACTGGGGAGGAAAGTTTGTTCTGGCTCTCCTCTTCCCTCCGTTACTGGTGGGTTTATAATGTTGGCATGCTGTATGAGTGAGTTAAAACTTTAGGGCAGGATTTCTTGTTTGCTTTTGCAAGCTCTCTTGCACCTTAGAGACATGACTGTTAAATACAGGCTATAAATCTGTTCAGTCTGTAATAAAAGTATAACACAAGGTATAATGTACACTATTAAACAGACATAAATTTTGTTAATGATAAATAGGTATAAATCCATTGCTAAATCCTTTAAAATTAGATTGAAATAATAGTAATTAAATTAAAAGTTAACCAGGGAAACATCTGCTCGACTAGAGAGATGGCAGCCAACCAAGGAACCAAATCAAACTACCGTTTTGTTTTTCCTCTGTCTTGTGTAAATGTGTCTTTTCTTCTTCTTCTTCTTTTTGTGAATGTTAGTCTTCTTTATAACAGTGATTTGTTGGCATTGTGTAAATATGTTGCTGGAAAAGGTTTTGATCTTCAGAGACTTTTCTTGATAACGTAAAGATCAAGAATCCAGGATAAAACTAATACCTCTTTGTGTCTCCTCCAAAAACAGAAAGTCTGCGGTGCATACGTCTACCTCCTCTTCATGACCGTGGCTCTTTTCGCCTTCGCCTTCACTTGGATACGCCTCCCAGAGACAAAGGGTCGCACGTTCGAAGACATTGCAGAGGAGTTCAGAGGAGCAGAGGGCATTCCTTTGCATGATAAGACTGGATTCAACACTTTCACCTGAACAATCTTTTAATTATTCCAAAATCTGATGAAGCTCATGCTCTTAAAAGGTTCAGTTCGCCAAGTTTACATATATTTTAATAAATAGTAGTGGTGTGGAACCAAATAGTTTGGGTTTGAACTTTAAATTCTAAATTTTGTGCTGCTTACAGCATAAAAATGAACAATTTCTTTAAATTTTATTTAATAAGTAATGTCTTAGTCACGATAACCCACAAATCTCATTATGAAAAGTTCTCATTCACAATAATCTACCAACAGGAGAGCAAAATAAAAGTATACTGAGTTAGGAAAACATTATTTCTGGAAAGACATTATTTCAAAACTTAAGCACCAAAAAATGAAATTCCGTATGTTTATTTATGTGACTTAAATCTTTCACCTTCCTAATGTTAATGCCAAATGACAAACTGTTGTTTTACCTGAAGGTCACCAGTGAGTCAAAGTACGGACTGTGTGTGTGTGTCTTGAAGTGTGATTATGAGAACTCAAAGTGTAAATTGACTGATATTTATATGATGTTTTGAGGCATTTGTTATGACTGTATTATATTGTGAAGAGGTGGAGCCTTTTGAAGGGCAGACGAGGGAACACTATGTGACACTGTGGAGCTCTACATTTTCTTAACTTTGGTCGAACAGGATAAAACTGGATTTGCTTTGTGTAAAATCAAAAAGGTTTTCAAAGATTTACTTCACAGCTTAACTTAGGGCTGGGTGATATGGCCTAAAAATAAAACCTCAGATCATATCATATTCAGTTTCCATTTTAATCTTTTTTTTTAACTACAAAAGACAAAGGAATTATTTAAAATATATGTTTGTTTTTTTTCAAACAAGCATGAATTTCCCTATTTGGAATTAAGTGTAAACCCAGCTTAATCCAAACTAAACCTTTAAATAAAGGTTTGATCAAACAAACATGAATCCCCCAATTTGCGGTTAATAAAGTGCCAGCCTGACTTTCACAAAACTTCATTAATTAAAAATAAAGAGCCCAGAGCGGAGAGAGAGTCCTAGGCTACCATATCTACCCTAGTTAAAGTGAAAATCAATTTTCACAATTTGCATTTCAAAACATTGTCCAAACAAATTAATTTGAATTCCGATTTAAAATTGATTTATTGCCCAGCCCTAGCTTAACTTGATATGGTTTGTAAATAAACATATTGTTAAATGTATAATATGTAGCTGCTTTGCATCAGAATGTCTGAAAAAAACAAGATCTACAGTATGTTAAAAATTTTGTTGAGCTGTTCATTGATATTATCCCAAATGAAACCCAAACCACGAGAAATCTGGAAGGAACAGGACAGCAAACGTGACCAAATGTAGCTGAAAACCAAACCTTTACACATTACCTTGCCAAGAACATTTCTGTCTGAGTCACCTTAAATAGATTTGATCAAGACTGGCGGGTTTTTTTACAATGACAACAAAACTGTTGTCTCTGTTTTCATGGAGAGACCCCGACAGCATGAATGACTGCATTTAAAACAGGCGGGTGAACGTCGTCAGTGACTTTTTCTTTGTGACAGATTTTGTCAATCATTTTAAGATATACAGATATATATTACTGCTGTAATGTATCTGGATGTATTAGATCAAACTGAATTATAACAGCTGTTCCTGTTCCTGCCGCACAAACTCAGCAGCCTTCCAGTTCATTACTGGTCTGTGAAATCTCACATATCGCTGAACTGTGTACACTTGTAAGATGTCTGTGAAAACCAACCACAGCTGTGTGAATGAATATTTCATCCAATATGATCTACTGTGACTTGCAGGAGCCACAGAGGGAAGAGGAGTCAGGAGATCAGAGAACAAGTTTGGGTTTTAAAACACCAGGGGGCAGAATTAAAACTAAATGGAGAAAAATTAAAAATTAAAATAAACTGCTTCACTGGTTCATTGAAATTCAGCTTCTGATAACTGATGACACAGTCTGCATCTGAACTCTGTCAGCTTCGAAAGGATGTTTGAAACATGTCTGACTGATCGGCTGTTTTAGATTTGAACTAAACCATGTTTTAATTGACAGAGGAGGAGAAAAAATGAGAAACAAATAAGCAAAGTCTAGATCATCAAACTCTTCACTGACCGTGTTGAATAGTTTTTCTATAACTTAGAAGTTGTTCAAAAAAATAAAAAATAAAAGAAAAATTGTATGAATTAACTACTCTTTGTGCTTTTCTGCAAAAGTATGAAAACAGTGCCATCTACTGGACGACACAGCAGACCATTCAGTACAGTTGGGTATATTTTGGTAATATTGGGCAAGTTGCTAAATGTCAAACAAGAAAATGTTTAAATGAATGTTCCACATGTTTTTGACATCTTCATCCCATTCATTTATAATTCAAATTGTATAGCTGGCAGTTGTGATGGGAAACGGGAAAATTCAAAACTTTTTTAATACAAAGGTTTGTTTGTGTGTCCTTTACGGCTGAAGAGTGAAGTAGAGGGCAACGAATTCTCCCTGTTCCACTGTGATCAGACGTCACATAGTATGACACCCCCACCAACTCTTTGTCTTTGTAACAACATGACAGTTATGTGTTCGACTCCCACTCTCTGAACATGGACATCACCAAACAGCACCTCATCAGCCTGATATTACTTCTGCTCAGGATAATATGTAAACTACAAAAAGATCAGGCTCACCGCTGGTAATGTCAACTGTTTTTTGTTTTTTCTAAAAGCAGGTTTAACTGATGGCAGTCAAGTCATGCAGACAGACATTCTGTGGAGAGAAAAGGGTGACAGTGTGACGATAAACTGCAGCCACACAAAAGGCGGCAGCTACTTCCAGATGTACTGGTACAGACAGCTGCCAGGAGGAGCTATGAAACTTATTGTGTTCACAACAACTATCAGCAAAGATCACGACTTCGGCAACTTCAGCAAAGAGAAATTCTCAGCCACAGAGCCTGATGCTGAGTGGGACACACACAGTGAAGAATCTGTGCCAGAAGATAAAGGCTTGTATTTCTGCGCAGTGAGTCAACACCACAGTGGCACAGCTGACTTGCAAGGCTGCACAAAAACATCTGTACTAGTTTACTTTAATTATTATTAAAAGATTCTTCTTACAAAAATGATGAACGCATGAAGGCCAAGCATGACCTCACTGAATCCCCGCCCATGGCATCAGTTCAGACATCTATAACAGCAGCGCTGTATCGTGGCAGGAAGCAGCGCTCTGTTGTGTTAGTTTGTGGCAAAATGTTCTTATTTTAATGCAAAGATTTTAAATGAGCAGAAATGCGGCACAACATGGAAGTGAACGCAATAGTTTATTTAAATTTGAAAGTGCAATAAAAATGTTTTGTCTCTAAAATCAACAAAGAATTCTGATTAACAGTTGTGTTCTCAATTATTGATCAAAAGAATTGTGATTATTATTGTGGCCATAATCATGCAACACTTTACAGACAGACAGATTTACTCATATAATCATGATTATTGAAAAGCCTCTGCCTCAGCAGAAGTTGGAGGAACGGTTGAGCCTCTTAACTAGAAGGTCTTGGGTTCGATTCCTACCTGGGACGCTGTGGTAACGTTGTGTCGTCTGAGCTTAGTTTCCAGGCGGGTTTTTTCGGGAGAAAAGGCCTCTAGTCTGTGGAAGTTTGCATGTTCTCCCCGTGCTGGGATTGCCCTTCATCCATGAAACCTTGTCTGAAAAAAATGCAGAAGATCGTCACCTGGCCAACAACCACGTCTCAGGAGGTCCCTGGTCCCCGGGTGCTGCTGCTGCTGTCAGCTGTCAGCTGCCCATCGCTTTCTGAAGAGGAAGAACGAGGCAGCTTGGGTCAAATGTGGAGGACAAATTTCACAGTGTGCTTGCTTGTATTATTATAAATTACAGAATAATAAAGTAGTAATAATAAAGTTTTTTATGTGTATGTGTATGTGTGTGTGTGTGTGTGTGTGTGTCCACAATTTCTAATATATTTGCAGGACAACACTGACAGGCTAACTTTCAATAATGAAAAAATAGATGAACTGGCTGCAGACATGTAACTCCACATGAGACCAGGGTACAGAATCATGTAACACGTCTCCCACAAACTACAACAGTGAACAGAAATAACTGGCAGACAAAATCTGTAAATTTACAAAAAATAGAAAACAGCTTTAAGAGTCCAATGACTCCATTACTGAGGAAACCAACAATATTTTCTAGATCAGCTGGAGGAGACAAACTTCAGTGAATGAAATGAGGATAAAAACCTCCACACGCGTTGATGATAATCTCAAGATGAAGCCACTCCTTCCCTGCTGATGAAGCTACAGCTATGATGTCGACTCCTCCATGACTCTGCACATTATACTCTGATCTGTGTGTGTGTGCATACATACAGGTGCTGCAAAAGAAAGCTGACAGCACAGGCTCCTTAATTTAATTTTATCTTAATTTAATAAACATGATCTTTATGATTGTTTTATTTTACTTACTTCATTTGCCACGAGGCATGGGTGAGAAAAACAAGAATTTTACAAAAGAAGAGTAAGACATTGCACAGCTTATGATGTACTTATTTAAAAACTTGTTCACTTTTTCCACAGGTGCGTCAAAAGCTGACAGCGTCTCCCAAACACCTCCTTTCATCATTGGGAGAACTGGTGAATCTGTTGAAAGTGGCATCAACTGTTCACACAGTGTACCAAATTATCAGGTTATTCTCTGGTACAAACAAGATGAACACGGAGCTCTAAAGCTTCTGGGATACCTGAATGTGGAAGACCCAAATCCTGAGGACGACGTGAAGGACAAAATCAGCTTTGATGGAGATGGCCGTAAACACTCAAGTCTCAGTATTTCCAGTCTGTCATCAACAGACAGCGGTGTGTATTTCTGCGCTGCAAGTTGACACAGTGCTGCAGATTCTTTTAAAGGCAATACAAAAACTCTCAATAATGTTCAGGCTCCTGAACACCTGCTGCCAGCCGCCTTCTCAACCAAACTCTGAAGATTTTATCAACTGTTTGACATCACTGTGACCTCTCATGACTCTATAGTCAGTGAGACGTGCATGAAGTAAGGACTGTTTTAGCAGATCTCCAGACTTGAATGTGGTTGTGAACTGTTCACACAGTTACACATGTTCGCTTTATTTATTTTGGTTTTTATTTTTATTTTGGACTGCCATTATTTCAGGGATGACAGCAGAAGTTGACAACGGTTGAAAACTGACCAGTCAATGAGAGTCAAAGTTATTTTGGATTATTGATTACTGTGATGAACACAAGTTGCACATGAAATATCAAAAACATGAATAGGGCTGCACATTTAATTGAAATGTATTCAAAATCACAATATGGCCCACTGCATTTTTACAATTTCATCCAGGCACAATTATGTTAAAGAAGAAACGCGTATCAAGAATATAATTTAATTCAAGAATGTGCTGCTGCAGAGTTTTCTTGGCCCACACACAAATGATAAGTCCCACTCATACTGCAAATCAAATCCCAACTGCAATTTCAGTCCAAATAATCGCAATTATAGTTTTTAAAAATCGTGTAGCCCCAAACATGAAACTACCACACTTTCTCCTGCAAGGTCAAGAACAGGATTTTAGGCAACCGACATTGCCGGCACTGATTGCACTTAGGAGTCTGTGGGTGTAAGGTTGAGACAAGGCTGCAATAATACTATTTAATATTAGATAGGTGCCTGACATTGTGGGTTAGATTGTGTCTACGTAGAAAAAGTGTTTTTGTGTGTGTGTGTGTGTGTGTGTGTGTGTGCGTCTGTGTTGATTTTGCGCTGATATTGTGATATTGTGATTTATCATGTTCATGTTTTACATTTGGACTACAGATGGAAATTAGCTCTGTGCTAAATCTGGTACACCCATCTTTTTGTTTATTGCTAACGATTAATGCTCGTGCACATCAGGGCTGGGCAATAAACTGATTGTAAACAAAATTCTGCATTTATTTGTTTGGAAAATGTTAAAAAAATGAAAATCATGAAAACTGATTTTCACTTTAACTAGGGTGAATACGGCAGCCTACGGCTCTCTCTCTCTCAGCTCTGGGCTCGAGGTTTTTACACGGGAAGTTTGGTGAAAGTTAGGCTGACACTTTATTAATCCCAGACTGGGGGATTCATCTGCACCTGCAGGTTTGTTTTTAAAACAGCAGGGGGAGACAAAGCTTGACAACTGAATACCTCAAACTTCAGCTTCCACTGATGACACTTCACAAAGTGTTACAGCCTGCTGACAGAGTGAAAGCGGTGATGTAGATAACTGACTCCTCCCCAGCTTAAATTTGTGATACTGAGGCAAAGCTTTGCTTTAAAGCTGAAAGGACCTGAACAGAAAGCTGCTTTTAAATTTAACTATGATGCTTCTGGTCCTTACCTGCTGTTTCCTTTATCTGCCAGGGAATGCAGGTGAGCATTACACACACACTTAGACACAGTAAAGTTAATAATTTAAGTTTTTTAAATAGATTATTGATTTATTTTTTCCCACAGGAGCCTCTAACACCAACAGTGTCTTCCAAACACCTCCTTTCATTAGTGGGAGAATTGGTGAATCTGTTGTCAGTGGGATCTTCTGCTCACACAACATAACAAATTATGATTACATCCTCTGGTACAAACAAGATGAACGCAGAGCTCTAAAGTTCCTGGGATATCTGAACGTGAATTTCCCGTACCCTGAGGACGACCTGAAGGGAAAAATCAGCTTTGATGGAGACGGCCGTAAACATTCAAACTTCACTATTTCCAGTCTTTCATTGAATGACAGTGGTGTGTATTTCTGTGCTGCCAGTCGACACAGTGCTGCAGATTCCCCTCTTGTCTATACAAAAACTCTTTTATCTGTCAGCCAGACGGAAAACACGCCGAGTCTCCTGAACACCTGCTGCCAGCCGCCCTCTAAACCAAGCCTGTGAAGATCTCATCAACGATGTTCATTTCATTTTCTGAGAACAGGCTTTAGGCAAACAGCTCTACAACATATTACAGTCATGTAATTGTTGGTATATGGAGCATAAAACGTTTGTCATATTGTGTCATAATTGATGTGGAAACAACAAATAGCTGATAAAAAGCCAAACATCCAAACTGTTCTTCTTCCTAGAAACCCTCCTGTCATTCTGATTTGATCATAAGTTTTCATTTAAAGTTTAAGTGTTAATAGAAAAATTTCCATTTTGATGAACTATCCATGATGAACTATAGGTGAACCTACAGTATCATGTATTATCACATTTACAAACCTCACAGTTTTTGTCCAACAGAACATTGATATTGTAACAATATTTTCCCATATTGTCAAGTCTTATTCCAGGTATCGGTAACAATAAAGTCATTTTTTAATAATTACAACTTTACATTAAATTAGTCTTTCATGTTTTTACTGAAACTATAATTGATTGTCAATTTGTTGGAAGTGATCTCAGATAACAACTAAATTCAAAACAGAGTAAAAGCTTAAAACTGATAACTTCACTTTTGCCAGGACAAACAATTACACAAAATCTGTTTTGTGGGCTGCAACTCATGATTATTTTCATTATCAATTAATCCAGCAATTACTTTCATGATTAATCAATTAATCATTTATCAGATAAAATATCAAAAATAGTGTGGAAATTGTCATTTTAATTTCCCACAGCACAATGTGACGCCTTCAAATTGCATCTTTTGTCCAAACAACAGTCAAAAACAAAGACTCCTCATTTATTATCATAAATGACACAGAAAAGCAGCAAATCCTCACATTTAAGAGGATAAACCAGCAATTCTTTTAACTGCTTTTATTTTACTTTGATTTGAAAAATGACTGAATCGATTAATCGACAGTTGGCGATTATTGTAAATAATAGTTGCAGCTCTATGGTATACACAAACAGAAAGTCTGACAGTGAGCCAGACTCAGTGAAAACAAATTTATTAATCCTAATGCTCACAGAGAAACAGGAAGTAAATAATCTGTGTTGGTAGTGACCACAGTGACACAGACATACTCAACAGCTAAACAAAAACCACAGTACAATAAACTACATTACAAACCAGTATTAAATTCAGTAACTGTCAGGACAAATAGGCAAACCCTCATAAAAAACAAACATTGCAGAAAATGCACTTTCTCATTCAAGCCAAACTACAAAAATCAGGCTCAAGAGCTTTTCTTCCAACAAACAAACAAACATTTACTCGGTGTTGGTTTAAGGGTCAGTTCAGGTTGTCATTTTGCCTCCCATCAAGGGGGGCAGTACAGTATATCTATTGCATATACTGTTGGGGACAAAAAAAAGTATTTTGACACCACCCAACCAGAAAAAAAGTTTCTTTTCCTTGTTCAGTAACAGCACATGCAGTGATAAAACACAGAACTAACAACATGACGTTCTTAAATTCAGTCAGAAAACACAACATGATGATCATTATCCTCTACGTAGCCTTTAACGTCAAACTGGTTTCAGGTAAGGTAGCTGAAAATTTCAAATTTATCGATACAGATTAACATCTCTGACTCCGGGGGAACTTTACTTTAACATTTATGTGATGTTTGGTTCACACCTCATATTGCTTGTGATTTTCTACAGGTTCCTCTCTCAATGACAAAGTCCAACAGACTCCAGCTGTCAAGTACAAGAACAAAGGAGAAAAAGCCAAAATAACCTGTTCACACAGTATTGAAAGCTATGATCAAATCCTGTGGTACAGGCAAATGAAGGACGGACAGCTGCTTCTCCTGGGATACATGGTCATAAACAGCGCATACATTGAGGCGGGGGTGGCTGTGAAAATAGACGGGAATGCTAATAAAGACCAAACGTGCATGTTAACAACTGAAAGACTAAACAGCAGCGCAGTTTACTTCTGTGCAGCTAGATGACACAGTGTTACACATCAATGCGTCTCAGTACAAAAACCACATCACACATTTTTTTCCAGCTCCGTATAAAAGCTCACAGGCCCGTCACACCTGTGCTCCTTCCTCAGCATATCAGCACTGAGATTACTGCACAGAGCCAGTGGTTTGTGGGAGGTCTTCATGAGATATTATCTTTAAAAAAGTCAGATGCACAAATGACACACCCACCTTAGATTTAGGAGGGTTTACTGGAAAGGAAGGTTAGTCTGTTTGATTCAACACAAAGACAAACTTATGATCTTATTTTGATTAAATGTTCCTGCGGTATAATTAAAGAATCAGGAAAACACAAAATGATCATCCTTTTACTTTGCATTACTTCTAACTTCATTCAAGTTTCAGGTAACATGATTAAAATCTTTGATAGAGTCTCAATCCATATTTTCAAAAAACTCTTGTTTATAGATTTTCTTCTATACAGCCAGTGTCACATATGGTAATGATGCATTTTCAGCTGTTTTGAGATTATTATGCTTTTTTTTATGTTACTTTTTCAAATCACCAGTGTTCATACTCATGTTTTTTTCTGTCGGATTCTTTCTTATATAGCTGTAACTGAACATTTATCACATTGCTGAATTTACTGTTGCTCATTCTTAGACAATTCATCTTGTTTTTCATCTATCACTTTTCCACAGGTTCCTCTCTCAGTGACCAAGTCTTCCAGAAACCAGCTGACTTGTACAAAAAAACAGG
>JAQFJA010000007.1:7049552-7061065 GCA_029874485.1 Naso brachycentron
CCTGAGGAAAATAAAAGCAAAGAGGAAGAGTGTAATCACAAACAACACAAGTAAATTTATACAAAGCCGCCAAGAGTGTGTTTCCTCTGACCTGTGAGTGGACAGAGCGATGCCGTCTCTCCTCCACTCAACAATAACAGTGGAGGACGGCGGCGGGCTGACTCTGCAGGGCAGCACGACTGTCTGACCGACTAACGCTTCCACTGTCGAGGGGTCAGTCTTATCAATGGTCACTTCTCCTAGAGTCAAACTGAGGAAACAGGAGGGGAAACAAGGAGAGAAGGAAGACAGGAAAGGGGGGGTAAAGAAGGAATGAGGTTCACGAGAAAGTTTGAAAAAAGGGAAAAGAAGAGAGGAAGAAAATGAAATATTCACTTTATGCTGTACTGTTGGTACTTTTATTAGCAGTCACCAAAGCAAGCATAAAGTTCGCCCACAACCTGGCTTCAGATGTTTATCAGAGAAAGCTCAGAGAGAAAAGACAGAGAGGGGCCCAGCTTTGGCTGAAAAAAATATTCATGCAACATTTAAAGTGACAAGACAAACAATTAAACCTTCACCCACAAAACAACAAATTCTGACAACCTGACAAATGTGCAAAATAAGTTAATGTTGACACAAAGTGACAAAGGACACCGAAGTGAGAAGAAGCTTCCCAGCAAGAGGCAAGGTCCCCCAAAGAAAACTAAAACCTGTGACGGAGCTAAAACACACAACTAAGGTGAGGAAAGACAGAGTTTAGTGACTACACACATACAACACATGAAGCATCGCAGCAGAACCTTTATTAGTTTGATCTAATGACATCCAGGTGACAACACAAAGCCCAAAGGTGGGGGCAGGTGACATGGTGAGGTAGCAGGAGAAAAAAAAAGCACAAGACGACTAACATGAACTCTGAGACAGACAGTGAAAAAGTCCCAGAAGCATGAAACAGTAGAGCTGTCCAATAAGGTTTGCCGCGTGGCTGTGAAGTTCTCCAGATGTTTGTGTCGAGGGCAAAGGAAGAAACAAGCTGCTGTGACTGAAGCAAGCGTGAGACTCTGTGGAGCTGGCCGTACAGCGGCAGAGCAGTGATGTGTTTCACAAAGCAGAGTGTTTCTCGCTACATTAGTTAATTTTGTCCCAAAAGCCTGGAAGAGAAGGCAAAAACTGACAATTTATCTAGTCTTCATTTACATGTGTGATGCCTTTTAAAATTACAGAGACTTCACTAGTAACTTGTGTGTATTGTGTAAACTTTGATCCCTCATGACTTTTTGTTGCATTTTTGACCATTTTTGTGCTTAATTCTCAATCTGCTTTATCTGTGGGACTTGTGGGACCATACAAGCAAGGAATAATAGTATACATAATGTAATGATAAACAATTTTAACATCAAGTTCATCATCATATTTTGGGGGGAAAGTGAATGATGCACGTGGTCTGAATCTCCTTCAGCTCACTCTTTGGCCCTCCTCACTGGGGCTCCTTCAGCGCTGTGAGGCCTGTGGCTCGGAGTGAGCTTTCTGTCGTGCACCCTGGGTCTTCTGGGTCTTACCTCGCTGCCGGACCACTGTGCTGTGCAGCAGTAGCAGGGGGAGGCCGGCGGGTGCGCAGATGGATTCTAGCTCTGTGGGCATGTGTGGCAGCACTTGTGGCCTGTCTGCCGGTGCCGCCGGTTGAGCCTCCCTGGACGGTGAAAGTCCTCCCCATGTTGCGTGACCCTCCACCGGTTGACCCTCCAGAGGTGGATCCACGTGTTCCAGCTCCTCCTCCATGTGAGGTGCCGGCTCCAGATGCAGGTCTTCTAGCAGCTGGCTCTCTGGTGTGAGGGACTGACGCTGGACCCGGCTGGCTTGGTGAAGAATCCGGGCATGCCCTCTGGCACTCGGCCCGGGTCATGAAGTTGTTGCTGTTGCCATGGCAACTTCCATACCAGAAGTGCACACACTTGGAGGTGATGACGTCAAAGTGGTAGCGTGATATCCAGGTGCTGCAGGAGCCAGCAGCACGAGGCAGGGAGCAGATAGAGCGCACAACTGCAACAATGAATCAGTACAAAAAGTTACCGACATGCCGCCGGCTACAGCGGCTGTGAGTGTTGTGTTTTGTTTGGCTACAAGAGCTCATGTGCAAAAACAGATCAGAGTCTTTCTCAAAATGAAGGAATAAATAAAAATTAAATTACAATAAATTAGGATATCAAACATTTGTCTTTTTTTGTTATCCTAAATCAAGGAAAGGCTTTTACAAAGCTTTAATGACTTCATATGAGACTCTAGAGAGCGCAGCCTGGAGAGACTTAAACGAGGCTGCAAATCAGCCCTGAGCTCATCGAAAAGCTCCAAAATTGCATCGCATATTCATGTATTCATTTTTTTCCTGTCATACCAAAAATGTTTACACTTTCTTTCATTTCACCTATGCCTCCTCATCACCGTATTAACAGCAGCCGTCTGTGTGCAACACTGTGCAGATTAACACTCCCTTCTAAACGTACTAAAAACAGATGCAAACTGCAGTCACTGACATCGCTTCCAGGCTTGATAAATCACAGTGCCTGTGCTAACTTCATGTATTTGCATTTTCTCCTCCTTGTATTTTGCACACTTGGGTGAAAATGCCCTTTGTTGCATATTCATTAAGGAAAAGGTGCTAAATCAACAGTGTGCACTGCCTTGCTTGCCTTGGAGAGCAGTTTGCGCATTTGTTTGCGGGTGATATCCAGTATCCAGTGCACATGTTTTTACACACGAAAACCTTTAGTAAATCATGCCCTCTGTCTTATAACTTAATGCTCCTGACATGGATGATACAGAGACCTTGTTTTGGGATTATTTAGTGTTAATCCTGCTTTATTTTGTCCAAGAGAAACTTTTAAGAGGGATTTTTTCATATCAAACTTTTACAAATAGAAATTAGATATGAGCCTACAAGTTTCTACAGTTACTCTCAAGACTAAAACTGCTATAGACTTGATGGGAGAAAAACAGAAACCTGTATTCTGAACACAACCATTAAATTGAAGATTTAAATGGATGTTTTAACACGAGATATTTTGAGAGTAAAAGTGCAAAATGTACACTTTCGCCTGCTTGCACTATTTCCTGTTAGCACAGCCCTCAATCACTGGCAATGAAGCATCTCAGCAGTCAGAAGTAAAATCTGTAGTTGTACTGGACAGACTTGATGTTAGCTTGTGACCATAAAATAGCAAAACTCTCTTTTTAGACACAGATGTTAAAGCACAGAAAGCCAGATGTTAATGTGTTATAATGTTAGCGACTTTTCATTCTCTTACTGTGGTTGGGTGGGTCGGGGCAGCCCTCCCCGTTGGGACCTGACGCAATTGAAGTTCGGTCAAAACAGCACCCGTAGGTGGTGGTACGGCACTGTACGGCATTTTCAGTGGGAAGAGAAAAAACAGCCTGAGGAAACAAACATGACAAATCAGAGGAGAACAGACAAGAAGAAAGAAATGTAAAACAAGTTTTGACACATTTGCTGGCACTAGCTCCTCATTTTAAGTGCTATTCCCTTAACTGCCATTCAAACAATAGTAATTATGATCCTTACAGAATGCACAAAAAATGAAAATCAACAATTAAAAACTGTCCATGTCTACAAAACATACAGATTATTCCAGATTTTTTCTTCCAGAAGGTTTCATTCTGAGCAGAAAATATCACCACTATCTCACATATCGTTAGTACAGTAAAGGGCTTGCCACTGCCATCAATGACACATAAAAATGTAAGAATTTCATGTATTTTTTCTTACTGTAGATGTTGGGGCCACATACTCCACACAGCCCTCCCTGTTGGGGCCCTGAGCCACCGACAGCCCGTCTTGACAGCATCCATAACTGGCACGCAGAACAAAAAGGGGGAAGGTGCAAACTATAAAACACTTCTTTTATGCCAAAAATTACAAAAATGTGCACTTTGACATTTATACAAAAACCTTAGCCTCAGTGTGGTCATTTAGTGGTTGCTATGGTGTTGGTGAGTTACGCCAAAAAAACCTCTGTTAGGAGTGGCCAGACAGTCATAAAAGCACTACCTCGACAAAGGCTCCAAAAGAGACTCCACATGTAACCTCAACCACAGTGTAATGGAAGGTTAGATACCTGGACTGAATGCAGGATGGCTGGACAGAAGTGCGTGCTGAGCCTCGTGGGCATCCCAGACCACGGGGGCCCCCGGCTGCAGTGCGTCCGTCTGGGCAGCAGCCATAATAGGACTGGCTGCAGTGGACGGCCGGGGCGGAGCTGTGAGGGTCGTAGACCGTGTTTGTCTGGGTCGGATCAGTCTCTGGTCTGTGAGCTAAGATTAAATCAAGCGTAGGGAGAATTCACATATGTAGACTAGACCTGACAGTTCATGGTGTTTTAAATAGACAAGGCTACATGAAGCAAAAATGAAGTTCACACATACAATAGAGTCTAAGCTATTGTGTGTTAGGCCACACAAATTTCACAGGAGCCTGAAACATAAAAGAATGCAGCTAAGAAAAAAGCTGCTACAAAACACATACTTACAATTTAAAAAAAACATGGTCAAGCATTTTTTATAGAAATATTAATTACAGAATGGTTAAGAATTGCTTAGGACGAGCAGCTTTTGTGATTAGAATATACATTCTCAAAGGAAATTAACACACGCAAGACCTCAAACTTGAAATTCCTGACCACTGGGACAGTGCTGCAGAATGCCAGAACATGCCAAAAACACCACAGCCAGCACTTGCACACTTCAGTGCTTCTGAAATATTTTAATCAGGCTAACAGTGTCCATGGACCCCTGAAAACATGTCAATCAGGCCTAGATAATTAGTGCTAGGACAGAGGCTGGATGAGGAAAAGGGAGGGGAGATGGGCACAAAGTGACAGAGTTACATCAGCAGAGAGAGCTGCAGAACGCAGAGGAGCTGAAGGGTAGCGGTCAGTTATTAGTTTGTCATCACACCTACAGTTTGATTTGTTTCAAACCATAATGAAAAAAATGGTAAAACTTTACTTGAAGCACTTATCTATAATGCATTATGAACATACTTACAATGCCTTATAATGCACCTATATTACTGTATAATCAAAGATATAAGAAAGATTAGGGTTAATCCTAACCATAATCCTAACAACAACCATGACAACATATAATTCATCAAAAGTGTGTTCAAAACGTGTTATAATACATTATAGTGGCATGTATCATAGAAAGTGTTACCACAAACAGTTTAGTTTTTAGAATGTCAGAATGTGCTACATTCTGATCTGAAATAATTTTCTTTTTTGAGAAGGTGTTGCTGTAACTGTCATTGGATGGGTTTTGCTGATGTTTTAAATAGTGACCAAAAAATTAGCTACCTAAGAGCCAACAAAACAGAGCTAGTGGGAGAAACAGAGCTAGCAAAAAAAGAGCTAACTGAGCCAGAAAAAGGAAAGAGAGCAAAGAAAAAGAGGTAGCTGGAAAAAAATAGAACTAGCTAACATGAACTAGAAAAAACCCACAAGCAAAAGCAAAGAACTAGTATAAACAAAGAGCTAGCAAAAGTGCCGCAAATGAAACAAAATGCTAGCAAAAAAAAAAAAAACGCTGGTGGGAGGAGCAGATCTAGCAAGAAAAAAATAGCAAAAAATAGCTAGCTGGGAAAGAAAAGAACTCGCTAAAAATACCCAGGAAAGCAGAAAAACAGCCAGCAAAAATTTAAAAAAGAGTAAACAACAATTACCATAAAAGCAAACAGCTAGTAAAAACAAAAACAAACAGCTATCAAAAAAGACAAATGTCAAGCACAAAGACTAGTGTTAGATGTTAGCAAAAGATAAGGAGAGCTAGCAAATACAATGAGCTAGTGAAAAAAAAGTCTTACAAAAGGAACAAAATGATAAAAATGATAACAGAAAAGTTATCTGCAACTTACAAACCTTATAATTTTTTCAGAAAGTGTTACACACATCCAATATCAGTTGGTGCATCTTAAGTATAACAAGTTTGTCTGTTTGTAATTTACCACCTTTGTGCTAATGCAGATAACAGAATTACGCCAACATGCAATTCAGCCAAGGCCCCTTCAGACGCAGCGACCGCAATCTGAACCCAGCTAGAACAGCTTGTGCTGAACCATTCTGTTTTTCTGCTGTATCAGTGGTTCACTGTCATCGTTCTCATTGTTCTGAGTAACCTGTACTGGCTAATGGTTTGGTCCTAAATACATCAACTTACACTCAAAGTACTTTGGCTTTAGATATTTTAGTAATACTGAGACAAGATGAAGTCATTAATCAGCAGATAAACACTGAGATGGAGTCCAACCTGTTGCGCGGTCTGGCACGTTGGGTTGGAAAGCTGTCTGTGCGTTGTCGTGTCCTCGTGGGTCCTGAACACTGGGAACCACTGCAAAAAAACCCACCAGGTAGAATACACACAAAACAATGAGATACAGCATGACAATGTGGATGAAAGGTTGAATTATCTTTGTAAGGCTGAGGCAATGACGGAAACTATGATAGTGTGGTGTGTGCTTCGATTTGTAGATGCATTTTTAGCAGGTGACTGTTCAGCCAGTATTGCTAATGCTAATGCTACAGAAAACTTGGATTTCTGTGTTCTTCACTTTCTCTCTATGGCCAGAACTGCAAGGGTTGGATATGTATGGAGATGTAGATGTATATTAAGAATAGTGAAGAGAACATTTAAGGCCTTTGCACACTGAGTCCCTTTTTTCGTCCGAAACTGACGTGCATTTAAAAATCCAGAAAATGTTTTGTGAATATACACTATTCAGAAAAAAATGATAAAAATAAAGGATGACCAAGATCAACTTAAATATTATGCAGTGTAAGAAACTGGACATTTTAACATGTGCATGAAAATGTATGCTGCAGGAGCAAGCGGCCTAAATTATGAGCTTGTTTCTCATTGGCTCACTCTGTGGGCTGTAGCAGGGCTGGGTGTTGCAGCGCTCCACCGCGGCGGGTTTGGGGTGGGTGTTACAATGTTCCACAGGATAGAGGTTCCTCGCTGAATCTGAGCAGATCACTGACCGATCTCGTGAGCCGGAGCCACAGCTCCTAGAGCACTGGAGGAAAATGCAAAAGAGATTGTAACCAATAAACACCGTCTATTCTTTAGCACCTATAATTGAGTGTGCGTGTATTTTCTGTGTTTTCGCCGTTCTCACCAGTCCCCACTCTCCAACGTGCCAGCTGATCTCTCCTGTAGTTGGGCAGGCTGCCATCCTGCAGGTTCGGACAGCAGTGGGGCGGAGCAAAGTGCTGCAGGCCGTTTCATCCAGTCTCATTCCTCCGGAACCAACACAGGTGATATCCCGAGTCTGTTCACCTGTACCACAGGTCACTGAGCACTGCAAACACAACAGCTCACATGTCATCACTCAGATTACAACTACTCCTGAATGTTGAGGCCTTAAACTCATTTTATATAATATAATTTTGGTAAAGTGCATGAAAAGAGAAAAAATGAGGAAAATTTAACATAGTTTATATCTGGCAAATGACTAAAATCTGCTTCTTATGTTTCTAAGAGTCTGTAATTTTATCCGGTCCCCTAAATTTGTCTCAAATCAATATCAAGGGTTGTGCTTCAAGCTTTTTAGCTTCATCGTGTCTTCTCATGTAATCTTTGTTTTATATTTCAAATTTCTGAAGTGATGACTACCTTAAAGTCACAGTGGGAAGCATCTGTGTTTCCTCATAAACTTGAGACGAACTTTGAGAACCCTTAACATTTCACACCTTACTGCTGTTTCTTTAAAGACCTTTCCTAATTCTGTCAAATATATTTTGTCTGCCTCTTAAATATCATTTTTTAGTCATGATACAATATATCACGTCACATATTGCGATATGTTGCGATATTACACAGTTCACTGAAAATACGAAAACAGAGCTGAAATGCAAGTTGTTGTACGATCTGAATAGTCTTAATACATCATGTCACAATACACTGATAATTCAGCAAACAAATTGAATCAAAACAAATTAATTCAAAAATTCCTTTCCAATTTATTTCTGTATTGGCAAATTACCAAACACACTGATTTAGCTGCCATAATATCAAAATGAAAAATTCTGTTTAAATTCACTCTTGCGTCATTTGTTTTGAGTATTAAACACAACAGTGCAGATTTTACATTATTGCTTGATAGAGTTAATAAATCTTAGAATTTTGTTTTTGGATCAAACTGTTAAATTCATTGCATCCATGGTCATTAACTCACCGCGCTCCATCTACCCGCGCGATACTCGGCACACTTCTGCATGTTGCAGGTCTGCAGAGCGGGTGGCGCCTCAGCGTAGGCGGCACAAACAGCATCCTCTACCACACGGGGGCCTGCGGCATCATGGGAGATGCACTCCACTCTGCGCACCTGAGAGCCTCCACCGCAGGTAACTGAGCAGGCATTCCACTCACCGGTTCTCCAGCTGGGAAACACAGCAGGAGGGAGGAGAGACAGGACACAGGTGTCAGGAGATGTTTTAATGCAGTACAGAATGAATTTAAAGAGTTTCATTCCAAAATAATTTGTAAGAAAGTTCTTGTCTAATCATAAGGATGCCAAACAAATAAGAGAGATAAAGGATAAATCTCTGGTATTTTAAAATCTCTTAATTAAGGGGGAAGGTTTTCTGATTAAGCCCTACTTTGTATTTCTGGCTGTTGACGTGGAAACTCTGACACAGAAATTCTTGGGAAAAGTAGGATTAAAGAGCAAGCCTCAAAATCTTGTTTGGCTGAGATACAACAGTTTAATTCTCTCCTTGCTGCAGCGATGTGGGAGTATACTCAAGGATCCCACCATTTGTCCAGAACACAGAATTTTAAACAATGGTGATATACTGTCCTGAGTGGCCAGTAAAACTTGAAGTCACTTGTTATTTGGCTGGTGGTCATGCCTGTTGGATGTGCGACAGAACACATATCTAACCACAACCATCACACCCAGCAACAGAGCTCAGACAGCAAACAGCAGGCAGTGAAACACTTTCAGCCTGATGCTGTTACTTTTTAAAGAAAAATTCTGTGTTAGCTATGGGTCTGAAAATTATATACTATTTTCTATTACTAATAAATCTGTTAGTTTTAATATGTAATTATTGAGTTCATCTTTGTGACGTCAAATAACAGTTAAAAATGTCCATCACTATTTCCCACATTGAGAACTTGTTTTTGCTTCTCTTGTCCAAATAACAGTTGAAAAACCACCGATAAATAACTTGAGCAGCAACTCTTAAAAGCTGAGATGCTGAAATCAGTTAAAGCTGCAGTTGGTAACTTTTGATAAAGAGCTACCAAGCTGTAGCATGAAACTTGTTGAGAAGCAACTTTATTTCATTGGTTGTCGCTCTCTCTTTTAAAGCAACATTATGTAACTTTGACCAATGGCTTTGAAAAATGAAACTTAATGATGCATGTTAATAACAGCAATATTTGTAAAATTGGGTCATATTTTATGGAGAAAATGTCCTCTGGTTTTCCCTCTGATGTCCTTCAACTGCTCTGCCTCAACTCTGTGATTCACGGAGGTTCCTGAACGCAACATGTAGGCTGCCTGCAGACTGAAGCTGCAGCTGCAGCAGTGGGGAGTTGTTGGGGCGGCTGGGCTAAATAAAAGGCTGCAGACAGACAGAGCAGTCGTAGGACATCAGAGGGAAAACAAGAGGACATTTTCTCCATAAAATATGACCCGGTTTTTCTAAAATTGCTATTTGTGTGACATATTAACATGCATCTTTTAGTTTCGTTTTCTGAAGCCAAGGGTTGCAGTCAAAGTTACGTAGTGTTACTTTAAGTCCAGTGTGAACTGAGACCAAACGGTTGCAGGGAAAGTTGCAGCGGAGTAAACTGAAGTTCGAGCCCAAGCCGAATGATGGTGTGGTTTGCAGACACTCTGTTGTCGGCAGAGGTGAGTCAGAGCATAAGACATGAACAGCTAATCAGCTCGTACCGACGTCACCTGTCGCTAAGAAGCGCATTGTAGACTGGCCAATCAGGACAGAGAGTACAGAGAGTGTCACTGAATGGGCAAATAGAATGGGAGCGAGAGGATTTTTACCAATTCTGAATACAGAGGCATGATGGGAAAACACAGAGATCTCGCTACACTCTCAGACCACTTCACTAACTAACAGCTATCTGTGGGTAATATCACATTTTTTCCAAATAAAACACAAAAAAGTTATGTTTACCCCAAAGTCACCAACTTCAGCTTTAATGCTGCTTAACCAAAATTTATTTCACATCCATCAGCAGAATAATAACTTTACTGAAGATCTGAGCACTAACTGCAAACCAGCCTTCAGCATTTCAGTAACTCTTTAATTCAAATAAAGATCAGAGTTTTGGAATGAAACCCTTCAAATAAATGCATGAAGATAAAGGGATGCATCATTTTAACTACACATCTACTGAAAAAAAGACTAAATTAGACCTACTAAACACATGATGACGTTAAAAACAACACATACTTTTGGAGAGATCAGATAGCTAAAGTCAGAGTGATGGAAAGTATTTTTTACATTAGTTTGAAAAGACACTGATTGGTGGAAGCAGGCTGAAAATCAGGTCAAGCTCACCTTATCACCCAAATCTCTGCCCCAACTTTAGCAAACATGGACTGTTTCTGGTCTTTCATGCAGTAGACCTTTCAATTGAGGGATAATGAGGGTGCAGTTAGCATCACCCGAGCTTCATAAACATCTCAGGTTTCTCAGCAGCCGCAGCATCAAAGAAAGGAAGCAGGAAATACCAGAGAGTCACTGACTGAAGCCCCGGCTCTTTACTACCGCACTACTGCTGCTGTGTCCCATTCAGACGTACACAAACCCCGACAACCCCTGCGTGACGACCTTTGACCTATGAACACCTCAGCACACACAGGCTGTGCTAGCAGACAGAGACGGACAGTTTTACAGTTTGCTAAAGCCATCAGGCAGCAGCCCAGCTCAGAGATCAAGTACCGGGGTCACGGATTGGAAGATTAAAGACGGAGGAGGTCTTTGATGGAAATCTGGCATCAAATCATCACTCAGTCTCCATGGAGAGAGTGTCAACTGTGTCCAAGTTAAATGAGGATCATTAAAAGGTTGAAAGGAGATCTCTGAACTGGACTGTTGCCCCACGCCTTCGTTCTTACCCTGCATGGAGGAACAGGCGTCACACTAAACACAGATGCTAGAGCCAAACACATCTGATGGGGGAGAATCTGTGACAGACGTTTCAATCAACATTTATTACATTTCTGAATCAGTTGCTGAAATTTTGTAGACACCAGTGGTCAAAGTATATAATAATTTAGAGTAGGGCCCGACTGGGATTTTTTGGGGGCTGTTGCTGTTACTAATATTAGGAAGAAAGAAAATTCTAAATTATGATATCTGTCCTCTGCTCCACAAACTTCATAAATAAACCTCTACATTACTAGTCCAAGCATTTTTTCAAGCCTTAAAAGCAGTTTAAATACTGATGCGTATCAGCAATATACACACTGATACCAATATTAGAAGTGG
>JAQFJA010000007.1:7073211-7096248 GCA_029874485.1 Naso brachycentron
TAAATGTAATGTGTAATCGCAATTTAGTAAAGAGACTTGCATAAAACACTATAATACAGGAGTGCAACAGCAACTTAACTAGAATCTAAGAAAATCTAATTTCTTACACATCATCGTTTTACTGGTAGGTGGACTTTCCAGTGTAAAATATTGTCAAATGTAGACATTTTGCTGGCTCCGTCAAGTCTCTCCGTCCTTCTTTGCCGCTCTTAAAAACAGTAGTTGACAGCAGCAGCACAGCACAACTTCCTGTGTGCTGTTTGAAAGAAGAACTGATTTTCAGGTCTGTAGTCTCAGTCAAAGCTAATTAAGCTAACTGGGAAGTAGCCAGGTACCGTTAAGCGGCTAATAAATCACATAGTATTGGATCGGTGCACAGACTGGTGTACTCGCTGACAATGATACCAATTTCTGTGGTATTGGAGTCATCTTCCCATACTTGTATTGATATTGGATCAACTCTACCGCCAATACCGATAAATCTGCATATAATCAAAACGGATGTATCAGTCAGGCCCTTGTTTCGAGTGATTGAAATGTGGAAGTCAGCACTTTCTGAGAAATCTTTCCCTGCTGTGACTCAATGCAGCATCCCAAGTCTTCACCATGCTGTAAGGGCCTTCCTCTCCTGTTGTTGCCGATGTGGACCTGTGCTGACTCGCGTTTTTTAATTGCCTGAAGGAGAAATATTCCAAATGTTATTAAGGTCAAACTTTCTGCACAATCACTCAAAGAGTTGAATCAAACATGCATGCAACAAGAGTTGTTAAACTCATATCCTTCTTCCTTAGGCTATGAACTTATCAATCACCCAGGAATGCCCGACAGTTTGTGGAAGTCTCAAAATGTAATCAACGGTTTTGTGTAGAAAGCAAACTGAACTTAAAATTATGTGGATTTCACTTTCCACCAAAGATAACACAAGCATGTATAAATTACAGCCTGATGACAGATGTTCTTTATCTTCACAAGTGCTTTTAAAGCCACACAGGGACACAAAAGAAAAGCTTTTTGTAAGACCTCCAACAATTGAAACCCCCGCCTTATCATTTGTCTCCACTATCTCATCACTTAATTGCTTAACTGAGCTAGAAATGTTTCCTTTGTTGCATGCAGAGAGGCGGTTTGTTTATTCCAGGCCAAACGGACCTGAGACCTGCCCCCCTGAGAGAGTTAAGGGGGTCATCTGGAGCTGCCAAAGCACCTCTGACCCCGTCTGCCATGACGACCAAATGCATCGGCAGTGAGGACAGTCACCCTGCAGCCAAGAACACCCCACAGCGAGCAGGCAAGAAGTCAGAGGGACGATTATGTCAGAGAAAAGAGACGACAACTACTCAGCATGTCTGATCTCTCAAACACAAACACTCGCTGCACCAGAAGCCTCAAACTGAGCAACTTCCCCGGGTGCCGCTAATCTGGGTCTGTTCTCTCCTGTCTGGGCCAACAGCCTTCATTTACATCACAATAACCCTGTGCAGATACAGAAAATGACTAGGGCTGCACAAATGATCACTTTCATTATTGATCGATCATTTGATTGGTGATAAAATGTCCCAAAAAATGTCCAAACCGAAGGCGGGATCTTTAAATTGCCTCTTTTTCTGCGACAAATGTTCTAAAACCCAAAGATGTTCAGTTCAAAAAGGCATAAATAAGAGAAGAGTAGAACATCCTTCATTTTGAGGAACTGGACCTGAATGAAATGTTTGTCATTTTTACATAATAAATGACTTTAAATGACAGTGAGTGTTGATGTCAGTTTATTTAATGTCCACCAGTTAATCCATGAATTGACTGATTATTTCAGCAGCTCTTTTGCATATCGATCTCACACGTCTGAGCAGCAAACATCAGGTAACTCTTCTGTAGTTCTGACATGTCAGTGGTTTGCCGTGAGGCTTTATAACTCAGGATTGTCTTGTTTTATGGACGCCTTCACCGCTGAACAGATTAAATATTTACAGAACACGTTAAAGAAAGTCATGCAAAACACTGAGACCCCGTTAAACAAACCAGCTCCTCACATTTTAGAGTGTAAAACTAGCAAATATTTTACATTTTTGTGCTAGAAAAATAACATGAACTAATAATCAGCTATGAAAAATCTTGTCAGTTAACTTTCCAGTCTGCCTGAAAGGCATCCTGAGTAATGCAATCCACCACTGAGCCTTTAATGAAATTCTTTGTGATATTGCAGCATCCTTTACTTTTATACCAGCTCACAAAGGCTTCAGCCTCAGGCTACACACGGGTTCAACCATCCAAATTAACAATTACTCATCAGTCAGGTTGGGCAAGCAGTGTCTTGTGTTGTGTACACGGTGTGTGAAGCATGTCTGTGCCGGACACCTGATCAGTCTGGAAAAGCATCAGTGGATCCTCAGGGAGAAGCTATTATGTGGTTAATCATTTCTCTGTTTTTATGCAGTAGTTTTGATTACCTTCCCCTGAAAATGCCCCTGGAGGCTACTCATGTTGGTTTGTAATGACTTCATTAAACTTACAGCTCTTCTTTTTCTCTTATATTCCTGTAATACATAAAGTATTTAACAACAGTTATACTTAACCTCACGTTCTCTGTGGTGTGATATCTCTCTCTTCACCAACTGATATTGTTATTTCTTGGATAAGAAAAGTTTAAGTGAACTATATGATTCAGTCAATCTACAAAATAAACTTTATTTTTAAGGCTAATTCAAGACTAAATCTATTTTTAAACTATTTGAATTGACAAAAAAGAGGATTTTATTCCGACATAAATGTGTCATTTTAAGTACATATGACATTATAAGCAGAAAGCTGTCGTTTGGGTGAAATCATGCGGCTACTCACCCCGTTCAGTGGCTTTAAATGCGGTTTGTCGGAGTCGTGAACCGCCGGCGGATCCTCGCGGAGGGACGCAGCCGGTCTGACAGCTGATTTCTCTGCGGAGCTTTGACTTAAAGATGCGTCTGAAGGGCGCAGCACCGTCCTGGATATATGAGGAGAGTTATCTGGCTGGAAAAGTGTCTGTCTGTCTCCCTCTCCCCCTCTGGCGTCCAACAGGAAACCGACCAGAAGAAAAAGAGAAAGTCCTGCTGGTTAAACCTCCTCCGCGGCGTCATCAGCGCACTTTTTAAGCAGCAGTTCATCCGCACCGATTACAGCTCCTCCTGACACAGATGAGGACCTTTGAGGCGCACTCTGTAATTTCACCCTGTAAATGTGACAGTTAATCAAGTGTTTGTTTGTTGTAGCCCTCGTGAGCACATCCTACATGGGGTTTTGAAAAAGTTTATGCCCACTTTGCTATTACCAAGTCGTCATAATGCTGCTGTACATACCATACATGTACGCTAATACCAGGGTTGTCATCCAAAGTCATTTTCCTTGAGCGTCTCGGGTCTAATGTAAAGACAGGGTTGTAATTTTTAGCTGAAAATAGATCCCAAATGTTACCTTACTTTTCAGAGAAAAGGTTCTCTTGATTTTATGTTCACTTGACTCAGTATGATGATTTAAACGCTCAGTGTGTAATTATCACCGCTTTATCAAACAGCACATACAGAAGACGAAGCGTGGAAATCGCGTGGGATCATGGGACTTGGTGGCATATGTTACCCCGGAAGTTGGCGACAGGCATCAAAATGTATCACACCTTTACCTGAAATGAAATGTGCAATTTCTGAGTTAAGAAATTGCGGGAAACATTTGGGATAATGTTCGTACTCAACTCAACAAATATAAAGAAAGATGTAAGAAATTTATTTTTTAGAAACATCAGTTATTGTTTTAGTTTTGTTTTTTTGTAACTTTTGCATTACTTTCTTATCATGAGACTCAGGACAGTTAAAAATGATGAAAGTCTGCAGAGTTCGTGTTTTTCATCATATGCATCCTTCTTCATTGTAAAAATCTGATGCCTACATTACCCACAATTCCATTCAGCTTCTGACAATTCAGTTGGAGAGGTTTGCTAGTAGCTAGCAGCAGCTACACTCAAGCCCAGATGATGCACAGAGGTTCACGAAACTCACTTTCTTCAAATACCCAGATTTTAGATGCTGACTCAAGTGACATCATTTGAGGCAGTTTGTCAGATTTCACTCAGCTTTCTTTAGCCACAAAATTCTTTAGTATATGCCTTCAATCCTTTCACACTTACGTGGTTGCCTGTTTTTCTAGACCTGTAAACAGACTTTAAAGCATCATCAGCATGCTAGAATGCTCAGAATGACAATGCTAATATGTAGGCCTGAATGTTATGCAGGTGTAATTTTAATCTCTGTGCAGTGTGTCTACATGGTAACATTTGAAAATTAGCCTTTACACAAAGTACAAATGCAGCTTAGGCAGGTGTAAAAGACATTAATTACTGGAAAAAGTAGAATTCTTACCTGATTGTAGCACTAGTTGAAAGGTTATATAAAATATAAATATAAATCATCTGGGAACAATGAATGTCTGTATGAATGCTGGTACCAATCCATCATGTAGATGTTGAGATGTTTTACTGTAGAAATCAAAACTTTGGCCTGATGGTAGCACGAGATGAAGAGTCAGAGAATCAACAACGTTGACCGGATTCATCCTCAGGGGACCATGAATGTCTGTGCAAAGTGGCCTGAAAATCCATCCTGTAGATGTTAAGATATTTCAGGCTGAACCAAAGTGGTGGAACAACCTAAAGACATCACCATCTGTGCTAAAAATAATAATACAACAGCAAAATCAGTTTCTTTCTTTTGGATTTTTTTTTTCTTTCCTTCTGAACTCATGAAAACTTAAAATTCACCATTTATGTGTCACAAACTTGGGTGCACTTTTGCTGAACAAATGTAAGTTTATTTTTGTAGCACAATTTTATTACAGACAGAAAATGTAGATCAGGCCATGTGATTCTGGGGATGGCACTTAGGTTTGGGGTCTGTTAAACCTCTCGTGAAAACATATTATGAAAGTGCAAAAACAGAAATGCAAACACACTCATTTGGGTTTTTGGAGTGAAAAAAGCAGAGTCAGCAGCGATCATTGTTTTAACCATATGTTAAAGCTGGAGTCTCTGAGACAGACTTCCCAAACATGTAATTAGTTTAAAATTGTGTTCATAAGCAATTTTCTATAAAATAAGAAAACGTCATGAAGTATTAAACAATGTTACGTATTTTGATCTGTGAAATCTGAGCCTGCAGTCTCTAAACTGTACAAGTAAAAAACTAACCTGTCTAAATATCATATAATTACTGTCTCGAACATTCAAAACACTTATCTTAAATAAACAATAACAACTTTTAGTAGGATATGACAATTTAATTGCTGCATCACAGTGAACATGTTGAAATTGCATTAAAGCGACATGTAAAAGTGATTATTTTGGGTTTCAAAGAGAAAACCGCCACAGCCACGGCCAAAGCTGTGTTTAAACATCTGCCAACATCTGCTAATACAAGTTTCCTAAAAGGATTCTCCCCCTACCGCCCTCCTTCCTCTCTCTACTCATGTGAGACCGACGTTTTTCTAAACATGCCAGCAAAACCAACCGAAACTGTTAAAAAGTTATGTCGTTGTTAGCTAATGTTTTCATTTTTGATTATATATTTTAAATTTACTGGCCAATAAGTTGTTCAGAAAGAGTGAAACACAGAGAGTTAATGTTTTATTCCCCACATTTGAAAGATAAACTGTTATCACGTAACCAAACCAAAGTCAGGCCGCATGTTTGTTTATCTGGTTGCACTGAGGAAATGTTTTTAATGTTTGGCTGGGCTGAATGACTCACAGGCTTCACTATAAATGTTTAAAATCAAAGCTCTTCACAGGTGACCTCAAACTTTTTTAAGGGAAGGAAGGTTCATAACAAAAAGCAGGCGAAGCATCTCCTCAGCTTTACTTTAGTCAAAACGCCACCAAAGTTCAACGGACCATCAAACAGACCGTGAGTTACCTCCTGCAGCTCCATCTGAACCTTCTCATAGAAAAAAACTCACTCAAACCCTTATTTATTGTTTCCAAAAGGCAGATCACGTCCTTACAGTTTCTCCAAACAGTTTGTGCAACGTAATCCAAGTGGGTTTCAGCACATGTGCAATTTTTACCACAGTATACGTTCTGTACATTGTAAAATGTTGCTTTCATCACCACTATGAGTCAGTTTTAGAGAAGCACTCCAATCCTATACTTACGCAAAAATAGCAAAACCACACTGTGAAACAACAAGTCCTACACTGGAAACGTTCTTAAAGTGTACAATGTAAGTATTGTTGGTCGAATGTTTTAAAATATTCCATGAAAAATGGCCCCTAAAACTGTTATTGTTGATACATTCACGTGTAAGCAGCATTTTAATGCTGTAGTTGGTTGAGTTCGAGCTATTTACTGTTCTACTATTCCTCATTTCATCAACTGCTTATATGTTGTTATGTATAATCATAGTTTGTAAAGTAGATTAAGATGTTAAAGGAGAGAATACAATATTTTTTGAAGAATTGTTCTGGAAATGATGCTTAAATTTGTGCTTGAATAAATGAATTTTGTTTCTTTTCACCAGAAGTGCTCGAAGAAGTCAGGAGATAATGAAGTAAACTGAAGTCTTACAGAAATGCAAAGTATGTTTCATGTTTCTCTGATCTGAAAAAAGACTTCATCTATGTTAAGAGATGGAATTAAGTAAGACTGATTTGGTTAGTGTTTGACAAACTTAAGTTGTACTTAAGTTTCTAAGTCTGGCTGATGAGTAAATGACAGCTGAAGAAGGTCAAAGGTCAGGAGAAACTTTGAACCCTGAAGCCAAAAAGGAAGTGTTCTAGGAAATAAAAAGAACAAAAATGAAAATTTGAATGTCTGTAATTTCTCTAGTAAAACCTGACAAACTTTACCTGCATGTGCTATGAGCAACAGCTCCAGAACAAATACTGAATGACCTCTGAGGTGTGATTTTAACAAAGGACAGATCTTAGTGACTTATCTCATTGTTCTTTAGTGGTAAGGTGGTTATGTAATTTCCTTTGTTTCTGTAAGGAACAGGTTGTCAGTGACCAAATCTGCCAAAAAAATGGATTGATTTAGGACTGACAGCTCCAGCAGGAGGAAACCTGTTGATTGTAGTTACTTAAAATAACCTTTTCTCTGTCGCCACCTTCAGGGCAGACTTTATCTTTGTCAATCAATGTGTCTGCTGGCCCGTCACAAATAGATCTACTGATGTGCAAAGTTGCTGCTTATTCTGGAGTTGATAAAGTTCAAAGTCAATGAGTTTGTTGTTATGAGCGGATCTCAAACTGCAGGTTTGAATGCGTTCATGTTGGCAGAGGAGCGCGGCAGGAATGATGCTTTGTTTTGTCGGCCTAGCCAGAGGTAGAATTGACCCGGCACCCTGAATCAGTGGCGGACTCAGGATGCTTGAGGGACAGGGGCAAAAATACTAAAAAAGGCACTTGTTGTAAGCCGCAGGGCACCAGTGCGCAAAAAGTCATTGGGCACTTTACTGCATTTTGTCCACTAATAGGACATCCTAGAGGGCACCGCATTAACAAATGGAAAGGAACTCCAGAGAGCACATTAGCACGTTTTGTCCACTGGAAAGGCACCCCAGAGGTCTTCATCACATTATATTCACTGCAGGAGCATCACAGAGGGCGCTTTTATGCGCTTTTTCTAACATTAGGGCTCCGGGGGAGCAATTGCCCTCCTGCTCCATCCACCCCTGAATCTGCCAGTACCCTGGATTGAATTTTTCCTTTAGATTTTGTCAAATCTGAAGCGATTAGAAGTTTAGGATACTTAGATGTTTTGTTCAGCAAGATAATCTTCCCAAGTGAACATCACTATTATGATTTTTGAGGCTTAAATTCATTCAATAACCAGCAGAAAAAAGCTAACATGAGGGTATAGAGGAACTGCACAAGGGCCCATGCTTTCTACAAGATTCCTACTCAACATTACTACATATATGACAAGCTGATCATTTACAAGTTGGAAGGTCTGAGTTAAAATAGATTATAGGAATGCAAAATGCATGTATGCAATACATGAATGTGTATGAACACATTGAGGCAGCAAAGACGGGCGAGTGGGCAGATGAGTTACCGTGTTCGGAAGGATGATGTTGAACAGCCACAACAACATCTGTAGCCACATGTTAGCAACCACACTTTGAAGACACATAAAAAGCTTCAAAGATCATGAGAGAGTTATTTACTGACATATTTCATGTCACAGAACTAAACGTGAACGTCGCTTGCGTCAACCGCAGGTCTTATTTTAGGGAGCGAACCAAGAAGTCCTTTGACTTCGTGACGAGGGAAGCAGAAGATCAGTGATGCTAACGCATTTTTTGTGTTTAAGACTCATTCCTGTGGCACACTGTCACGTGAAATTTCATACCAGATTCAGTCAAAAATAAAACACATCAACCCCCAACCTTACATAGTTTTTATAGTCTTCACTTGGTCCACAAACATCACAAAAATGTACACAAAAAGCCTTTACCATGTGCTTTCAGAGATCTGATATAAACATACTGAACATAAACAACATAACATACATTCAGCCACATGTACTTCTTTTCTGTTTTTCTCTACGTTCAAGGGTGTGTGGGGGCCTTTTGGGGAGGGGCCCACATAGGATGCCTATGTACAGATACAGAATTATACGTTACACCCTGGTGCTGTGATCACGTGTGAAGGGAGGCACCTTCAAGTCTCACATCTCACAACACTGAGGGCAGGAAGGGATAATCAGTTATTTTTAACACTTTGACTCCACAGAGCCCAAGCACAGGTGACCACCCACTTCTTATGGTCACTGAACCACTAAAAATAAAACCCAAATAGAATCTTTACAGTGGCAGTGCAGCTGAGCTTCCAGCAATGTTCTCAGTTTAAATGTAGTACCCTAATAAGCACAATGCCTCATGCAAAGTCTTTGCCCACTTTTGAAAAACCCCTTTTTAACCAGATTCCACATTTCCACATCCACAGACCTCCAGTTTTGATTCCTGGTCATTAAGTCTAAAAACAGCCCTAAACCACAGGATTAAAGTTAAATTTCAAATTACTATGCTTTACATCCATCTCCTCTGGACTTAAAATGTACAGACAGAAAAAACACACTCTTTCTATATGTTAAAGAAAACAGCTGTGCCTAGTTTAGCCTTCATGCACACCCAGTATTTAAAAATGTTATGCAATAAGCCATCTTTTCCGCTGACTTTGTCCTGTCTTGTTTTCCTCCAGGACTCTGTTCTCACAACGCCCAGGTCACATCCACCCACAGTCATGTTTCCGTCCTCCTCACGGGCACTCAGAGCTGCCGGCTGAGCTTCTGCGCCTGCCGCTCCTTCGCGTTAAAGGCGTATTTTGTGTCCTGTAGCTGTTCTATGATCTCCTTTGCCTCCTTCATTTCTGCAGCGAGCTGGTTGTACTTCTCCACCAGCTCCTGGTTCTCTCTGCGGAGCTCCACCACCAGCTGGCTCAGCTCCTCGCTCTGCTTCCCGCAGTGCATCTTCAGCTGCTCCATCTCGGCCAGCGTCTCCTCCATGTGCTTCACCAGGCTCTCCAGCTTGTCTTTAGCCATTTCTCAAATGTTTTATTCACCTTTACAGGGTGTCTGCTCTTTGTGTCCGAGCTTTGTCTCCTCTCTCCCTCGAGCCGTTGAGTCTCTGTGCTTGTTGCTTGTCTAGAGTGATTATTAAAGTCTTACATGTCTAACATGGGGCTGATATCCCTCTCTGCACAGTAATCCTATTAGCAGAGCTATCCTGGGTAACCTCTAACGCACATTAAGTGTGACACACATCCACACATCTCCTGCTTATGTCCACTCTATACAGAGGATGAAAGTAAGTGATAGATTACATCAGTTCACTCTACAGTCTCATCCACTTGTCAGCAAATAACATTAAAGGTCTGCAAAGAAATGTGATGCCTTATTGAATATCTATAAGGAGAGAAACAAAACAAAAACAGAAGATTTCATTTTTCTCAATGGGAACTCACTGACTGGGAAAATTTAGTCTTGCGCAGGTTTAATCTTTCCTGGGAAAGCAGCCCACTCAGCTTCAAGTGGTGGTGTAACCTAATCTGAACTGAGCAGGTGCCTGGAAAAGATGCAACAGCAGCCTTATGGAATTAACTCTGTAGTCATTCACTAGCCGAGCTACAAGATTCACATGCCAGAGTGAGGCCTAGCCGAGGGCTTGTTAGGTAAGTCACAGTATGAGGCTAAACACTTTGGCTAAACTGCCATGCTGTGCCACTGTCCCGGCCAGCGAGGCAAAACAGTCCCCATGGCGACAGCTAATGCGTCCGGCGCCCCAGGCAGCGAGCCAACCGGCCCGTCAGCCAGTTGGCATCGGGGGACGGCCAGCGCGGGATGCCAGGGTATCAGCACGCCGAGGAATTTCCACAATGTTCCCACCGTCTGCAGAAATGCTTTGCGTCAATTCCCTGCTGATGATGCTGGAGAGACAACAGCGTTTTATAACAGCAGGGGTGCTGCCCCCCGACCTTTGACCTCAGTGTGGAGGAGGCAAAGGAATAGAGAGAGCAGTGCAGTTTGACACAAATAAAATCTTACATCATACAGCTTTATCTGATGTTTATCAACTATGCACTGGTGGAATGCAACTAAATGCATTTACTCAAGTACTTAATTTGAGGTGCTTGTGCTTCCATTTTCTGCTATTTACACTTCAACACCACCAAATTCTAGACAGAAATATTCTACTTTTTACCCAATAACATTTATCTGACAACCTCTAGTTACTTTGCAGATTAAAGCTGCAGTTGGTAAGTTTGGGGTAAACATCAATAACTTTCTTACATTCTATTTGGAATAAATGTCATAACACCCATAGACAGCTGTTAGTCAGTGACGTGGTCTGAGAGTATCTCCAATCTCTGTTTTCCCATCATGCCTCTGTATTCAGGATTGATAAAAATCTTATCGTTCCCGTTCTATTTGCCCAATCAGTGACGGTCTCTGTACTCTCTGTCCTGATTGGCTGGTCTACACTGCGCTTCTTAGCAACAGGTGACGTCGTTACGAGCTGATTAGCTGTCTGCTGACAACAGTGTCTGCAGGTGACACTGTCAGTCGGCTCGAGCTGAGACGGACCAGTTTACTCTGCTGCAACTTTACCTGCAACCGTTTGGTCTCAGTTCAGACTGGACTTAGAAGAGAGAGCGACAACAAATGACATAAAGTGTGAGCTGGAGCAAAAACAAGGAGGCTGCAGTGGGTTTCCTTCCCAGCAGTCTCAAGCTACAGCTTATGTTAGCTTGTTAGCAAAAGCTACCAACTGCAGCTTTAAGATTTCAATACAAAACATGCAATTAGTTGATGCAATATTAATTTACTCAACAGTATTTAAAAATATTTTTAAGTGGCTCCACCTAATACATGATAATGCAGTTTATAAGTTTATACATCTGTAGTAATAATCCGATAACTGTAGCAGTGCAACTCAGCTGCACGAGTATTTTAGATTTAACCTTTTACTTCAATACTGCTTAAAAGTAATAAACCTGCAAGGTTGGGGTACTTGCTAGGGAGAGAATATGTTTAGAACAAGCACGAAAAGCTGGAATATTTTAACATTTATCCAAAAGCACTGGGTCCTACAATTCCCACAATGCAACTGACAAATACATTTTTTTGAGACCCTCCATGCCTGATAAATGCCAGCATCTTTCAAACTTCACACTCCAGTTTTGAACACAGGTTTCTGTGACCAAGTTGCAATCTCTGAGACCAAGCTGAGACAACCCTGATGACATCACTGTTACATCACCAGGGTTATTTTCTTAGGATTTAATATATCTATCGACTATCTACTGATGTTTATGCAGGCTGAAAAGTTTCCAATAGACATGCATGATAATAATCGGCCTAATAATAAAATTTCAGCAAATGCACAGAGGCGATAAAACAAAGTCAAAATTACTCTCACTGACAGCTCAGCACGCTGTTGTCATGCTTGTGATGCAAAACCGCTGTGCCTGCAGAACATGTCGTGTGTGAACATTTTTTACAATTGTGTAAACAGTAGCGATGTCATTCAGATTTTGTCAGAGCTGTGGAACATTAAATGATCCTTAGCATTTCATACTCCCAGGGAGGGCTGGGCAATACAGAGATATTTTATTGTATCAAGATATGATACTGTATATTGCATTAGATACTGGATATTGTTATATTGTGATAAGGGATAAATGGTGTTTTTCCTGATTTCAAGGGCTGCATTTCAGTAAAGTGATGCAATTTTCTCAACTTATCAAACAGTTCGACTTGTTTTACAACTTGCCGTGAGCCACTTAGTCACTGTATCTCCATTACTCTTGATTATTGATCAAAAATGGAATTGTGTTCATTTTTTTTGGAAGTAGCAACAAGCATCCCTACAATATCATCACATCAGAGGGAACTTGGTTTAAAAAATTATGTTTGAGTCTGTCTCCTAGTTCGAACATTAATGAAGTGCTTTTGAAGAGATTTAAAAATATTGAGATAAATATTGTGTATCGAGATGTCGCCTAAAAACGATATAATTTTCAGTCCATATCATCCAGACCTATACCCAGGGGTGCATTAGTACTGGTTATTGTGTTTTTAAAATACAAAAATGTAAAATAAATTACAGTTTTCAGTATCTGCATGGGCAATAGGACGCAAGTTTCCAAGACTAAATTGACTCTGACATGTAAAATCAACCCAAGTGCCCCTTTCAATTACTACAGTAAAAAGCTTTTGTTCTTAGTTCTTCTGTTAGTTTTGTCTGGAAAAAAAATAAAAGAAACTCAAACTTGGGAAACGAGACTCAAAATGATGGAACAAAAATGCAGAAATTCACTCTGGGCCAGTTAGGACAATTAACCACACCTGTCATCATAAGATCTATCAGTTTATATAGAGGATACAGGTGTGGTGACCATCTCTAAACATTCTGTCCTGATGAAAATCAAAACATCCATTTGAATAAATCTGTGGTTTGGAGTCTGCGTGCAGGCGTGGCTGCTTCCATTCATGCTTATTTCCAGTAGCCTGCATCACCTCCGTGTGATGTTTGTACGTGTGAATGGGAGTTAACTGTTGGTACTGAACACACCCATAATTTAGCTGATGGTTTAACTCTGACTTAACTCTGCGGTTAAAACACCACACAGTCACCACAAGTGCTGAGTTGTGACCCACACTGGCTGCACACCAGACAAAAAATTAAAGCCAGAAAAGACTGAAAAAATAAACAAAGAACATTTTATTTTTCATTATTTATTTAAAAAAAACAAAATCTGAATTGAATAATCTTGCATAACACATATGCATGTGAAGGACAGAAAAAAGCCAGTCACCCAACATACTTGTATTCCCTAAAAACAGAATGGGAAGAGGAAAAAAAACAAATAAACAAAAAAAAAAAAACGGATTCAAAACAAACATTACTACATTGTTCCCTCTTGGTTTCTTCTCTGCAAGTATGAAACTCGAGTGCAACTACAGAAGAGCAATCAGTGCAGCTCGTCTTCTCTCATCAGTCAGCAGTGTTTCATATGCAAAAGCCACAGAGTTTAGGTTCATTTTTAATTTTTGGTTTCTTTTTCACTTGAATAAAAGCCAGTTAAGCAAATAATGCTCATTTAGAAGAGATTGTTTTCCAAAATATGTTCACAAATTCAAGTATCAAATTAAAATAAATCTACAATTCCCTCATTCACCAGGATACTTTTTAGGGCCCGACCAACAAATCAGTTCGCCGATATTATCAGCTGATATCGGTCTATCACAGATATATCGGTATCGGCGTATGTGTTCTCCGATATTAAGGCTGTTTCTTAAGTCCAGAAAAAAAATGCTTGGATTTGTGATTTAAAATGGTGTAATCGCGTAGTTTGTCCAGCAGAGGGCGGTTTATTATATAATAATTAAGGGTCAGTGTCCACATGGATTTTTTCGCACAGAAAAGTGCTGCGTGCCGAGAGAAAAAAACGCTGCATGTGCGTCTTGTTGCCATGACAGCAATATCTTGACAAGGGCCGCTGTCTGACTGACACTGCTCCATCGTTTTTACTGTCTGTTTTCTGTCTGAAATCATTTTCTACTGTGAGTGAGCATCAAACAAGGATCCTTTTCCTCATACCTTGTATCAATGAGCTTAATAATGAGATGGATCCACTATCACGGCTGCAGAGAACAGAGAGACGGATCACGGAGGATGTGGGTGCGTGACATGAACAAACACAGGATTTCCTCTCTCTGTTGTGATAGTTTTGTCGGACATATTGTACAGCGCTGGGAAGAGACAGCCAACATGGAGATGGCCAACACCAGCGTCTTCTACATCTTTGAGTTCTGACTGATCTACTACTCATTAAAACAACGAAACAACACAACAACCTACTGCTCGTCGGAAAGAGCGCCAGCAACGTCACCAGCGCTTTTCTGAAACGTTAAAAAAATTTTAAACTTTGAAGCCCTCGAAATGCTCAGAGTGGCTGCACAAAAACAGCAGAGCACTCTAAAAAAAGACGCTGGGTGCTGCGCTTTTGCTCTGTGTGGCCGCCTGCTGCTGCAGACGCTCTCTGCTCATTAAGAACAACTGAAAAAAACTCTACGTGGACACTGGCCCTAATAAGGGGAGTGTTGACTGTTCAGTGCACTGACGTTTGGAATAAAGTTTGTTCAAATGTAAGATATCCTGCCTCCTTTATGTATGTCTCAAGTATCTGATAACCACATTCAGCCAATATTATAAATGTATTTCTGCTGATATATTGGATTTCGGAATTTTCTTGCTCGCTAATATCACTATCGGTATCTGCCCCAACAATCTCATATCAGTCGGGCCCTTATTTTATTTCCTCAAAACTACCACAGACTCTGTCAATTTTTCACACTTGGCCAGATTTTTCTGATCTTTGTAGGAACCCTGTTAATATTTCCCGCTATGTCTGAAAAAATACAAAGTTTCTCTTCTGCATATCTTGAAAAGAAAACCCAACAGTATCTGTGTATAGTTGAAATAATTTGTTGGATGTAGCATAGTTCCAGACAGCACCAGGCGAGCTTCATGAGGGCAGCTATGCCTAAAGATTCAGAGTTTGTGACCAGATGATCACAGGTTACAATCCCTGGACAGGTTGAAAAAACAAAACTAAATCAACTCTCCGTCAGGGAAGAGAACGAAAAGCACATTTCTGTCCCACAATAACAACAAAGACTACTGAAATGCCCTTGAGCAAGGCACTGAACCTCCGACTGCACCAGCAGAACTGCTCAGTGGCTGACAGTACGTGACTGACATGGCAAGCATCAGGTGTGAGTGTGTCACTGTGAGCGTGAACTTTCCTCCCTCTGCACGCTGTGAATTCAAAGTGATTTATGGTCAAAATTAAGGGTAGATGAGTTCGTGTCACAATAATACTTGTTTTAGTTTTAGAGATGATAAATTCTTCCACTTTTTTTTCCCGTGAGAAAGATTCACATGTTCAAAACATCCTGTTTTGTGTGAATCCTTCAGGATATAAACTGCTCTGGCGATGGAGCTTTTTTTTGGGGTGCCAAAAGTGAAAAAACAAAACCGTCTGAACCATTCTGAACAGTGGTAAGGAAAGCACGTCTAGTGGCTGACAGCTCAAACACAATCAAACTACACATGAACCTATCTATTATCACTATCGTCACTGACTGTCCATTAGTTTGATAAAGGCTTTTTAATGTTGTGTTTGCTTTGAGGGCGGTGGCAGCTCATGAGTCGGAAAAATTAAGATGTCTGATCAAAGTCTTGAAGGGATTTGATGAAACTGTTTCCCTTTGGCTCAACAGCTACTGCCAAGGTGTCCCTGAGCAAGGCACCTACTGTAAAGCCCCAGGTGTAGAAGACTGTGGTTTTACTGGGCAGCTCCCAGCTGTGTCAAAGTGTGAGGAGGTGAAGCAGGTCGCCGTTGAAAAGGAGCAGACAGGCTCCTGAAAAGCCTCCCTGGATGAAACATTCCCTCTGAATTCTCTTAGAATCGTTGAGCCTGAGGCAGGTGATCGGCGATTTGAAGATGAGGTCCCAAGTCAAGCGAGAAAAATGTCGTTTCTTGGTTTAAAACAGAAATTAAATATTTAAGAACAGCTGTTGTGGGGAAAAACCCTCCCGTGGCGCCGGAAAAAGAAAGGCAGAACAAAAACAACTTGTCCCGTCGTCATGAGTCCATTGGAGGGGGTGTGGGGGTGGGAGGGGCCCCTGCATCGCCCTTTTGTTCCCCAGCTGGGAAGGGGCTGCTCTCGTGTTGTTGGCCAGAGGGCTTTGTGGGTGAGGGTTATCGGGGCAGCGTCCTGCTAAATGTAGAACTGGTGCAGTGCCAGCTTGTCCATGAAGGGCTGCACCAAGTTGTCTGTGGCAAAGTAGAAGACCAGGCCGAAAAAAATGGAGATGGGCAGAGCGGGCAGCGCTTTCTTGAAGATGGCAAGGAGGAGCAGGGTCAGACACAGGCCCTGCAGGCAGAGACAGACAATATAAATCACAGAGGAAATAGCTCATTGGAAGATTGTGTACCAAACAAAACTATCTCGGAAGAAAGAAAAGCAGCGTGCTATGCAATCAAGTGGTTCATGTAAAGTGGGGTAAGATACAGTGCTGAGAGGCAGTGATGAGGTTGCGGTGATTCAAGTTTGACACCAAAATAAGCTGCTGTGGTCACTCACGATGAGGATTGCTACGAAGCAGGCGAGCGTGGTGTTCCAGTCACCGCTGGCTGTGGCCGAAGCCTTTCCCACCAGCATGCTGTAGAAGATGAAGTCTCCGAGCCCCAGCTTGACGCCCCCTGAGAACACAGGAGGACACCACATTCAGGGTGGAGTCAATTCAAACATGACATTATTGTACATACGAGAGCTCCGAGCCCATATTTACAGAGGGTTTATGGTAAAAAAAAGAGCGCGGGCCCCCAAATAGTACGGACATGAAACCCAGCAATTGCTGTGAATAATTACTTCCTAATCTGACTGAAAGCCGTCTGCAGCCAAACATGTAGGTTTCATTTACGTACACACTCATTTCACAGAGAGGGAACATAAAAACCTTCCCAAAATGTTTCACGTGTTTGAAGAAAAACAAACTGAAAGATGATGATTACACACTGAGGAGGCAGAGAGACAATCTGGGACTTCACAAGTTTGAATTACAGAGTTTTGCCTCATATTAGGGACGTGTAAGAGATGAATGTAAATGATCAAAACTTAATGTACAATATAGCTATAACATATGCGTGTATAATACAGCTATATAACAGTAATAATACCAGATTTCTAATTTGTAAAGAGATATGCAGAGGGACAAACAGTTTTACTGGAAAGAAACAGTATCTTTTTAGAAAAAAACAAATTAAAGTGATGGATCTCATGATGTGTACAAACAAAACCAGATCATTATCTCCGGTATCTGAAGTTTGTCTCAGTGATTTAGATCATTTTGGCATCTTTTAATGAACGGCGGCCATTAACTGCAAATAGCTAAATGAAAGGCCTAATCAACTGATCACACACCCCTAGATTACATCAAAGATATCAGCATTTATCATTAATTGAAACCTGAGACATGTTAAAGCAGCAAAGTTGCTGCTGTTCAATTTTATAGACTGGGCAGGCAATGGACCTTCACTGACAACAACAACTTAAACTGATTTCAAAAGTAAGCTAAAACACTGAAATCCTGCCATCTATGTTCAAAACACTGCACCTATAAAACGGTAAAGCCCTCCTGAAGCGTACTCTTCTAAATAAAACGTCGTGTTTGCTGAATGACAGTGTTAAAGGTTCTGCTCTCCACGCTCACTTTCTTCATCGTCATCTTCAACAGGAGGACGATCGGAGGGCATCTCCTGGATCTCCCGTCTGGTCTGTTCGGTGGAATGGAGTGCCCCCAGCTGGTGCTCCTGCTGGCTGACCCAGGAGGGGGTGAAGCCTCCGTCATCCTGTGACAGGCTGGAGGGGGCCGGTGAGGCCAGGGCTGCAGACAAAGTCGTAGCAGTCAGACTAAACAACAAGCGCACTGTTTGAAAGCTGAGCGCCACATTAAACCTCACTCAGTCACTTTAACCAAACATTTTGACATCCCACTTACCTGCTTGAGCTTCTTGAGGTTGAGGCGATGCGGCTTCTGTCGAATTTCTTTTTGGCCTATCGGTGTCGGCCATGTTGACAAGCCACACCATTGTGGCTGAGGAGGAGGTGAGAGAATAGTGATGTTAAAAGTTAACAAGACTAATTTCACAAGCAGAATCCCAAGAATAGAGGAAATAGAACTTTATTAAATGAACAACGTTGTTTGTTTAATAAAATTTGTTGCAAGTAATGGACAGTGTGCAGGACTTTCCTCTATTTTTCTCCGGCTGCATCGACTTGTCCTCCTACGCACCTGTCCGTAAGTCTTTTAAAAAGTGTGCACCAGTCATTCTAGTTTTTACAAGCAGAATCCAAGAAAAACTAGAAGAAGCTGAAAGCTGTGCTTGCTTCCACATTCCACTTTCACAGGCATGTATGAAAATCTCAGCTGGTAACATTAGACCAAGTTCAAGTGCAAAGAAACCGAACTGGCATTTAAACAAAACAAGTCTACTATTTAAAGCAAGACAGATGAAGTGAAAGTACTAAAAAAAATCATTATCGTTGATTTTTGAACATTGATAGGAGTCGATGTGTCACTGTGCAAAAAGCAATTGACATGTCAGTTTAAGTGAAGCCCTGAAAGCATTACGGTGACTGAAAGGGGCTGAAGGGTCGGTTAAGGCCTTGCCATTTAAAGCAGCCAAAGTGACATCTGAAGTCTACCCACATAAAGACGTTAAAAGTGTCAGATTAGTGAAAGCTCTGACAGGTTTTTAACAGATGCTTAAAGGTGAATAAAATGCTGAAAGGAGTGCAAGTGTCTGTAAAGTGAAAACACTGAAAAGAGATAAAGCATCACTTTAAGCAAAAACACAAAGTATTTGTTCCTGGAAGGACTGAAGCATCTTTTGATGAATAACTTCTTAGAGGTTGAACTGTATGCTTGTTTAGGGAGCTGATAGAAGTTGAAGTGGCTTTTTTTTTTTAAATGAGGAGCTGAATGTTTATGTGACAAAGAAAAATGTTAAATTGAATTTGTTCTTTAAGCTCTGAAGGGAGCTGAAGTGGAATTTAAAGGGACTGGAGACATACTAGAAGTGAAATACTGAAAGGAGAAACATTAAAAAGAAAACAGATCAGTTAAAGTGAGAAGAAAGGAAGTGATTAGTTTTAAAGGAGCTGAAGAACCATTTGATGTCTTATCACTTAAGTTTGTGTAAGTACTTCTTAACGCTAAAAAAGTCGAAGGGGCAGCTTACTTGTGAAGTAATTTTGATTGTATATGTTTCCATATAAATTTGTTTATTTTTTTGAAAAGCCAATCAGTACATTTATAGAAAATCAATGTATTGTGTTACTCCAGCTAAAACCATACAAATGCATGTAAACGTCTGATTAAAATCATACTAAATGGAATTTCTCAAAGTCAAGCTAACACACTCAGATAAAGTGACTGGAAATCAAATTACTCCTGCATGTTTGTGCCTCAACTGGACCCGGACATGCCTAAGCATTCTGCGCATGACTGATAGTCCCCGCGGCGTCTTTGACCTGAAACTCAAACCACATTAATTTGTAGGAGACAGCCAGGAAAAAAAAAAAAGGGATGAGGGGAAGCGTGCATTTGAATTTGTAGCAAAAGTAAAGCGTAGATATGAAGTGTACAGCGCTGTAAAGTTGTCCATGTTTTCACCGTTCGACATGGATTCCACTAGCTGCTTGCTAACTTGTTTGGCTAACCTGAGGAAGGTCCAATAGAAACCAGATGAATGGGGTAAATCACTGCCTACTGTAGTGATAATTAATTCTCCCTCTGCGCATGTATACTGGGACAAGGACAGTAGTCCATTTAAATCAAGCTTTAACTTAAGTTTGACTTAACTGTGCATGTAAACGTACTGACCTTAATTCATGTTTAGTTTCAACAAACTTAATAATGTACACCTATACTCAGCATGTGTCTTACAGGAGTAGATAAGAGCTGGAAAGATGGGTTCATTCCTCTCCTGCGCCGTCTCCACCAGGATCCTCAGAGGCCCTTTGGGACAGAGCACCGCTAACAGATCTGAGAGAGGACAGACGCAGAAAGAGTCCAGATAAGTGATGTGAGCTTCCAAAGAGAGAAAGAAAGAGAGACATAAAACACCATCCTGACAGGATGTCTGTGATAACAAGAAGCAGGTGCTACAGTGAAAACAAACAGTTTCTGACTCAGGTTAGAGAGCTGGTCTACAGGTTTGATCACCATTAAAGAAATATATACTGAGCGAATTAACAGTTTCAAACCCCCTCTTTCTTCACTAAGATTTTACTTCCACGTTCAATGTAATCAATGCACTGAACTTCCAAGTATCCCAGAATAACTCATGTTATTATTTATGTCTCCCTAAACTGCCAGTTAAACATTTCTTCTTTGAAAAGGAACTAAATTAATAAAAATGTCACTGCCGAATGAACTAGAGACTCTCTGTAATGCGGCATAATTTGAATACTGCGTTAGCGCCTGTTGGCTTGGGACAAATCAAGGAAACACAACTTTAAAAGCACTGGACACAACAAGCTGTTGATTGTGCTTATTTTCCCAGCATGGCAGCATCAGAACTCTGCAACCTAAATCACACTGACCAATAAAGTTATATTTTGACCAATTCATAAATTATTTACTACTCCTTTATATACTACCGAGTGTCAGTGTCATTATGAGACAACTCTGTGATCGTCTCTCTACTCAGTGATGAAGACTCTCATCACAGCCCAGCAGTGAAGGATTTTAGTGACTGATGCAAACACTTCTTCTTGGATATTAATGCAGCTAAAACAGAAGTAATGATCATTGACATTAGGAGGCAGTCTTCGGCTGTGCCCCCACCTTAATTCATGAGCAGGTGGTGCAAAAGTAAAAAATCTGGGGACATTAATTGATGATAAATTTACATTTGATGCCAACATTGATGCCGTTTGTGCAAAGGAAAACCAGCGGATGCACTTTGATCGTTTTAATGTCAGCACCTGTTTTATGAAAATGTTTCATCCTGTTTTACTGAGTTTGTGTCTGTTTTTGCTGGTGTGGTTTCAGTCTTTAGTTTGATTTCATCTTTGTGTCTCCAGACTTCCTTCTTTCATAGATTGGCCTTTCAGCACATTTCCTTACAGCATTTTTGTAAAGATTTTAAGACTTTTAAGTCTTTTTTTCCACACACCAATGATGACAGTTAACAGCACTTATTTGACACATACAGCTGGATAGAAATAAGATCCTCACAATTAATTGTTTAACCTTCTTTTTAAGAGTCCAGAAGAATTAAAGTTAGATTACGTGTTTTTAACTTTCCCTTTTTTCTTGAGCACTAAAAGAAACCAGATGACTGACCGTTGGAGCACAAAAAACATCTTCAAACGTTGGATTAAAACTTCTTTTTTTCCCCCTTAAGAGTAGATGCACGTCTAAGCAAATGAGAAAGGAGGATTTACCGTAGACAGATATGACGGCTAATATGAGCCAGGCGGTCCACTCTGGCAGGTACTTGATGAAAACCAGGGCCATGAGGGCGCTGATCATGATGAGGTAGGCCTGCTGGAGCCGCAGCGGTCCTTTCCAGTGAATGCACATCATGCCCACCACTCCGAAGTTCCAAATTATTATCGCCAGGGTGAAATAATCCATGGCCACATTGTAGGTCTTGAAAACCTCTCTGATGGACAGAAGAGACGTGAAAAAACATTAGAAGACTTTAAAACTTGACATTATGGGAATGTGTAAAATGAGATAAAATGATGAGGGACTCGGCTCACTTGAGGTAGATGTAGGAGAAGAAGAAGAGCAGGAGGAGGGAGGAGAGGAAGAGCCAGCCTTGGATCACCTGTAGATCAGAGTCATGTGATTTAATGAACAACACCACTTCAGCACATCAGTACTTGCAAATACATGTTACTAGTGTTTGCTTTAAACTACCTGGACAACCAGGTTGGGTGCGGTTACATCACAGGGTGAAACAATGAGCAACAGAGAATTTGGACAAAGTTAAAAACCTTTGTCCGGATGTGCTCGGCCCCGCCTGTCTGCTGCTTCGTCTGTCTGGTTTTGAGCCAAACTGGCATCATTTAAAGCCCCTAAAGCACGTTTTCACTTATTTTACCAATTAAGCTACACCCAGGACAGCGTATGTTTGTTAATCCCAGATTGCTGCTCCTACTTGGACGGAACAACTTACACACATAATAACATTAGCCAGTGCTCTGTTACAATTAAGTGTCTCAGTAATCCATGACTGTGTGCCAGCATGCAGAAAGAACAGGAGAGAACAAAGGGATGAATCTGGCACACCTAAATGGAGGCTAAAACCATTTTAAAAGTACACAAAAGCTCGGCAAGTCAAAACGTCCCATGTGAAAACAGTTTGCAGGAATCCATCACAGAGATCTAGTGATTGAGGGGAAAACACCCCGGCTGTGTTTGAAACCACTCCTTGCTTTCTAGAAAGTGCAGGACATTGCACGTGAGCACTCTTGGCTTGTATGGCGCGTGCTTGAACTCTCCATGACAGCAATGAAAAGGCTATTTAAACCTACTTTAAACAAACACTTATATTATTCACATCTGGTCTGCAGTGGGTGGGGCCACAGCACGTGTGATGCAGTGTGATGTGGCGAGCTGCAGCGTGTACCTTGTAGCAGCGGTACTTGTATAAAAGCACCAGCACCAAAGTCATGACGATGATCACAGTGATCATGATGGTGGCGTTCAGGATGGAGTTGAGGGCTCGCTGCGCTACTGTGTCTGTGTCTTCAGGGAACGGTGTGTAGATCCTGGCAGTGACATTTAAACAACACATCACAACGACAAATCTCAGTCAAGTATAATAAATATGTTAAAGCCAACAGGAATTTATGCATCTCTTACACGCTACAGGACTTTTTCATATGTTTTCTGCATGTAGCTGCTTTGTAGGGTGGAACGATTATTGTTTT
>JAQFJA010000007.1:7131581-7144686 GCA_029874485.1 Naso brachycentron
GAATCGTGAGGCCGGTGAAGATTCACACTTCTAATTGGTTGAGTAGGTTTTTTGGTTGGCAATCTTTTGTGTTTCTAAGGTGTTGAGTTTGTTTAGTTCGGGAGAATAAAATTTTATTTTAAACTCTCGTGGGACACTGATGGAACTGAAAATGACAACATTGTTTTGTTCTGTTGGAGTCGAGTTTAAACTCACCTCGTCTCCAAACTGGCAGCCTGCTGCAGCACCTCGTCCGTGAGCTCCTGCTCCTCGTTCATGTTGAGGAAGCTCTTGAGCAAAGTCTGCAGCTCCTCCCGTCGCTGCTCCGGCAGTCCTTCTCCGGCGGTGAGAAGAGCCCGAGCCGCAGAACGTACCCGCCGTCGGTCCGAGTCCTCCAGCAAGCGAACCCCCTCCTCGCAGCCCTGAGGGGCAGAAAACTCTTCAGCCAGCTGCTGCTTCAGGAAGCTGTCGTGCACGTTGGAGGCAGCGTGGCAACTGGTGCAGAGCAGCAGGATGTCGTGGGAGTTGTGGTCCTTCATCTCGGTGGGAAAATGTCGCCTGTACTCGTGTGGCACAACGTTTTTCCTGTGGGAGCGAAGGAAAATACAAGGTAATTTAATCTGTCATGTGATGGTCACTTCATAATTAAATATTCTCCTTTCAACAAAAGTGACTCTTAGCTCAAAATTTAATGAGCTTTTATGGAACTGTCTGCAACTACAAACCCTGTAACACACCTAATGGGACCGAATTTTGTGAATATGTTTTCTGATGTAGTTCTGAAACACTTATGCAAGTGACTTAATATATAATGAGAACTATTCAGATAATTTTAAGTCATTTAAAAAGCAAAATAGAAAGCACTGGTTTAAGCACGAGGACACATGAACATAATCGTTTTATCCAAAGTCTATAACAGACATTTGCAGATTTGCTTAAACACAAAGCTGACAGAAGATTATCCTTCATTTCAGACAAATTAAATGCAGATAAAAAACAAACCTGATGTAGGAATCTGCTTTGCCGCAGACCACACACAGATTCTCCTTAGCAGTTAGATAATAGTCCTGTTGGGAGTCGGGGCGTCCTGACGGCTCAAACAGCAGTCTCACTACGAAAGGATCTTCACTCTGGAGCACTGAGTCACAAACAAAGGTAACAAGAAAATCACATCGTTAGGGACACAAATGTCAAAGGTGGGGAGTAACGACCAATCATTACAAGACGCGTTTCGAGACGTTTTTCTGCAGTGAAGCAGCGTCATTAACTGTGATAAATGATGGGAAAAAAAACAACAAAAAAACAAGCAGCAAATCCTCACATTACGAAGCTAAAACATTTTTCTTAAAAAAAATAATCAAAGAAAAAATGTCATTATTCATGTTCATCATAAAAAGTTGTAGGCAACTTGTCTGCAATGATATAAATGAAAACCAGAACTGTTTACAGGAGCAGGAAGTTTGTAATAGTCTTGGCCTCCTCATTTTGCTTTTGAAGTGCATCATGATTGATGAGTTTTATTTTAAAATGTACAAAATTTTCTTTGGAGTTCACAGAAGGTCCAGGGTTCACCCCCAGTTTCTCAACATCCAGTGGAAAACACTGGATTAACGCTCTCATTTCCTAAGACTGAAAGTGAGGCAACAGTAAATTTAAAGCTACAACAAGCAACTTTTTAATCTTGGTCATCCTGTGCATACACGTCTCACTGCTGTTTGTCTGAGGCAGCCGTGTGGTGTGAGGTGTTTTTGGGGCCCTTTGTGACTAAATCCAGTTGCTGTGGTCAAAAACCCCCCAAAACGAAACAAAAAACAAAACCCAACATGTTAACCTGATGTTAGAAAAAAAATTTATTTATTGCATCAGTCTGGCAAAAAACAGACTTTTAATATGCATGTGAACATGTTAGTCTGACTGAAATCGTACAAAATCAAATCTCTCAAAGTCGAGCTAACACACCCAGATAATGTGACTGGAAGTCGAATTTGTTCTGCATGTGTACACCAACCAGACTCAGTCTGTCCTAAGCAATCTGTGCATAAGTGATAGTCCCTGTGGCGTCTTTGACCTGGAACTCGAACAACATAAATTTGTAGAAGAACGCAGAGAAAAAAACAAAATCCCCACGAGGGGAAGTGTGCATCGAAACTGTACCAAAAGTAGTCCGTGACCAAAAGTCCATGTTTTCACTGTTCGACATAGATTTAGCTAGCGGCTTGCTAACTTCTTTGTAGCTTGCTTGGCTAACTGAAGAAGGTCCAATAGCGACCAGCTGAACGGGGCCTATCACCACCTGCCGCAACAGAGTCGGACAATAAATCGATTCTCCCTCAGCGCTGCATATACTGGGACAAGAACAGAAGTCCAATTTAATTGTTTAATCGAGCTTTAACCGTAGCTCGACTCAACTGTGCATGTAAATGTAGCGACTGCCTTTAAGCAGGAGGTGAAGGGATCAGAAGGCTACAAGACGACAAGCTGCGAACACACACCACATATGCAAGCTATTACATGCAGATTAACATGAGGTTTTTTTCCCACTGAATGAATGGGGGAGGTTTTCCAAAAGACAAACAGTTTCATGGTGTAGCTCACAGAAACAGGACACCGTGTTTAAAAGTTTACATGTGTGAGTTATCAGGTGTACCTCCTATTCCTTTATCCAGGTACCATTTGGCTTTCTTCTTGTCACAGGTACACAGAGGCTGGTTATCTGGAGCGTGGAGGAAGCAGTTATCATAGAGAGGAGACTTCCTGCAACAGAGACAGAGACAGCGAGCGAGAGAGAGAGAGAGAGAGATATTGCATCAGTTAGTTTTTTTCTGTAGCAAAATGTTAATGCATTCAGTGAAATGTTTATAAAATGACATTCATTTAAAAATGAAGAGTAAGAAACTGGCATTGAGCATTTTTAAATTTCCATTCTGCAGGGTCAAAACCTGCTAGACAATAAATATAAGACAATTAATTTCAGTGTCAAACTCCTCCATCTTGTCCATCCTCACCGGGCAGAATAGCCCACACCCAGCGGTTTCCTCTTGTTATTCTTTCGAGGGTCTGGGACTTGCTGATCTCCAGACTCCGGGCTTTCATAAGTGGGCTGTTTCCGCGTCTTTCGCCTCCTCTCACCGTCCGCAGTTCTGTCCTCTCCGTCTCCTCGGCCCCTGAAGGGCACGTCCACCAGGCCCTGGCAGCGGGCAACCAACTCAGAGTATGAGCTCCCGCTGGAAGAGGCGGGACCGGCTTCAGAGAGGAGGCCGAGGAGACGGAGGAAGAGAGCGACAGACACTTGGGCATCTCTGGCAGCATAAGTCATCTAGAGGGAACAAATCAGAGCATTTTTGAAAGCCATGCTAATGATGTTTTAACTTTTTATGAGGGGAGGAAAATATATGGCGTGCAGGCGTTTAGCTTTTGTGCTTATGAGCTTGAAGAAGAGCTTCTTGTCCATCCAAGCTGTGGAAGAATTACAACTGAATACTGAGAGACACCAAAAAAGTGTCTAAAAAGAATAAATTTAAATTCCAGAACAAGGGACAGACAAAACAGTTCCTTCCAATAAGCAACTTTATCATATCTCAAATTCCTGATTTATTCACTGAAGAACATCTAAAAATGAATCCTCACCTGCTCCAGCGTCAGTTCATCTGCCTCCCAGTCGCTGCAGCGAAGCTCCAGAGATTTATCCAGAGAAATGTTCAACAGATCAGCTGCCAGAGACTTCAGACTCAGACCATTATTCACTGTAGCAAGCCTGAAAAAGCAGACAGGATCATTTGCAGTTTACATACATCACAATGTGATGAACATAGACATGGAGAACAGTGTTCTGCTCTTTAAGAACACCGGCATCAAACAGCAACAAACATACATCACCTTTGTCTTAAGGCAAGGTAGCGCAGGTCAACCGTACACGACAGCGACAGACCGTAGTCACGCGTCAGACGCCGTCCGTCTTCATAGCAGCCGACGCCAACTTTTAAAACATGCGGGTCTCGCAGGACTTCCATGAAGCTGAGAGGAAACGGCTGCTGGCCACCACGAAACATCAGCAGCCTCACCAGAACACACAGACCCGAATATGTGGCCATTTGTAACAGAGAGACCGCAGAGGCTCGGCCCTTCACAGAGACCTGCGACAGGAAGTGGTAACCTTGTCAGAATAAAAACATTAATTTGAAATGTGAAAGGAGGAGTGTTACAGGAAAATTCCACCCCTCCGATTACACTCGCTTACACTAATAAACATTATTAAACTGAATATTAAATACATTTGAGTTGTTTATGATTTACTTTTGAACTCAACATAATTGTCATGTAATTTTCGCTGGAAGCTCGGGTTTGACATTTTGTTGATTCGAGCATCTTAAAGCACAGCAAAAGTGCCAATATTTTTCTAACCGGTTGATCACTTTTTGCAAATTTAGGCTTTTTGATTAAAAGTTGATTAATAGTAGGGCTGGGTATTGCCAGAGACCCCATGATATATTATCACGATACTCGAGTCACGATACAATATTGTCACAATACTGCATGAGTATTGCAATATCATATATTGTGATTTTATTTCACCCTTTTCAACAGCAAGTCATTTTCCTGAGGTAAAATTTGGTCATGATCATCTATGTCATCTAATTAGATCAAGTTATTGGTGTCTATGAATCAATATAACATTGTCACGTGAAATATTGTGACATTACACAGTATCAATTTTTTCCCCCACATCTAATTGATAGTTGCAAAATGGTGAAAACTCCCATCACACTTTCCTAAAAAAAAAAGATAAATTGCTGATTGATTTTCTTTTCACCAACCAACTGTATCTGCCTGGTCGAGCTTCATTCTTCATTAGCTAAGAATATCAGTGTGATTTAACGATGTCTGCATGAAGCCAGTCACCAGCAGGAACAAGTAAAACTCGGACACAAGGTCCAGCGTTAAATCACTCAGGGTGGATTTTTCTCGTTTCAAATCTAAAAACATGCAAAAGTCATTTCTTACGGCGTCTGTCTTTACCCATTCACAGTCAATCCCCAGCACAGGGAAGACTGACAGCTCCTTCTGCATCAGCGGCCACAGCTGCTGCCACTCCTCTTCAGAGCTCACCATCACTGGTTTCACCCCCAGCAGCTGTTCAGGAGATGGGATGTGTACAGGAGGGGGCAGTTGTGTGGTTTGACACTCCACAGCCTTAAACTCTTTCTCCTCAACATGAGGCTGTTGGTTGTATTGACACTCCACGGCTGTAAACGCCTTTTCCACGGGACAGGGAGCTTCTGCGGTATCAGCCACCTTCTGGATGGAAGGCAGCCTCTTCCTTTTTGTCCGATAAACTCGCCATATCAACAGCCCTCCTAAGGTCGCCCCCAATACTGTCGTTATGACGGCAGTTAGAGGTCCTCGGTGAGACATGCTGACCTGTAGTGATCTTCAGCTGGCTGAGAAGTGCAAACCTGGAGCCAAAATCACACAGACCCAGCTGGGCTTCAGTGTCTGATCTGCATGTTCTGAGTCAGTGTGATCCCATAAAAACCCGACTCTGCTTCTGTGATCTGGACAGGTGCTGCATCTCTCTGGAACAAAGAAAAACAACGGTGACAGGTTCTCCTTTTATAAAAGTTTATCTACATTTGATATTATCCAACTGCAAATAAACTGTTAGTAGCGGGGCAGTACACTACTTTAAAGTCAGAGTTCATTTACAGACAGAATCAGTTCTTACTAAATCACCCTCATCTACAAGTCAGTGCCTGGAAACTTGAGCCACATTCACCCATATCAGACCAGTATTACCTCAGATTCTGTTAGTTCAACAGAAATGTTAGATATTGTCACGGCGAGTGTTTTTAATTCACACTTTTGTTGCATGATTAATCTGAACTGCTTTTGATTATTTTTGCTGATTTTGGTGGCTGGGCACTCAAAACGGACAGCATGGTGGCTTAGTGATTAACATTGTTGCCCTCACAGCAAGAAGGTCCTGGGTTCAAATCCAGGGCTTTGCTGTGTGGAGTTTGCCTGAATGGGTTTTCCCCGGGTGCTCCGGCTTCCTCCCAACATCAAAGACGTGTGTCGGGGTGAAGATTCCTGTCAGTGCCCCTGACCAAGACACTGGCAAAGATCTGGAGCTGGTCCGTGGACACTGTACTGTGGCAGCTCACTGCTCCTAGTGTGTGAGGTTAACTATGAACAGGATGGGTCAGTTCATAAAGTTACTTCCGTCTTTCTGATAGTTGTGATCTGTTACATTCTCTGACACTTCAGGATTAACTTCATGAAAAAAAAGAATCACCCAGATGAGATGTGTCAGGTGTTGCAGACAGAAAAGCCTCAGGCACTAAAGTATTTGCTATCACACAGCTCTCAACTTGCGTGACCTTCGGTGTCATTTAATCAGATTTAATTCCGTGACTCACATCTATCAAGACCTTTAACCACATCTACTATAAAAACTACGGAGGCTCTATGTTTGACTTGTGCTAACAAACTCATGTATTTGCAGCTGATAAGTAAAGCACGTGATGAAGTCTGATAAAAGAACCGCAGTGGCAAAAGCGGTAACTCAGTCCTAATGGTCACTGAATTCGGTGGGTCACAGAATTGAGTCAAACACTGATTTCAGGTCAAGTTGTGTCCCATTAGCTACTTCGCTAGCTAGCGCACTAATGATCGTTTCGCAAACGCAATCTACGTTATGCTATTTGAAAGAAAAGTTCATACTTATTTACAATAAACACCAAGCTTTTATATGTGCCGTCCTTTCGAGCGTTAAAACAAACGTCAGCCTCTCACGGAACAGTTAACATTAGCAGTAAGTTCAAACTTCTGCCAGCCTTGACGTTAACGTTGGCTGAGGCACATTTTTTCCACAAACATCATTTCTTCAAAGTTAAGTTTGTTTTATGGGTAAAGTTGGCGAGCGGTAGTTTATACCATAATTCTAAATGACATTTCTAATTAAGCCAAAGATAAACCGTTATACAGGTTAGCCACATAAGCTAGCCAGGTAGCTAAAGGTAACATGCTAGCTTGTCACCTCTGCAGGTTGTTCAGCTCCACAGCGTCCTTGCGCTGAATTGGACGTTAACATTGCCGCATAACAGCAGTGCAGCACTTTTATATATTCATATTTAAAGCTGAGTCTTACCTTTACGTTTTTAACCAACACAACGCCAGTTTCACACACATGCACACTTGCTTTGCTTTGCAGAACTTTACCACGTCTTCCGGGCTCTATTTATAAGGACGCTGCGGCAGCAACGCGCGGCTTTCCAGCCAGCGCCCCCTCCTGGTAGGATGGAATAACAACAGAACGGACTAATGCAACAGGATCACTGCTGCACAAACATTTGGTTCCACAAAATTGTTTTTATCTCGTTTGTCTGCACATTTCCTAACTGACTGCATCCTACATGCTTTGGGGATGTGTGTTGTTTAAATGCAAAGATATAAATTGTTAATGTTGACAACTGGAGATGAAAATAATCAGCTGTAACATTTCCTGGTCCCTGCTTTAAATGCTTTTCCTTCAGTTCAGTGCTTATTAGCATGTACTTGTACTTGGGATGAAATACACCCTTATTTTTGTTATAGATGATGTGACTTTTTTTTTATCCTTAATTCGTGTTAATCTACTACATAAAACAAATAATTTACATGCCAATAAAAGTTATGCAAGTCTGAGGGTACATCTTCAAATTGCTGATTTTGACTGACAAGAGTCCAAAAACAAATATTAAGTTTACAGTCATAAAAAAGTTGCAATTCCTCACACCTGAGAAGCTGGAACCATTAAATATTTGTCATTTTTGTTAGGAAACATAAAAATAGTTGACCACTGAAGTGAGTGATTGATTCAGCTCTTAATACCTTTGGTTTGTTTAATTATAAATGTGCACAGATTTCTCTGTAAGTTGTATATATTCAAACCATGACTGTATTCACTCAAGAACTCAGACCACTTTATCCTCTACCACCATCAATTTATTCGATGTTTTAGCTTCAACCGAAGAAGTGAAATAAAGTAATGACATACTTACAAAATGGAAAAATAGATCAGATAATAGATCATATTCACAGGTTTGATTTAGAAAAATAAAAACATGACAGAGAGAAATCAGACAGTGAGAGATGAAGCCGTTTTATCTCCCTGTAGCTTTCTGCTGACTGTCAGACCGAGGCAGGTAAGCACGCAGCCTCTCAGCCACTGCAGCACCACAACTGACTAACCCATGCTGATCAAAGTCACCTGTGAGGTCAAATCATCTACTTTAGTGCTTGTGCAAAATAAAAATTTAAAAATCAACTACTTAAAAAAATAATATAAGAGGTGGAGAAATAGGAAATTTCTCATACTACTGTGTTAAATAATAAAACAAGATTATAACCACAAAAAAAAAAAAAAAAGAATGACAATGAGGACAGAAGAAGCAAACTAATAAAAACGGAACCATGTAAGAGAGGCAACCAGCTGGGCACCACCACCATCGCTAGGTCCACATTGATTGTTGCTGCAATGACACCCTATTTACAGTGAGATGCTTTGCATCCAATCACAGGATGCAACAGACGGAAATAAAGATTTTTCTTCAAAAATAAACATTAAAACAAACACAAAAGTAAAGCAGCTGTCCCTTCACAAAATCTCTTTACATCACATTAATAAAAATTAGCACTGCTGTGAGCTGTGTGTACAGTATAGATTCTTTATAGATATATTTATATTTATGTATAATATATATGGTCATTTCTTGTATACACCAACAAGAACTTGTGTCATTGTAGCTAGCCTGTGCCTTTGGCACGATTACTTACAACTCTTCTGTTAGACTCCAAAGCTATTTAAAATATACTTAATGCATAAAAATAAAGATTTTGGCATTGTCTCACTTTATTCTTTTGATTGGGAAGTCAATAACGACAACTTCTCATCTGGAAGCTGAGTTCTTGCAGTGCTGCAGTTCCTCTGGCAGGTGAGGGGAGTCTCGTCCTGCCAACAGGGGGCGCTGGGAGCTGTACCGAGCACAGGCTGGCAGGGAATGGAGCGACCACACCTGCGTTGGTGTGGCACTGCACAGATGCTCCACAGGGTAATGACAACCTTGCTCTCCACAGAACAAACAAAAAAAGACAGACGATGCTAATGAAAGCCTGGGGAGCTGCAGCCTTGTTACCAGCAAACTGTTTTGTTTTTTTCCCTCACGGCCGTGCAGAGTTCTGCTCCCTGCTGATTCACCCGTTGCTCTCCATCGTTTCCCAGCTCTTTTCGGCCCTGCTGAGCGTGTCCGCTGAAACCCAGATGGAGAGAGACGGGAGGATTTTCCCCTCTCTTCTTCAGTCGATCACTCCTCTGCTCGCTCCTTAGTGTCAAGTCTTTTCTCACTCGGACAGTCCTCAGAGCTGGATCTCGAAGGTCTTGTGCAGCTCAGACGAGAAGGGATTTGTTGGGGAGGGTGTAGTGCGCTGGCGCGAGCGGCTCTCTAGGGCTGCCCACTGGGCCTCAAAGGCATCTTCCTGCGGCTGTGGGGGCGGCTGGGTGGCTGGGGAGGATGGAGCAAGTTGTGATGGAGCCGCCCAACTGTCTGCCCCGTTGAAGGTCACGCTGCCATTGGATGGCTGGAGGGGAGCAGGGTTCACTGTGGTGGGCTGTGGGGGTTTGATGAATGGGCTGACGTTGCTGACAGCTGCAGCATCGTACTGGGGTGTCATGGAGGCCGGGACAGGGAATGGCTGAGGTTGTGTGGCTGAGCCGAACACGTTCGCCACCATCTGTGAGGGAGTGATGCCGACCACAGGCACGCTGGGCTGAGCGAAAGGCAGCCCGTTTGGCATCGGGTAGGAGGCTGGAGCCTGAGCGTGGAAGGCAGGCTGGCGAGGGGGTAACATGGGCACGGCAGAGGGTAGAGGGGAGATGAAGGCCACCGGGGGAACGGAGGGAACAGACGCCACAGGCATCGGCACAGGGGCGGTGAACGGCTGGGTGGGAGGCGTGGCCGCTGCTATGATTGGATTAGGCTGCGGGGCTCGCACTGATTTGGTAACTTCTTCTAACCATCGGTCTGCTTCTGATGGTGTGCGTTTGTGGGAGGGCATGGCTGGGGAGGATGTGGGAGGGACCACGATGACTGGAGTGGGGGATGACCAGCTACTTCCTGTTGGCAGAAAGTACACACACACAAAAAAAACAAACAAACAGCATGAATACACATCAAACAAACGCTTACTTGGGAGAACAAAGTTGAAAATTACAATAAAGATTCATCATCCCGGTTTGAAGCTGGTGCTGATTTTAAAGATTACACTGACAGGACAATTTGCTTTTATGACTTCCTGATGGAGAGTTAAATATCTGCCCCCGAGGATAAAACTACTGGTTAGCTTTGTGCAGCTTAGCCAAACATAAAGAGAGAGAACAGCGTCACAGCTCACTAATAACAACAATAACTCATTTGTTTATTTAATACAAAAACTGAGATGTCAAAACAGCATTTCACCATTTTACACAGGATCATGCACCAAACTATTTCTTGCTGATATACAGATTTTGTTCTTTGGACAGAGCTGTAGTTTCATATTTACCAAACAGACATGAGAGTGGTACAGAACTTCTCATCTAACGTTTCACCTGAGAGCCAGTGAGCACAATTTCAAAATGTCCCTAAAAAATCCTCAAAAAAGTTTGATTAAAACTTATTAATTTTAAATGAGCTAATTCAAAAGTGATTCACCGCTAGTGGTTGCATGTCAGCCACACCTCCCCTTTTCCCTAGCGCTCCACCCGCCCCACCCCCTGTTGTCAGCAACTCTGCTCAATAGCATGTTTGCTTTGAGAGTTTCAGGCTCTGGCGGACCAAAAACGCCTCATTATTGAAAACTGCAAAATATTATTTAAAAGGAATGATGTTATGCAACGGATAACAACCTTGGCGATCAGGCAAGTACAGTTTTTTTTGTGATTACTACATGTGAGGAAGAATAGAGTCTTTCTACCGCTCTGTGCGTTGGCAACCTGGGACTCAGCCATGCAAAATCTTATCAAACTGAGTCTCACATTAAAACAATAACCTGGACAATAGCACTAAAACTGACGTAAATAGCTAATATCACAACACAATATAACAACATCTATGTGATTAATTAACAGCTTGTGGTGCCTGCTGCTACATCTACTCTGTGACGGTAAGATTTCACTTTAAGCAAAAAACATTTGTCTCTTTCCACAATGCATGGTGGCTCAGGATATCAACCACAACACAATATAACAACATTTATGTGATTACTGAACAGCTTGTGATGTTAGCCTTCCCTCTGGTCTGTCTGTAAGGTTAGCCAGGTCTGGGTTTAATATTAAAATATGCTCAGCTGCTCCTCACTTGCTGTTGCGTTTTATAAAGGGGGTGGGGCCAAAGGTTCCCTGGGAGGGGTTCACATGAACTAACATGAACACATTGCCGTCCCCGCTACCAAAACAAAGAAACCTACAACATACAGAGAGGGCGTGCAACTAAAGATAAATCACACACACACACACACACACACACAATGTATCACTTTCACTCATTTGTCATTTAGCTTTAAGTGCACCCTGTTACACGCAAACATGTGAATGTAACCTCTTTGAAGAGCTGCTTACCTGGTTGTGCTGAGGTCGGAGCACCTGCTGGGGTCTTAGCCCAGGGGTTAGTGTCTCGAGCAGGCAGAGCAGGGGGCAGAACTGGGGGGTTAGAAGTAGCAGCAACAGGAACAGAGAAGGCGGGAGCTGTGCCATTCACTACAGCAGACAAGAAAGAGGAGCTAGTACAAGCGAGCTTGTGTGTGTCATGTGGCACGGAGCATGCACAGTATTACAGTGCAGTTAATTAGCAGTGTTAATCAAACATATTAACTGTTACAAATGTAGTTATGAGAAAACATGAGCAGGCACACATTCCGCATGCAACACACTCATCACTGAAGGTTTTAATTTCCTAAAGAGCAGGACGATGAGGCAATTCAGCCAAAATGTGGGCAATGAATGAGACTGTTGGACAGAAACGTCGGCTGCAAATAAGTTCTGGCAGCCTCCTGCAGGAAGCATCCTCACTATTAGTGTGTGCTTCCTCACTCCATTAACGAGTGAGGAAGGTTTGCCTGGTGAATGCAAAAATAGCTTTCTTACAGTCACTCTAAATTAAGTTAAACTTTCATTTTTAAAGGGAAAGAAGCTAAAAATTGTTTCAACTTTCAAGCTTTAAATTTTTCTGTTGGTAGAATGATTAGTTAGTTTTAAATAATGCTAACTTTAGCACTATGAACTCATTTACTGAAACAGTTCAAAAGAGAGAAGCAAAAATACTGAAAACATGTCACACTGCACGCAGCTATGCTGAATCCGTTAACTTTATTAAAACCTGAATTCTGTTATACATATTAGATAAAAAAAATTGGGGGGGGGGTTTCGCTGGTGTTACCTGGTGCTACAGGAGACTGCGGGGATGAAGCTGGTTTGGGCATTGGTGCCGAGGAGAACGGGTCCTCTGGAGGAACACTGAAAGCTGAGGTGATCTGTGTGCACAGTGAACTGATGCTGTCACCTTCTCCTTCCACCTCAGGGACTGAAGGAGAGACACCAGAGGAGAGTAAACAGAAGAGAATACACATGACAGTACTGCATTAAAGAAAGTACTAAGGAATCTCTGAGAAGTTTTCATGTAAAAGTAATCAAACAATCGCAGTGATTTAGAAGAGAGCTGTTATGCTTTTCCATCTTCTGACCTATGAATGTTGTTACAATGTCGGATACTCGTGTTAATCGATGCCAAAGTGTCTCATAATGAGTTTCACACATTTGGAAGTGAGCCCTGCAGGCTGTTTCAGTCGGCTCTGCACGCTGTGTTTTACACTGTTTTTTTGACAGTGTTTTTACAGTGATGTTAATGCGTGATGGACTTCCTTATATTGGCAGGCCAGCTCGTGCACACAGTGCTGTGCCTGCCCCCTCCCCGTTCTGCTAAGACACCACTGCACTCTGCTCTCAGCTTCAGGGATTACTGTCAGTTTGTTCGAGATGGCTTCAACAGAGTTTGTTTTTCTGGTGAATGAAGGACAGTTAACTTTGTTAAACTTTCCTAAAGAGGCGAGCAAGAGA
>JAQFJA010000007.1:7168264-7180862 GCA_029874485.1 Naso brachycentron
TATGAACGTCACTGGAGAGAGACAAAAAGTGAGTGAAAAATAGCCTGAGGTGTTTAGACCTACAAAGTAACTTTTTTTCTGTTGATCCTCGTTTTATTTTATGTCACAGTTCAAACAAAACAATTGACAATGAAAAAAAAACAAAACAAACTAGAAACACAAAGCAGAAGTGAACAGGCAGCTACTTACTGTCAACACAAACATTCTGCCAAAGACCAGAAAAAGCGGATAGTTTTGTCGTTAGTCCCTTTTGACATTTTAAGTCGCCAAGGGGGTCTGGAAAGTCGCCACATCTGGCGACAAAGTTGCCAAGTTGGCAACACCGGTGGTTCAGTGTGTTGAGTTTTTCCAGTGTTTTACCTCCTCTACCATTGCATAAAAATAGGCTTTTTATTTTCCTCTGTTTTCAGCAAAAAACTTTACTATGTTTTCTAGTCACTGAACTTTATATCGTATCGCTCTATGAGCCCATATCGTTCTTGTATCATCAACTATGCATTACAATATGCACTGTATCGTTGTTAAAACATATCTTTACACCCCTACTTAGGTTATTGTATATTTAATGAAAACCTCAAGGCAACCACTTCTAATTGGCCGATTTAAAGCAGAAATTTTGGCTGTAGTTGGGACATTTCTGTCTCCTTTTTCCCACATGTTCTGTAATTTAAACTCAGGTTCTTGTGTGGTGGTACAGCAAACAAATTTTTTTTCAGCTGTCAGCTGTCTACAGCATCACTCAATCAGCCACTACCACTGAGCTCTACTGTAGGTAGAGATACAAATTCACACGGTAAACCGTCTGAAAAAGGGTAAGAAATCACTATTAATAAGATGTAAGCAGGTGCTTAGATGTGTGAAAGCACCTGCTCTGAATTAAGAGCCAAACACCTCGCAGGTGTCAGGTTATAAACCACTGAGACTGACTCTACTGTGTCTGAAAGAGTGTGTGTGTGTGTGTGTGTGTGTGTGCATCTAATGTGCACAAGTTGTAGCCCGCAGTGAAGTGACGTGTTTGAAAACAAGACGACTGAATGAGGGGGAGAAAATATTGCTTCATCCCCAACTCGCGCTCTCTCCCAACGCACTGGTTTATTTAGGTCATATCATGTTTGTGCTCACTGCAGTGCCAGTGACAGGCTGCATGCTTCCAGCCTGCAGTGTGAAGAGGAGGAGCAGCAGGGAAACAGATTTGTCTGTTCATAAGCGCCTCGTCTTCTTCGGTGCAACAAATTACATAGTTTGTTTCGAATATATTATGCAGGCATTTTGAGTAAATGTGTTTTTATACATCTATTAAATATGATTACAGGGCAAGTGTTTTTTAATTTGTTTTTTTTTTATATATATTTTGAGGGCTTTTTTGCCTTCATTGATAACAGCTGAAGGACTGGACAGGAAATGAGGGAACAAGAGAGAATGACATGCAGCGAAGGGCCTCCGGGTTTGAACTGAACCCGTGGCTGCCGCAGCGAGGACACAGTCTCTGTACATGGGGCGCCCGCTCTAGCAACTGAGCCACCAGGGTGCTCCATACAGGGCAAGGGTTAACATTTGAGAAAAACAGTTTGCCTGTGACACTATGGAACGACATACTTGATGGGAAACACTATTTAAAAAAAAAAAAACACAGGCAAAAAACACAGGCATCTTTACTTTTTACAGCCAGACAAAATTTGATATAGTTGTGTTTGGTGTTTATTTTCCAAAAATAACTCTTAGATGCAGAGCTGAAAATAATGAATATTTATCAATCAACCTGTAGCCCATTTCTTTAATTACTCAATGTTTTAAGTTGATAAAATATTAGAAAACTAAAAAAAAAAGTCAGAGAGAAAACAATTTGGGGCGCCCGGTGGCTCAGTCGGGAGAGCAGGCGGCCCATATACGGAGGCTATGTCCTCGCGCAGCGGACCCGGGTTCGATTCCACATGTGGCCCTTTGCTGCATGTCATTCCCCCTCTCTCTGCCCTGTTTCCTGTCCACTCTTCAGCTGTCTGTGTATAGAAAGGCACAAAAGCCCCAAAAAATATCTTTAAAAAAAAAAAGAGAAAGAAAACAATTAAAGTTTTGTGTTTTGTCCATTCAACAGTCAGTAACCCAAAGATTTTCAATTTGTGATACAAAACTGAAAAACGTAGCAAATCTACATTCTGGGAAGCTAAAACCAGAAATCTTTGGGCCATTTTCAAAGCCATAACTTAGTCAACCTACAAAACAATCTTAAAAACAAAACTGTTTCATTCCTCTTTTAAGAATTTTTTCAAAAGTATTTTTGACATGAAATTCTAAATGAAGCAGCCACCAACTCTGACTCAAGTGCAGGACAAAGGTTTCAGACATTTCCTTACTTTCTCACAATTCTTACTTTTCTAGGAGTCACAGGCTGGAAACTATTAGTCTAGAAATTAGTTTGGGTGGTGCTCTCGTCTTACAGCCCAACAATCTATACTTGTAGCTTATTATATTTTTATTTTTATGCCTCTTCTCATGGCACCTTACAAACGCACCTTCTAAATCACTTGACACTTATGCTCCTGCCAGCTTACAGCCCACACACCTTCTCTCCTCAAACTGCAGTGTCTAACAGACAAATCACGGGAGAGTAGGATTGTAAGTGAAACCACACATTCACATGTGCAAAGGAAAGAAATCGTACGTGTGGAAAATGTGTGTATATATGGTAAATGTTTGTAACTGCTGTGTTTAGCTGTTACAATTGTATAACCATTTGCAGAAACATAATACGAGTACGAATGTGATATGAGTAATGTAAATAAAATGTTTGGAATGAGCACAAGAAAATTTGAACATCCCAGAATGCTACAGTGTCCTCTTAAAGGCTACAAGACACAGACAGATACGTCCACTTGGCGTTGATGCCCTACCTTGCCTCAGTTGTGATTTAAGATAAATCGAGAATAAAGATGTGAGAAAAAAAACATGTCGCTCAACACTTTCATTTTATGTCGCGTGCCTGGAGAGTTTTGTCTTGTCACGGACATCGTCATATTTTGTGGCGTAAAGTGATTGGGTAGCAAAGTTTTAACCGAACTTTCTTGTTGATATTCAGTCGATTGTGTCAAATACTGTTACCATGGAGACGACTGAAACCTTTCACCAAAGCATAATTGAAAACATCACTCTACTCTTTCATTCTTGTCCAGCGAAAAGCATTAATTGGCCTTAACAGTCAGGAATTAACCTGTAAAAGCAGACTGGTAAGTCAAACGCAGGCTGAACACATGTTCATTACGAACACAGTTCAGTGTGAAATCTGAAGTAAGCCTTAAAGCATCTTTGAGTATCCAGAAAAGCGCTGTATAAGTCCAATATATTATTATTATTATTATCAAGTAGCAGCAGCATCACTGGCACTTTGTCTGCAGAGGTCATGTGAGGTGGGTTTAGCCCTTGTTTTGGCCTTGAGCCAGAAAAAAAGGAGGCAAGGAGGGAGGAATAGGTGAGAGACATAGTATGGAGCAGCAAATTCAGACAGGGAGAGGTGAGGACAAGTTAGGAAGGGAAAAGTCAAGGTAAGTGTTAAAAGATGAAGGGAAGTAAAAATATTTAAGATGAAAAGGAGGTAAGAAAAAGCTACAAGAGGAGAACAGGGCAGAGAGACAGTGAGGCACAGTGGAGGTGTTCGCAGTGAAAATAAATTTGCACAGTTTGCCTTCAGGTTTGAATCCCAGACTCATTAAAAAAAAGGTTAAGATTCCTCACAGCAACAGAAAACCTTCAGAAGCAGTTTTTAACTGGATTTAAAAACCTAATCAGTGAAACCTAACAACTTCAAGAAGGAGAAGCAAACCTGCAGTTAAACAGTTATTGACTCTGGCAAACACTTCACTGTTTATGGTCCTCTTAGGCATTAATGGCAATAGTACAAAGAATTACACTGGTGTTTTCCTTTCATGTAAAGCAGACAAACACAGCTAAATATACATGAATCAATTGCTACATTTTGCTGTTTATGCATCTGCAAAGCCTTAGCAGATCAGCTCATTCGTGCAGAGAAAATTGGCTAGCAATCCTTTTGCAGCATGCAGTGTTTCGTGTCTCTGCATTTTTGGTTTGATGAAGTTACTGCCCTTGGATTTGTTTCTCTGCGTCTTCAACTTTTGACTTTTCGCCTCTGTTGAACAGCAAAATCCATTCTAAAGGATCAACAGTAACACCTGATTTTTCCGACAAAGCTTTTTGACAACAATCATAAACCAACATAACATGATTATACCTACATTTGGCCACTTCCACGGGAACTTACCAATTAAAATAACCCAGAAAGGCAGGGTAGTTTTTACCTAAAGCCAAGAGTTTTATTTCAGGTGTAATCATCACAGATCACAAATTGAATTGAACTCACTGACAGCATTGAAACATGTTCAAATCATTCATTTCAGAGGGCGACAACATATCCAAAGGATAGCATTTGGAGAATCAAAAATAAAGCAATACCTGGAGAGTTTAAACTGCACACTAAACTCTAAGGGATAGTTTACATGGCGCAAGTTTTCGCATCAAACGAGACATGTTAGTTGTGGTTTGGCCTTCATTTCACATGACAATGGCGTGCTGGCGTCCCTGAAACCGCACAGGTATGAAACTGGGTTCCAGAGTGTAATCTTCTGAAACCGCAGCCGACTTTCCGGCTGTGTAAACTGGCCTTTGAAAGCAGTGATGGCGCTAATGCTAACGCTAAGTCAATGCATTCTGTTCTAGTCACTGCCAAACTCTGATTGAACACTCCACAGTGCACCCAAAGCAAGTGAAATAGGACAACAGTCTATGGAGGAAAATTCGAGTGTTTGTACAATAATTTTAGAAGTCAAACTTTGGCTGAATTTCATTCATTTGTAGCTGCTTCGGGCTCAGCAGCAACAGGAAGTAAACAACTTGGGCCGCTCTGATGGTATGTCATTACAAAGTTACACCACCAACTACTGGCCTGGAATGCATATTACAGCGTTTTGGGTTGTTCATGTAAACACAGATTTTTTTTAAAGACGCAAAGGAAAGACTTTCTGTTTTTAGCAGGGCTGCTCCTGTGTAAATGTGTCCAAAAATAAAGCAATACTTGGAGAGTTTAAACTGCAAACTAACTCTGAAACTACAGACAGGAATGAATGGAGGGCAGAGAGGCAAGGAGGGGGGATTAGCAGAGGAAGGGGGGACTGGGGGGAAAGGCGGGTGGGGAGGTAAAGGCTTTGGTGTACGAAAGCAGGATCTGCACCCTGCTGGAGCTGTCACTGCTCCTGTAGTTTGGTGCTGTGAGGATCTCTGGCTGTTCTCCTATCAGCACTAATGAGTACAATTACACAAGGACCATTTATGCCCTCTCTGTGCCCATTTACAAAGAAACAAGCAACGATGAATGACAAAAAACACAAACCTCTATAAAGACTCGCTCGTGCAACATCATCAACATCTTCATGAAAAAATGCACAGACAGTGTAAAGATAAAAATACACAGAAGCAAAGAGAGACACATGAAGGACAAACAACAAGAGCGAGAACAGGACTTTTCTTTCACTCAGCGCTCTGCTTCTTGAGAAGGAGGGAGGAAGTGCTGCTGCTGGCTGTAGATGTAACAGAATTTGAATAATCTCTCCAGGAATGGAAAACTGATTAATCCTTGCAGGAGGATCCTATAGGGATGAGTACAGGGGTTGGGTTTCAAAGAAGAGACACGGAGAGAGGGAGGGAGAGGCCAGCTGAGCAAGTGAGCGTGAGAGCAAGAGAGAGAAAAGAGAAAGAATGGGCAGTAATTCAAGACAAAAAACCCGACTGGCTCCTTTCATAACTTGCCCCACCTCTATGCCAGCCGCTATCCTTCATCATATTTTATGGTGCTCTGTTCTGGGATTCCATGTTACATGTGCTTTGACTGTGTTTGCAGTTTTGAGAGGCACGAGAAAGGATAGACTCGATCACTACGTCCAGTCAGCCTTCCATAATGCAAAGCATGCCCGGGCAGCGTATCTGCTGAGCCCTGTTATCAGGGAGCCGTCTGAATTAAGGTGATAGGCCTCTGTTCCTGTCCTAGACGGCCATATGAAGAGAGAATTTGAAAAATGCTGTTGCCGTGGTAATTCAATTTTCTGGGCCCCAGTTTGTAGCTTGGCATTCTTATGTAAAAAGAAGGGTAAAAAAAAAAACAAGGAGAAAATCTGGATGAGAGTGTGCAGTGCATCAAAAGGAAAACCAAAGTAGGCCCAAGAGGGAAAGGCTGAAAAAAACTGACCAACCAGGATAAACTGTGGGACCAGGACCAGGGTCACATGTGAGTCCTGGCATTCTGGTTGGTGAGTTTATGGTGACAACACTGCCATTTAAACACAAATTACAAATAACTACACGATAAGTACAATAAAACTGTCAACATCTGGAGAGTAAAATTCACAACAGACACGTGACATTATTGCTCGGGGCTGCAATGAATTGAATGACCGTCTGATATTGACATTCAATGTTCAAGTACAAAAGAACAATGTGAGATTGGACGTCCAGCTGATTCCCTTCATTAACACTAATCATTAATGCTAACCCCTTAATGTGATATTCTGGGTCACATGCATCAGTAAAGAATTAACTACTGTATCCCAGTTAGCCACTCAGCAGGAGTTTGACCTAAATTAAGTCTATTCAGTGTCATCATATACATCGAGTTGTGGCAAGCTGTATAAACCAAACCTTTTTCCCTTCATCAGTTTTTTTTTTGTTCAGACAGAAAGCTTTCCCCAGAGACCACAACTTTTGAAAAGACCAAAAATAGAAAAGGTTGATAAAGAGGTTTGTCTTCCTCGAGACAGTCACGCCAAAAAAAACCCTGACAACTAAATATAGTTGATATCTAATTTTCCTCATTTTGTTAGTTTCAATAAAACCTGTTTCTGTGAAATGAATGTGTGAATGTGTAAGGAACATACAACCAGTAAAAGCAACCCCATCATTCCTGTTTGAGCTGAAATTTAAATATTAAATGTTAGTTAAAGGCTATTTGTCGAGGATAACACTCTTACTTTAAATGTGAAGGTTCCTTATAAGTTCAGTTTAAAGGTTAAAGTTGAGGTAGGCAGTTTATTTTTGGAGTCATTAAAATGTCAGCCTTTTGTAATTCAGGTGGTCTGAACTAACACTAGACTTCTGCTCCTCTCCTTGGCTCTGTATTCACACCGTCACAGGGTATTTTCAGTCAATCACAGTAATTTAAGAGAGCAGAGTGTGTGAGTATTCATACTGGCTGCTCTACGCTGCGTTTCTTGGCAACTGGTGACGTTCCTACAAGCTAACTGGCCGTTGAAACAAGCGACGTGCCTTACGTTCTAATATGGCGACTTGACAAGCTGAGTGGCAGGTGACGTCGTCAGCCGGCTTGAGTCGAGCTGAGATGGACCAGTTTACACCGCTGCAACTCTCCCTGCAACCGTTTGGTCTTGTCGTGAATCTTTGGTGCAAACTGGACTTAAAAGAGACCTTGTCTCAGTCTTTGTAAACATTCATTCACTTTATCCAGTGTCTGAGTAATGTTAACATTACTTTGTTGGCTGGTAAACTAGCTACAGCTACCAACGCCTTTGGGTCAGCACTACACACAATGCCGTCTTACAATTCTTTTTTTTACCTGTCATGACAGACTTTTAATAAAGCTGAGACCCCAAAATTAGGATCACTCCTGCCTTCATTATAGACAGTTACTATAGTGGACTTGAGCCTGATCAAAAAGTAACAGCAGAAGTAACGACTGAATCCAAGCTGATGGAAAGAAACTGTCAGTAAACAAGTTAAATACGTCACCAGCTGCTCCAGTTAAATACGCCTCTCTGCTTCGATGACATCTAGGCCTATACTTTGCACTGTGCACCATCAGTGTTCCCTTAATAATGGCAGTTACTTATTTGCCAGGTACAACACGTGTCTGCACAGTAATTTGAAACACAACCTGACACCTATAATGAAAAGATAGATAGAGATCCAAAGAAAGTGCAAAACAAACTATGATCCAGAGATTATAATGTCTTGACCTGCAATTTGACCTATTTTTTGCTGCAGCGCACAACCGTAAATGTCAGCCAAATGTAGAGGCCATTACTAACTTGAGAGCAAGCTTAACTACTGAAAAAACTGAAACAAGTCTGCAGGAAAATGAGCTGGTATTTGTATTTTTCAAAAAGCATCACCAGTATTTTTGGGGGTTTGATATGTTTACGGGGCAGAACAACAGCCAGAGATACGATGAGGTACAAATGGGTGTTACAGGGGAAGGAAATGGGAATAGAAGCACTGGCTACTGTTTGCCTGGCTCGCTCACTGCCTGCCTGCCAGTGAATCACTCTAGAGTCCTTCAATCTGTTCCCTGCCCCTAGCAAGACGTGACGACCTCCGTTTCCTGAGTTGTGCACATGACTGACCGCGGTTGGGGTTGAGACAGAGAAAGAACACAGGGCCCAGACTGCTGCTCAGGGGATATAGAGTTGCTTTTCTCTTCAGTAAGTCTAATTGTGAGTGTGTATGTGTGTGTACATTGGTATCAGTGTATCTGGCTTCTCGTGCGTGGTCATGCTTGTGTGTGTGTGTGTAACTAGGAGCTACTAAGCGAGGTATTAAGGGGGCCCAGCCCAACAGCAAGTCAATCAGCCGGCTGGCCATTCAACACACAGAGCCACATATCACTTTGGGCAACAGCTGAGGCCACATTTAAACGACCGGGGCAGTACCCTGGCACCAGGGAGTGGCAAATCACTGTCACTGTATCGTCTCCCCCCAGGCATGCCCCGGCGATGATTCACAGACTGAATCAATGGGCAGGCTCGGGCCTGGTTTCCACTGAAAAAACTACACAGGGAATCAGGACGGCATCTTTAAGATAAATGTCAGTTGCATTTTCCCCAAAACAGCATTTTTGTGATTGCTTTTCAAAAATTCTTGCCAAAGGAGATGGTATGCCAAATGGAGTGGAGTTTAAATTAATTGAATTGGGCTGTAAACATGCTGTGGAGAGGGCAGGCTGCTGACTGAAAGCACTGACCTGCTAGGAGGGCTTTAATATAGAGGTCTGTAACCTGACAGATTTAGGATATCGTTATATCGTGATATGGCGTTAAGCGTTGTCTTTTCCTGGTTGAAAAGGCTTCATTACAGTAAAGTGTCATGATTTTATAAACTTACCAGACTGTTCTTGTTGTTCTTTCATTTACCTTTATCCACTTACCCACATTACTGGTGATTATTTATCAAAAGATGTCACTGGGCTAATTTTTTGTGAAATCACCGATAGTCGTCCTAACAATTCTGTCTCAGTATCGAGGTATTTGGTCAAAAATTTTGTGGTATTCACCAATTTTATCACCTTTGCCGTTCCCACCCCTTAGAATGCACAACAAGTCGTCAGTCACGACCTGCATGATCAATAATTACTAACATCAACCAATATGAAACTTCACTATCGTGATAGGTTTTTCAGCTGTAACGCCCAGGCCTAGGTACACGGCTGTTGAGAAAACAATAAGCATCCACAAATCTGCAGGGAAGGCGCCTATAAAGAGGCTTGAGTTTGTACACCGGCTCCCCTTAAACAGTTATCTATCTCTAACAAGCTGACAAAATTCACTGTCTTCCATCTGTGCTGGGAGGACATGAGTGATTTGCAAATTGCAGGTTAGAAGCCTCACTTCTTCACAGGCGATGGCTCAGAATTAACTACAGCACATTGTCCCTGACTCCAGAAGTAACCTCTGCAGGGAAACTCTGAGTAAACCTCGGAGCAAAAAAGCTACTCATGGAAAACATGTTTACTTTTTCCCTTTGACATCATTGCATCACAGACACGCACATACACACACAAACTTGCATACGACCAAATCAGCTGCCAAACATCCATGACTGTAAAACAAAATACACTCCCAAAAATACAATGTTCAGGAGAACACACATGCACGAACAAGGCAGACGAGGAAACACAGTGTTACACATTCACCCAGGCCTCAGCAGAGAGCTGTTAATACATGATCTATTAATCCTACTTAAGGTTCACTCACAACAAAAAAAGCGAGCCCTACCACTTTTTTATAGAGTCTCAGAGGGACAAAGCTGATCTAAGATTGTATTCACTCAAACATAACAGCAGAATAAACAAGTAAAATCTAGTGATCAAAAACTAATAGCTGTCCACTCTAGGATCAGAATTCCTTTTCTGAACTTTTGTGAGTTTGTGAACCTGACCGAGGGGGATCAGTGAGCAGGCAGAGACTGAAAACTTTGGCTAAAGTCCCATGTGATAACAATTTACCTTACAACTAGAAACCTGCAGAGTCAAGAAAAGCTGGGGGTTTAACCACAAACTGACAGACCATTTCCCCAGGAAAAACAGCTTAAACTGTGTCACATCATATTCAACACAGACACACTGCGTCTCTGTCAAGTTAAACAGGTCTGGATGTCCCAGCGTAAGCCTGTTTGCATGCAGGGCAGACACATAAAAAAAGACAGGCACCAGAGTGCACTTCCTGCAGAGCTGCTGAATCAGAAGAGAAAAACAAAAACGCATGAAGGATGCTGTCAACAGTCAAGCACTTTAGTTAAGGCAGTCTGGGGCTCGTCTCATGCACGGTTGTTGGTTTGGGCCTGAGCAACTACCAGCCACAGATTAATCAGTGAACACTCAGCTGTTCCTCTGCAGCAGCAGCAGCAGCAACACCATCATTTCTGATTTAACCACATTATGGGAAGTTACAGTCTATAGCTTATTTCTGAAACACAGTCATTGCTGCTGACACGCTGCAGAAATGTTCTCAATTTAACCACCAATCCAATGTACGGTTTAACTCTGAAGGAAGTAATCCGGACCGTAAATAGCACAGAATAAAGCAACCACTGCAACTAAATACCTAATAAAGTATCTGAGCAGGATGGAGTGAAACCTTTTGTTGGATTACTTGAGTACAACACCATATATAAACAAACTGACCTGAAAAGAAAACGACCATGACATTTAAATCCCTCTTCCATTTCACTTGACCACATGTTGGGTCTTCAACTCCTTCTAACAACTTCCTGTGAGCATAAACATGCTGTTAAATGGTTACAATTACTTTTCCATGATACATATGATTGGATTAGTTGACTTTAGGACGTCATTGATTTCACCACAGATTACCTCCAAAATGGCAATGCATTTCAGTTAACGTGAGCTATAGGTAATTTGTCAAAGACTGATAGTCCTTTCATTTGTCCCCTGTCCCTTCAGTTCAGACGTCCCAGAGGAGGTTTCTGCTCTGCAGCTGCCAAATGACTTTGCCTCTTTAAAGAAGCTCTGATTATAGGGCACTGACTTACAGCGATGTAACTGACCCTCCAGCTGCAGGCAAACACTTGCTTACTATCAACATTTAACTGTTAAACGCAGCAATTGTTACGGGATCTCAAACTCACAAAGACAGTGAGTCAATTATGGCATCAAAGAAACCTACAAAGAGAGGAAAATTATGCAGTGATCAGAGTCAATTAACTTGCTCCCCAAATGAGTATCAGAGCCGATCCAGGAGGAATTAAAGAGCAAAAGGAGTGTTTCTGTCCTATACATGGTGCTAATGCATAAAGGGAAATTTAAACCCTCGGGCCCTTTGCATTATACTTTTATATGGTGACTATTCTTGCAACTGATTTTGCCAATATCATAATTACTATCGCCTACTATCCCCTTTCTATTAATAGATAATAGATAAGACTGACACATTTTACTAGGGTCCTATAAAGTCCACTTTATTTTTTTCCAGATTCTTGTTTTTCCATTTTAATTTGGTCGTCTGAAGGGGCGTGGTGGCCCGGCTAGCATTAGCAGCAGCAGCAGGTATTTTTCGTTGTTTTTCACAAGGGCTTTAGACAGCAACATATCTACACACGCATATCACCTGATGCATAGAAGTTCTTCGGAAATTGCTTGGCTCTGTATTTTGGGGCAAGTGATGAGTGTCGTAGATTTTTTGTTGACTTTGCCGGCGTCTCAGGCGGCCCTTTTCGACATGCTTGCATTGTTTGGGAGGGGTGGGCGGGAGTGTTTGTGAAGTGACGTACGGGTGGTCCCACACATTAGTGACCCCCCCGGAATGTTCTCCCCAGATAAATGTTCCTCTTTCTCCTGAAAACAGAATTCCAGTCAAATTACGGTAAATTCCGTGATATTCCTTGTTTAACCATAGATTACGTTTTTATTGGCCAATGCTGTGATTCCGTCCGTGATCCCATGATCGCGGAAATCATAGGGCCCCATTTTACAGTAGTAGTGGGTTGGCAACAGGGTCACCACATACGATGCAAAGGAGTCTGTATGCTAAAAATAAAAACAGAGATAGGAAAGTAATTGCAAGATGCAAAAACAAGGCAAAAAGTCAATTTTCCCCCTCTGACAATAAAGATAAATAACAATAATAATAACAATAACAATAACTTGTAGTTCCATGCTGCTGAAAATATGACTATCCCTGACATATGACTTTCAGCTAGGGCTGCACACTAAATCATAAAAAAATCACGATCTCGATTCAAACATACATGCGATCTCATTTCTAAATGATGGCGATTTACTTGCTCGTATTTT
>JAQFJA010000007.1:7203602-7217338 GCA_029874485.1 Naso brachycentron
ATCACATCAGTGATTTATGGCTTTTATGCAAAACTGGGAGTCTCACAGGACAGACTGAAAGGAGATTTGTTAGAATTGAAGAAGCAGCAGCAGAGGTATCTTGAGGAGAACACTGGATCCTACATCTCCCATGATGCAACTCAACAGCATCTTTCGTTAAACCTTACCTGTAATCCAGATTAGTTGAGATACCTCTGAAGACCCCACTCTGACATCACATTGAAAAGCTCACAGTGGACATGAAACAAATGTTCTCACAGGCTGAAAGTAAACTGAATCCTAATGACACAAAATATTGAAATGATCTAAAGAGAAATATCCTCCTGCGTCTAACCATAGAAAGTACAAAAGAGAACAGCAGATCCTTTGTGCTCGTAAACAACAAATCGTCCCCCCGTCTGTGTGCCATAAAGTGTTTTGTGGTGTTTTTGCTGACTGACCAGGCAAAGGCATTGTCAAAGACAGGACAGTAAGCTCCAATCTCCTCACCGATCTCCGCTCTCATTTGCCGATGTAGATGTGAGGCGTTTGTGTTAAATTTAAACTGCTACCAGTCAAAAAAGGTATTTTAAAGACATGGAGACAAAAAAGGTCCATTCTAGCACAAAAGAAAGGGTTCCTTACCTCCACTGGCTAAGCACAGATTTCTTATTGGCTAAATTGTTATAATTGGCTTTTGTTTGTTTATTTGTTGTTTTTTCAACTTTATTTTAAATCGTCAACATACAACAAATTGACATCATGCATATATTGATGTAACACTGAAAATGCAGATTGATAGACAGTGTTGAACAGGAAAAAGATAACAGAGATGAATGAAATGTAACTTAAAAAAATGAATAAATGAGTAAATAAAAAATAATAAAGGTAAGAGTATGACAATAAGTTCACTTAAACATGTAAGTATTACATATATTCATTGTTTTGATGCTTTTTTGTTTTGTGAGGGAGAAATCGTAGACACATATTGTAAATTTACATTTGTGAACATTGAATTTAGTAAGAAAATTATAATTGTTGTTATGCCTACATTTTGTGAATGACATATTTAAACTTCAGCTTTTCTGTATGACATATTTAAACTTCAGCTTTTCTGTGAGGAGGTGGCTGCAGACAGTTGTGATGTCTTTTCTGTGGCTCAGCTACATGATTTTAGTATAAATAGAGGGCAATTTCAGAGGAGGAGAGAAAAAACGTGTCCCCCGTGCTCATTTGTGAGGTCGAGATTTTGTGGAGAATGAAGGATTTCTTTTTACGCATCAAAGCCCATAAAGACCAGCTTTTCTCCTCTTTATTGTCATATTCTTTTCTTTTGTTCTGTTCTTTTATTTCCTCTTTGTCATTTCTTTTCTTGTCTTTCTCTCCTTTCTTTTCTGTTGGTCTATTTTACTTTCTTTTCTTTTTTTGCTCAATGCCAGCAGGAGTTTTGTCTAATTGCTTCTGCAGGCATCAGCTGCTGCTGCAACATCAATTCCAAAGAAAATTAATTACCAACTTTTTTTTTGATAATTCATTAACCATTTGAGTGCAGCAAAAATGCCAAAGACTCTGTTTCCTACATCTCAGATATGAGGAATTGCTGCTTTTTCTCCCATTTATATAATTTTTAATTAAGAATCTTCAGGATTTGGACTTTTGGTCAGACAAGATGTTCTGAGTGGAATTATGATGAACATCTTTGACTATTTTTAACATTAGTATAAAACAATTAATCAGTTAATCAAGAAATTGAATCACATTAACTGAAGTTAAAAACAACTGCAAGTTGTTGCTTGAATTTGATCTACATGAACAGATTTCACTCTGTTTTGTGTTTCAGTCCATGTCAACTTTTTCCATTTTGGTCTCATTTGAATAATCCAACTCTTGCATCACTTTCCAACAAATCTTCCACAACATTTACAGATGATGTACTGAAAGCTACAATTTATGAGCATGTTAAAGCATTTAAATTATAATCCAGCTTATAATAATTATGATTCCACCCGCAGTGTTGAGCGAGAGCAAAGTGTGATATGCATATGTAAAATCCCCATGAAGCAGCTGTTGGAATCTCCTCCGTATTTTCACTTTGAGACAAGTTTGTGATAAGCTGTTTAAAATCCAATCAAAACCTGGCAAACCTTATTTGTTTTCTGAGATTTCGATCTTTTTGTCTTTGGCAATAAAATGAACAAGCCATTTACATACTTTAATTTCAGAAGCAGACAGATTTCAGCCTAAATACTGAAGCTCTTTAGCTAATCTTTGATGTTAAATGTACCCTCCTCATCCTCAGTTACAGCTGCATGAGTTCACCTTAACGCTGTTTGCTCTTGCTGTGCTGCTAAATGAAAAGTCTTGTGGAAACTTGAATGCTAAAGAAAGATCCCAACCTGAATAATTTTATATACGAAAAAAAACAAATTCAACTGCTAAACAATCCAAAATATTGAATACAGGAGCTGTGAATGACAATAAATTCTTTCTTTCCCTCCTGTCAATGAAACTCAGCTGCTTTTTGTCTCTTTCAGGTAACTACGGGGAGAGTGGGATGGAGGTGTTCAAAGAGCTCGCCTCACAGGACGGCATCTGCATCGCCCACTCTGACAAGATCTACAGCAACGCCGGCGAGAAGCACTTTGACAGGCTGCTGAGGAAGCTGCGTGAGCGGCTGCCCAAAGCCCGAGTGGTTGTCTGCTTCTGCGAGGGCATGACGGTCCGAGGCCTGCTGATGGCCATGAGGCGGCTCGGAGTAGCTGGAGAGTTCCTCCTAATTGGCAGGTTTGTTCGAGATTGTTTTCCCACGGGAGTCTTTGCTTTGCCTGTCAGGTTTGTTTGGATGAAAAGCACAAAAAGTTTTCAAGGAAGAGTGAAAAAAGATGTTTTTTTCTCGGTACTTTTGAGAAAGTTTTGGTAGCTGTGAAACTCAGTCAGCAGACTAGTGATCAAAATTTAGAATAAGAAACAAAAAACTTTTAAATGTTAATTTTTATTAGCTGCAACCTGCAGCTCTACAGGTCACTCTGTTGATTGATCCACACAAATTCCCCACTCATTGTTTTCAACTCTCAGTTTTTGCCCTAGGAGGCTGAAATTTGTGTTTGTGTTCATGCCAATTTGGTAAAAAATAGGCGTGGCAGTGGGAGTGGCTTATTGCAAAAAGGCGCCTAACTTCCAAATGGATTCATAGACATGCACAAGATTTAGTGGAAAGGTTGGTCACGAGCCAAACGACAGCTGATTAATTGTTTGCGCCAACTGGCAAAAAAGGGGAGTGGCCTATAATATATAAAAGCCACACAACTTCTAAGCAGATTCATGTAACATGTCCCACTTTGTAGAAGCACACACACACACACACACACACACACGCACACACACACACACACACTTCCATTGGTCCGTGTTTGGTCCACCCCTACACTTTAGCCCCGCCCCCTCCATACCTCATCACCTCTTTGTTGTAGACTGTAGACTCTTGTGGGAGATGCGTCTGTAGCTTTATGACATGTGATGCCTAAGATGACTGTAACATTTTTAGCTGCTGGTCAGCTATTGTGAATTTGCACTCGTCCATAACAATGGCTACGCGTGTCACATAGATAAATGACGTGTCAGTTTTTTCTCACAAGGTCCATTTAGTAGCTCTTAAATTATCACGTATCTACAGTTTAGCAGACAGGTTACCCAGTTGGTATGGAAGTAGATGTTCAAATGCACATTTTTTGGAGCTCTCTAAGGAGTTTCTCATCTATTTTGGCTTCATAGCTGAGATTAAAAGTTAATTAATTCATGTTAAGCTATTACCAAGAGAATGAAATAATGTTTTACTAATAATACACAACAGTAAGATGAGAAAGCTTTGGAGTTTTTAAGCTGTTTAGCTGCTGCTGAGGAGGTTTTGCTTTATATAACTGTATAATTGTACATTATATTCAGTATCATGTGGAGAGAAGACACCAAACTTCTGGCAACAAAACAGTATTAAGCCTATTTTTATGTTTGTTAGAGGTGTTTTTCCACAGGGATTCTAGAGTTTGTCTGTCATGTTTTAGATAAAAGGGAAACAAGTTTTCCAACAGGACTTTTTTCAGGATGATAAAAAGAATTCTCTCTCTTTGTGCAGCTCTTCTTATGTTTTTCACAGATTTTTGAAAAACTTTTAATGGAACTGATCAAAGAACTTTATGTTCAGGAAGAAAACAGGGGCAAAAACACTAAAAAGTACTATATTCTCAGCTCTGCGAGCTATTGTGGCACATTTACTGAAACCTTTTGTCAAGATATTGAAGATAAATGCAGTTGACCAGACAATCACACGTTAAGTTGCTTTCAACTCAAAATTCATTTTTAGCTGTAAAGCTGTAAAACAACCTAACAACAAGGTTTGTTTAGCAGCTGTTATGTAGCTTTTCATCATATTGCTTAAAGGTATGCTTGTACATTATATTCCTTGACTAAGATGATATATTCAAAGATACAATGTACAGTGGCAGCTTAAAGTATTTTGCAAAGTGCATAATAGATGGATGAGTCAGGATAGCATAAAATGACAATGATAATATTAATGATTATAACAGAAAATGATCAATAAATAGCTATTTTTTCTTCATAATGACATCATAATGTTTGTGAGAAAAATGCAGATGTTAAATTACATTACAATAAGAAGCTAAAACACCCAGCTTCACTCAGTCAGGATGGATGTTACACACAAAGTTCACATGGAGCCGAAATCTTCTTTTCTCCTGCTGGGATTCGAGTTCCTCTGAAAGCTGAAGACGCTTTGAGTCAGGCTCAGTAATGAATAATGCATCCACGCAGCGAGCTCTCCCTCTCCCTGTCAGATCACAGGCAGGATGGGCTAATATGGGACAGCACCTCCAGCATAAGCTGGGGAATGTGGAGTCGCGAAACATCAAAGCTCATATCAGCACTTAGACCAGACGCTCCCTCTTTGTGGAGTCTCAGCTCAGCTCGACTCCTGTTCAGAGGAGCTGCAGCACCGAAACGTGGCAGTGGTTCATTTACTGTGAGTGGGTCATTAATGTGTGGTTGCTTTTTTCATAATGGCTGGTGAAAAGGAGTCAAAACCTTCTTCTTAGCCTAATGATGAAATGCATGCTGGGAAAAAATAGGATATTTTAAAGCCTAAACTTGTTCTCACCCCTTCTGCTTGAATTTGCACGGCTGTGAAATTCTCCACAGAAAGATAAAGAGGGCGTGAGCAGTGTGTGTGTCCGTGTGTGTGTGTGTGTGTCCATGTGTCTGTGTGTATGTGTGTGTATGTGTGTGTTTTCTGGGTCAAGGAGACTCCTTAAAAAGGAAAATGCTTTTTGGAGCAATGCAGTAAGTGAACACATGCAGGCAATGTGCAACGGGCCAATCGAAAACGCCCCAAGGTGCTGGTCATCGGCCATCCGTCTTCTGCTGTTTGCAGGATGAATTAAATGGGACCTCTCACACAACAGATCCCACAAATCTAAACAACAGACAATACATGTGATCAAGTGAAGCTCCCATTGCTCGGGATAAAAGAAAATATCAGTTTAAAGATCCTCTGGTTGACAAACATTTGACTCTGAACCTGTTTGGCTCTTAAAATATCTTTCCCCTTGACTTCATCACAGCATAATGCAGATTATCTGAACTTTAAATATCTTAAATCTCTTCCCACTAAGTCGTTTTATTCATGAATGTGTGATATCAGATCTGTGGCATAAATCTGTACAGTGTGTGCGTGCTTTGACGTCAGTGCTGTAGGTTTTTGGCACGCAGAGTGTTGGACTTGAGGGAGTGTGATGCTGAGAAGCAGATGGCCAGGTACTGTTGATGGTGTCACACAGGACAGCCATTGTCAGCTCGTTCTTGAAGTGCCAGCCAAGCCAAACGTGCTGGCTTCGCTTTTGACAAACGAGGGTTTATGAAGGCTGGTGTATTTTTGTCCTGTGGATAAACTGCATTTTGTGCAGCGTTCAGAATCGTAAAGTGATTCTGTTTGGAAGACAAAGATTTATTGAGTGAAAAAGCCTGTGAGGCAGTGTTTAAACAGCATCACTGTAAGACTAAAACCGTCTGTTTTAGGAGAATTTCAGTAGTTTCTTACACTCGCTATAGGTAATCAGTTGAAAAAAAAAATCTTGTATATCATAAAATAATTTAGAAACAAACTGAGAGCCTACAAACATTTTAGCAGCTCTGTGAAGCTGTACTTATTCATAATAACGCTTTAAGCTAAATGCTAACGTCAGTAGCCAAAATCACACCAAATAACATCAGAAAATGCTGCGTAATGTCCAACATTTTAGTGTATGTTAACCTTATAGTGCCATTGGATGAAAAGTCTGCAATTTCTTAAAGAAAAAAAATGACTGGAAATTCATCTAAAAGTTGCTCGGTGTTACCGTATGGACTAAATTGTGAACTTTCTTTGAGTCTCAAAGCTCAAAGTTTAGGACTTGGGATTTGACTTGAGACTTGCATGAGGAGTCTTGAGACTTACTTGTGACTTGCAATACAATGAGTTTGTTTAATCTTTGATGAATCAAGTACTGACAGTTACAGCCTGATTTCAGTGTGACAACTAGCAAAAGAAGCGACTTTGTTTTAGCAAAGGTGGAAGCTAAAGAGGTTAGCATTAGATGCTGCTATAGTATCAGTTGTGTCAGAGCTGGTCAGTATTTCTTCACTGAAAAAAGAGCAAAAGAATGAAGTAAAGGTAATTTATTGGTCACACATACGAGGTACAGTGAAATGTGTTCTCTGCATTTAACCCGTCCCTGAGGAGCAGCGGGCAGCCACAATGCAGCACCCGAGGACTAGCTCCAGATTCTTAGCAAGTACCTTGGTCATGGGCACTGACTGGAGATAGACCTAACATGCATGTTTTGATGGTGGAGGAAACTGGAGCACTCGGAGAAAACCCAGTGCTTCGAGGCCACAGTGCTAACCACAGAGCCACCATGCCGCCCAAATGACACTCAGAGCTTTTCTCCACTGAAAAGATACTTTCAAACCTTTCATGACTGAGGCTACCTACTTGTTACTCCATTTTGAATTAAAGATGCATCAGTATTGTGTCAGCTTTCAGGCTGCCATCCTCACTAATCCGGCGTCTTAGCAGCCCTAAGACCGAGCAGTTGTTTTATTTTTGAAAACTCCAGCGCTGCACTTTACTGTGGATGGGCAGAAACAGAGGTGTTTGGAAGTTGTACATTTTAATTAGGCGTACTTTCGAAATCTTGTCTTTTTTGTGTGGAAATTCTTTACTCATGGCCACGGCTTCCTCCTGTGATGGAAACAGCTTCTCAGGACCGGTGGAGCATGTCGCCATACTTGCTCTGGGATGACTCCCAGTCTACATTTCCCACTGTTGTGGCTGCTTTATACTCTTGTATAACACGGAGTCACAACTCTACCTCATCATCCATCTGGGAGAAGAAATCTCTAGTCTTGCTTGTAGCCGTTGCTGTTTGTCATCGTGTAGCTCTGTCTTAAAAAGAGGCGACCATCAGTGCTTCCTGTTTACACCAGCTAGCAGATGCTCAGCGTACCTGAATGGTCCTGTGACATGCTTTTTAAGGCTCATTTGTATGAACCGAGGTTAGACCTACAACGGTAGTAAACTGCTCATATGGACGAGGATAGTTTTTGTTTTAAGTAATGTGAACGTAGCCTGACTTTGGCAAGAATTAGATTTACTTAGTGACACTGCTGGTAGATTTCTTCTTTTATGTCATATTGGTTGAAGTTAGGTGATGGACAGATGGTTCATCCAGCCAACTGGAAAGCACTTTTTCAAAGTATCTTCTCGTTTTCAAACATTTTCAGAGGATGACTTATGAGATCTAGCACATCAGGTTGTCAAAATGATAAACTAAGACTGCCAGCCGCAAAGTTATGCTGCTATTATAGCTTAAAATGTACAAATGTGCAATATTTAAATTATTTAATCTTGTCAGACTTTTATATTTACAGTGTTAGTTCATATTGATTGTCATACTTAATAAGATTAATGCATTTTGAACAAGCACATCTGAGTTTTCCAGCTCAAAAAACTTTTTTTTCTCTTTTCCTTTGTTTCTTTCTGTCTTTCTTTCTTTTTGAATCCAGTGTGTTGCTGCATCCTTGTTTTTTTAACCCTCTTCATATTCCTTCTCCCTCAACTTCTTTTCTCACTAAAACTGAATCATATACAAACACATCACAGATTTGATTCCTGTCTGTTTGATGCCGCTTTGAAAATGTTCAAGCGGCATTTGCAACTCAAATGTAGGCAGGCATTTTTATGGAGTACAATTCAAATCTGAAGTGTCAGACAAAAGTGATTGTATCTTCTGCAGATCCTTTGTGTGAGGTTCAACACAATTGGCTTAATGTGAGCAAATTATGTAAACTATAAATACAAAAACTGACCAACAGAGATGTAAAATCACACTCGTCTGTCTGTGTCTGTGTGGAAGGTGGGAGCTTGTTTCTCTCCAGTCTTTATCTGTGAATTCTCACTGGACTCGTGATTGTGTTGTGGAGACTCTTATTTTGTCTTATTTCTGTGAGAACATTGACGCCCCTCAGCAGGAAGGCTGAAAGGAAACAACATCAGGGTAACAATAAAAAGAAGGTTTCTGCAGGATTCAGTGTGAGGCTTGTTAGTGAGGCTGCATGGAGCTTCAGACGGGGCATTGTCACAGAGTTTTAGAGCCTCTCCAGCATCGTGAGACTACAACTTTCCATTTAAAAGATGCTGACGACTGTTTGTTACCTAAAGTTTTGTTTGCAGCAAAAGAATGCCAGTTTTTGTAACTGCCAAAGCTGTTAGAGTTGGGCTTATGTTTAAAAATAGTCAAATCTTGTATCTGAAATATCCTGACGCTTTCTTATTATTTTCTGTATAAGATGTTTTGAAATCCTTGCTAAACCAACATCATCATCAGACCAATACATGACCATGTAATCCTTCAGTTAGAAGAGCCCAGTCTTTGCTCCTCATGTATTAACATTACATTTCAGCCACAACAAACGTTTTTTATGAAAAATAAATAACCAGTTTCCTTCTGACAATCTTAAAGGTTGTTTTTTTGATAACACTTACCTCAGTTTTGAAGGTATTTCTGAGAAAGCTGAGACTAGATAGAAAATATTTTGTCCCCTGCTTGATTAACAAGCATTAATTCACAATAGCTGTGACTTGCGGGTGAAATGTTACAATCAGCTTAGGCATTACATGTTATCATAAAGTTAACGACAAATCATAATGTTAAATCCTTTCATTCTTTTGAAAGAAGTTTAGTTCAGTTTTAGTTAAAGCCTGTACAAGACAATATAGAACATTATGAACCGGCTTGAACACGTCGTGAACATGGCGTGTAAAATGAACAAAGAAAAACAAATAAAGAAAAAAAAATCACAGACCTACAAGTCTCCCAAGAGCTGTCTGATTAAAAGTGACTATTTGACTTTGCATCCTTTTTTTCCTAGGGCAGCAATGAAGAGGGAGAATTTTTTTTTACTCTTTAAAAGCAAACCATATTCTTTTGAGAGGACTTTTACCCCACAAGTCATTTATTCAAGGTCATACTGAAAGTTTGTCTGCTGTTAAAAAAAGGATTAGTCTCCTTAATGGTCAGAATCTGATGTGGTGGGAATAATTAGAGTTGGCTCTGGCTGCACTGAATCACCAAACACCCTTTTGAGAGCGTCCTCATAGTTGGCCAGCACAGGACAGGCTCAATTATAACCACCTCCAGCTACTGGTTCGTTTAAATAAAAAAGTAAGAGTCTAAACTTGAAAGAGAAGTTAAAAAGTGTTTTGTTTTGTTTTTTCTTGGAGTAAACAGAATTTTTACTCATTAAGTGGTGAAAAAAGGTCTTTGAGGTTTGTGGGAATTCACTCAGAAGAGAGCTGTAAAAGAGGTGTAAATTTCCTCAAGGTTTTTCCAAAGTCGTCTGGTGTTTATTTTATCAGAAAACAAGCTTACCTCTGTAATTTTATTGCAAATTCGATACATGAGAGGCACAAAGTGGGGCTGGTACAATTTGCAGTGTGCTTCTCTCTGCAGCGATGGCTGGGCCGACCGAATCGAGGTGGTGGAGGGTTATGAGCAGGAGGCTGTGGGCGGCATCACTGTGAAGCTGCAGTCCGAGGAGGTCTCCTCCTTCGACGACTACTTCCTGAAGCTCCGGCTCAGCACCAACACCCGCAACCCCTGGTTCCCCGAGTTCTGGCAGTACCGCTTCCAGTGCCGCCTTCCCGGACACCCACTGGAGAACCTGAATTATGCACGAAACTGCTCAGGTAGCTGAACAAGTCATCAGGCAGTTATGATGTTTCCTGCAGTTTGTCTGGTTGACATTTTTACACCCATGTGCACATCAGCTTGTCTTTTTAAACTTCTGATGTGTGCAATGCCCAGAGGACGATGCCAAAAAGCCCCATAAACTGGAACACATTCTTTAATTATGAATTAAACTGCCAGAGGGAAGAATTCTCCCTGAGTCAGTCCAGTAACATTTGTTTCATATTGTTCATTTCTGTGACACTTGGCTCCACAGAGGATGATGATCTAGGTAAATTAAATCCTTTTCTTTTACAAAGGAGCAAAGTAAAATGCATTAGCTTAAGTTCTTGGTTTCTCGAAACAATGCTCAACAAGCATGTTTCCAAAACACATTTTTACATACTGCTCATACATTTTTCTTTGAAAAAAATATATTTACAGAATATATATTTACGTTTTCAATCCTAATTTATGACTTTGACAAGACATCTGGTTTTCATTATTACTAAAATCATTTAAATCATCTTTCAAAATAATTGTATTGACTAACGTAAATATAAACGACTGCATGCAGCACAAAACAAAACCATTTTTACACTTTTTAGTTGAAGCTCTCAAGATTCTTTAAGTGTATTTGGGGTTTTTTTAGGGCCTGACCGATAAGTAAGTTTGCAGATATTATCAGCCCAAATTGATTTATCACCGATAAATCGGTATCGGTATATATGTTCTCTGATTTGCAAAGATATTAAATTAGCCGGAAAGAAAATGCTTGGACTAGTTATTTAAAATAGTGTCATTACATAGTTTGTCCAGCAGAGGGTGGTCTGTAATTTAATAACTAATAAGTAAAGTGTTTACTCTTCTGTGTTTACTTAATAAACACATTCAGTCAAAAATACATATTTATAATATCGACAGAAGTATTGGATATAGGAATTTTCTTGCTTCTTTATATTGGTATCTGCATTGACTCCAAAAATCTCTTATCAGTCAGGCCCTATTTTTTTCCTTCACTTTGTGCAGTTGTTTTAATCTGTTTTCTTTGCAGCATTTGCACATTATTCACAAGACCAGCGCCTCTCTTCTTAGTTATGCACATATGTTAAGTTTTTGTTTGTCACGTTTTAATAGCAGTTGTTTATGTTTGCCTGTAAGTGGAGATAGAGTTACTGTTTTCTGTCCTGTCACTTGTATTGTTTTTATTTTACTACTTATATTTTCATGTATTTTTTTGGTGTAGAGCTCCAAGACGGTGAGTGAATCCTCTGAATGGAACCATAATGCTCCTCACTTTGGGAAAATACATAGAGGTTGACTGATATTAAGGTCTTATCGCACAATGTGATCACTGACTGTGTCACTTTATATTCTTAATAAATTTTTCTCTTCACTTACACTGTTAATCTCAGTGAACCTCTGATGTATGAAGCTATTGGGATGTTTGTGTTTCTTCCTTGCACTGCAGTGAGAGCCCAACAATTGACTCTGACCTGCTGCTCTCACACCTTTTGTGGCCTCCACACAGTCGTATGAAACAGCCCAATAACATTTGACTGAGATTGTAATTGGCTGATCCGGCTTAAGTTGCATGTAGCCACAGAGATAGTGAAGCCGTATCGCAACAGATAACACATACACATAAAAGCATTGTGCTGCAGTTTTATTCATATTTGGAAAGAGGAGGTTCAATCGCCATGTAGCCGATTTATCCTGACGTGCAGCAGTAGGTCCTCCGCTTGCATGCTGACATCACAACATCATTTCATCATGACTGAAGCTCACACAGCTCAGCCAGCGTCAAAGCCAAGGAGCTGTTAAACTAGGTCATCACCAGCAGTTCCCATCGGACGCTCACCCAGCTGCTACCCAACTGGATTTACTGTTTGTGTGTTTGTTTGCGCTGGCAGTCAGTTTCCCAGCAGTCCTTTTAAGCGATCATTACTCGATTTTGCACAAGTGGAAAGAGACACCAGCGGAAGATGATGTGCATAAAGCTGGTCAGCTTCGTATCATACAGTTAAATGCTGTAGGGTGCAGTGGGTTAATCCACACAGAGTATAAAGAAAAGGACGAGTTATGTAAACAGAAAACATTAGAGGTCAAATATCTCTGACAAGGCTGCAAAATCCTTTGAAAAGAAATGGCTGTTATGATGCAGTAGCAAATTGTTCTGTTTTTTGGCTATTAGTAACATTTTTCTAGTGCTTATGGTTGCTGGTTCTGATGTCTTTCAGTCAGCATTCATTACACTGACATACACTCAGACCTCCACTGTACTGATTAAACTAGTCATCAACCCAAAACAACACAGTAAATGAAAATGAAAATATTACATATACTGTAACACCTTTAAATCTGCACGTGTCTGTTCCAACCCAAATGTTGCTATAAAAAACATTATAAAAGGGAAATGCAATACAATAATTTTTTTTCAAAACACTCCCTTAAAAACAAAACGATCTGATACCTCTGCCTAAAGACTGTGAAAATAGAGACTATTATATTTTCCTGTTTTGTGAAGTTACAAATCCTTTAAAATCAAATACAAAACTGTTTCTTCGATATTCCTCAAACAAACAAGCAAACCTCAAGATTTCCTATTATTTAAAACTATTCATTTATACATGACAAAACACCAGTCTTGTGGGTAACCCATTACAAAGTAAAGCATAATCAGGTTACATTTGTCTGTAATGCAGTAATGAAAGGCATTACTGTTGCTAATTGAGAAGTCACAAACAATTACCTACTTATTTGTGTCACTTTAAGTTGTTCAACTACGTTATTTTCACAACTTTACTGTCGGCTTTGTTGTATTAAAGAGCATAAAAGAGAGATACTGTGTTTACTCTTGGTCCGCTGTGTTGGGATAAAGATTTGTGCTGATGGGGGCATAAGTCGGTCGAACTATATATTGTTAATTGGCAATTAAGTGACACTGGATTTCTGGTCATGTTACAGAGTAATCAAAAGTAATATAGCTAGTAGTGTTACTGATTACTTTCAGCAGTGAGTAATTAATTAAGTAATGCATCACTTTTTAGCTGTGACCAGCAGCTTTATAGGTCACCCTGATGGTCTGTCGGTCCACAAAAGCTCCCCACTCTCATGTGGCAATAGTGTTCACACAAGGAGGTTGAAATTTGGCATGGAGGTCAAATGTGTGTGTGTGTGTGTGAAGGCGTGTGTTTGTGTTCATGCCAATTGGCTTAAGGGGGTCGTGGCAGTGAGAGTGGCCTGTATCAAAAAGGCGCATAACTTCCAAATGGATAAAAGACTTGCACAAGATTTAGTGGGAATGTTAGTCATGAGTCAAAGGACAGCTGATTTATTGTTTGGGCCAACTGGCAAAAAGGGGGCATTGCAGTGGGACTGGCCAGTATAAAAAGAGATTCATGGCCGATCTTTGTAGAAACACACACACACACACACACACACACACACACACACACACAGTGATTGGTCACTTGGTAA
>JAQFJA010000007.1:7279449-7295117 GCA_029874485.1 Naso brachycentron
AAAGGAAACAAAACACACCATACAGTCAGTCATTGACAGACCCATGGCTGTCATATGCCTGATATGTAAGCATGTATGCCTGATAGATATTTTCAGAATAGTGAAACCAAAAGATGAGGACAGAATGCCTCAAATACAAGCAAGAATGCAAACAAGTGTGCTCGTTTTATTATTTAGTTGATGTAGTTTACTTAGTTGAAATAGATTGAACTGTAATATCTTAGAAAATTGTAAGAAATGTTTATGGTAAAAGGTAATTTTTTCCCCCTATCATTATACCAAAATGTGGAAATATTAGAAATGTATGGTATATTTAAGGCTCACAGTCATGTGTGGCATTATTTAGAGAGAGGTTTATTTCCACATGAGCAAAAGTCTGAATTGCCTAAAAGCAGCAAAGACACGCCCATGATCAGTGTATCCCATAAATGAATTGTTATATTGCCAGTGAATGAATAATGTATCACAAGAAATGTTTGGGAGTGTACCGTCATATTAATTATTTAATTTGTCGTCATCTGTGTTGATGCCTGTTTGTTTTGTATCCTGTAGTGTAGATGCCTTGGCCGAGATGAGTGTGAAGGCTTTTGAGCTAGTCCCCGCTGTGGAGCGAGACCTCCTCATGGGCGACAAGGCTCGCATCAACATCGAGTGCATTGAATGTTGTGGTAAGCACTTGTACTTGGGTACCAATGACTGCTTCATCCACCACTTCCTGCTGGACGAGGTCACTTCCTCCAAAGGGAAACTGAGTTACTCGGCTCAGAAGCTGTTACACAAATACATGGGCCTCAAAAAACCAGTGGCTGAGTTGCGTGCTGCCTCCGCTTTGGAGCGTCTCATTGTGCTTTGTGATGGAGTGGTGTTCCTCATCGACATGGTGACACTGGAGACTGTGCCCTCCGCGGCGGGAGGTGGAGCTAAGATCAGAGGAGTGACGGCTTTCTGCATAAATGAGAACCCTGTGAACGGTGATCCGTTTTGTGTGGAAATGGGTGTGCTCTCCTCCAAGCGGCGAACAGTGCAGATTTATATGGTCTATGAGGACAGAGTGCAGCTGGTCAAAGAGATGACTACTCCTGAGCAGCCCTGTGCCGTCAGTGTTGACGGTTACTTCCTGTGCCTGGCCCTCGCTACACAGTACATGATTCTAAACTACAACACAGGAGCCTCTCAGGATCTCTTCCCTTACAACAGCGAGGAGAGGAGACCCATTGTGAAGAGGATCGGCAGGGAGGAGTTCCTCTTAGCAGCACCTGGTGGTCTGGGTAAGTCAGGACAAAAACAAGCTGTTTACAGGTTTTTGCAAGTCTTAAAATTGTTGAATTCACTTTACTTGCTTCCCTTAAAATTTGATTTGGTAAACACTGCTGAAATCCTAAAAAGCATTTGCAGTTTGTACCCATTTTACACCTACTTTTCACAGTTTCATGTGCTCTCAGTGTTGCAGCTATGATTTTTTAATGACTATTTAATGTATTTTACTTTTATTCTAGATAACATGATAAATAACTATTTCTCAGGGGTGTAGAAAATCCATTTACTAACACACACACACACACACACACACACACACACCCCACAAAAAAAACCACTGGAATACACTGAACTACACAAACTTTTAGTGCAAGGCCTCTGTTCAGTCTGTGTGGACCGCAAATGGAGATTTAAAAGTCTCTCGTTCTCCTGGTGCTTCCCTGCCATGATCCACCATTATTTGAAGTGACGCATGTGCAGAACCTCAGAGAGTGAACTGAAGTAATGTTTACAACTATTGGCCATTACAAGTGTGAAAAATACATCCATCGATTTTTGCTTTGAAAAACGATTTTAGATCAATACGAGTCACACTAGGACAATTTTTTTGTTCTTTTATGTATTTTGATTGTAGCGATATAAATCTACACCCCTAATATTTCTCTATGCATGTTGAAAACAGGTCTTCACAGACTGGGTTCATCTGCTATTTTGTTTTTAGTATTTGAAGTGCTGAGTATTTCTTGCCATTTTTTGCTTGACTTATTTCTGTTTATCTTTAAAAGTGTTTCTGTACATCCACCACAGGAATGTTTGCCAATGCAGAAGGAGTATCTCAGCGGGCTCCAGTCAACTGGTCAGAGAGCGTGATCAGTGCCGCTGTGTGTTTTCCCTACGTGGTGGCTTTGGATGAGAACTTCATCACCATCCACAGCATGTTGGACCAACAGCTCAAACAGACACTGTCATTCAGGGATGGACACATTCTGCAAGACTTTGAAGGTGTCAGCATTCTTTCTTTCTTTTTTTCTTTCTTTCTTGTGAAGTAAAAAGCCTCTGCTGTCTAAAACCTATTTACCACAGAAAAAATATGATTATCTAACGATGCTAAGGCATTTTTGCTGTTACTCATTTGGGTTGTAACTGGTTCAAAGTGAAAAGGGGATTCAAGCTCCCTCAATAAAAAATAATGCTTATGTAAATTTATGCAAGAAGAAGGTGAAAAGTTGATGAGGTTTCACTTCACAATAACAGTATTTTCACTATGCATTATAGCCCTGCCCTCCTGCATGTTTGTTGATTAACATGTTTTAATTATGGTACTATTTCTGACATGCTTTTATGTACCAGGGCATAAAGAATACTCTGCCGATTTAGCATTGCGCTTCTATCAGCGAGTCAGCTCACAGTGAAAGTTAAAAAGAAGAAGAAGCAAGAATCAAAATACAACACAACCGAGTAATGTATGTTTTAATCCTCACTTTTTCCTTGTCAACCTGTTGTCTACATTACACACAATGCAACTTGACTGCCGCCAGTTCAGTGCGAGAAATGTGGCCCCATCTGCAGAGGTCTCATTTCTTTACGCTACCCCCAGCTGACTATTAATGCTGACTTAAGTGGCATCACTTGAGGCAATTCGTTAGACTTTCTGTAGCTCCTCGTGAAGTCACAAAAGGCTTCATACATGTTTTCAAACAAATACCAGATGTGGACTTGGAGAGAAACTGTCTAATGCTTCCTGGTACACAGTTTACTGAAAAGTGGAATTGAAAAACAAGCAGTGATTATTTAATCGTCCAGGGGCAGAAAGTCGTGGCTTTGGCTTCCTGGACTGAGACATCTAAACCGCAGAGAGTTACTGAAAGCTGTGCAGAGCTCAACACTGACATCTTGATTCTGAATCTGAATGGGGTCTCAGCCCTGACAGTGTTTTTTTCTGCTGCAGAGAATGATTTTAGGTCAGGGTTTGAATAAAAAATTGTTTTAAAAACAATAGACTGGATTAATTTGAAGTTCTGGACGGGAACAGAAAAGAGACTTTAACAACAACTCCTTTTTATAGCTGATGCTCAGCTTTAACCGAACTCTGAGCTAAAGCTTGAATCTTTTACAAAAGGTTTTGATTATTGACTGTTTGTACTGTTTGCTGCCTCTGGTTTGACTGCAGTCATTGAAAATAATGTGATTATAATGAAGTCTGTTGGTTGCCGCATGTGTTATCTCTGCTGCTGTTGTTTTTTTCAGGGAAAGTCATTCTGGCTTCCACTAAGGCAGTGTACGTTCTTGTTCCTCTTCCACTGGAGCGGCAGATCCAAGACTTACTGGCCAGTCACAGAGTGGAGGAGGCGCTCGTCCTCACAGAGGGAGCGCAGAGAAATATTCCCAAAGACAAGTTCCAGGTAACAAACAGTGTGTTGTTTTGGATTATGTTTTTCAAGGGCATGTGATTCACGTGTCAACAGTGATACTGTTATCACCAATAATAAATGCTGATATGATGACTTTGCCTGGATAGACTCCTTGTTGTAAATGACTAATCTGAGCTGAATCACATTATTGACATTATATTTTCAAAACTGAAAAACACAATCATCTCATATTGTCACTTTCTGAATGTACAGATTTTGCACAAAAGAATCCTCCAGCAGGCAGGTTTCATACAGTTTAGCCAACTTCAGTTTCAAGAAGCAAAAGAACACTTCAGGTAAGAGTCTGACTCAGTGATGTTAAGAATAATTTAATTTCTCATTTTATAATTAAAAGGTCAATGGATTGAGACCAGCAGTTTCCATTTAACTACACTACAGCTGTAAAGTGCTGGGTGCATTTTAGGGCTGCACGATTCTACCTGAGAGCGGAGACAATGATTCTCTCACATGATTCTCATTTTTTAAACAAAACCCTTTGTTGCACACAGGTTAAAAACAAAGTGTTATCTCCACAGGGCTTTCAACAGGCATAACCTGTGATTAAGTGCTGGACTTAAACTTATAAGTCTCTTGTCCGTTGGCTGGGATTTTTTCATGTGGTTCTCTTGTCCTTCATTACTAACTCATGCTGGATTTTGTGGTGACGTTGGAGGTGTTTATAAAGGACTGTAATGTCGCCTTGCTGTGCTGCGATGACACCAAAGCATTGTTTGCAGATTATTACTACTTGTGCATCATTGTCAGCTTTAAACTCGAAAAAGTTCCACACGGTGAAGTGTCCACCTTTTTTCAGCATGAGTACGTCATTACTCTCACTGTTGCCACTGCGACTTTCCTCTACGGCGCTCATTTTTTTCTTTGACGTGTAAAATGTGGCTCCAACTCCGTCAAGTAAACTGACTCCTGCCTCCCTCTTTCTTGTCTAAACGTGACACTGCCGACGTCGTGTCTGGTTACTGTAGCAACGGTGAGTGAGAGTGGAGCGCCGTAAATGGGGAAGAGAAATGAGAGAGGTGATTGAGTTGTATGGCTGAATCATTGGCTAATGTCTGGCCTGATTACTGAATTAATCGCGTGTTTTGTTTGACACTGTGTTGGTGTGACTGAAAGAGCATCTGGGATTGTTGTGACGTAAATAACGTAAATGCAGCGTAATCTGAATGCACAGGAAGATACGAAAAAGACTGACTCTTACTGAGATTACCTGTACCAGTATGTATCAATCGAGACAGGGATTTTTAAATTATTAATTGTGCAGCCCTAATGCCTTTTATGACTGGGTCTCTTGTTTCTTGCCTTCACTTTTTGATTGTCTCACTCCTCAGCGTTTTTGTTGTGACCTTACCTTGCATTTTTAGGAAGGGTCAGCTGGATGTTCGGGAGCTGATATCTCTCTACCCGCTGCTGCTGCCAGCCTCGTCTTCGTTCACGCGCTGCCACCCGCCTCTCCATGAGTTTGCAGATCTTAACCACCTGGCACAGGGTGACCAGGAAAGAGTGCTGCGATACAAGAAATTCCTTATCAGTTATTTGGGAGAGGTAAATGAAGAAAGGGAGGAAAAACAGATTTATTTATGCTGAATATTCCGTTGAGTTCCCTTGTTCTTATTTTTGTTACATACCTAATCTTCACACACAGGTGCGAAGCACAGACGTGGCCAACGGCTGTAAAGAGGACGTGGACACTGCACTGTTAAAGCTGTATGCTGAGCAGGATCATGACAGCCTTCTAGACCTGCTAGCTTCGGAGAATGCATGCCTGCTGTCAGACTGCGTCCCATGTCTGGAGAAATACCACAAGTGTGTATACATTCATTTTTGGTGTGTATTTTAACACACACAAACATTTCATAGCATTATAGCCTTCACACTATAAGAAGTGCTGCTACAGCACATATACTACCACATATTTTGAAATTGCGTCTGTACACTGAACTTGTTAAATGTCATCTTTCAATTTGTGTGTGTGGATACTGTGGGAATCATTATCATTAATTACTGCGATCACAAAATTAAAAAATTCCTCGAGGGACTGCTTCAAAGAAGGCTTTGTTACATAAATACTCGCACTTGCACATTGCTGTTAAATGCCATCCAGGTAAAGCTTAAACACAGTGGCTGGATTTAAACCAAATTAAATCCTGGTTTAAGTTTAAATTCTGTTGTGCCAAACTTTAAAACTAGTTTAAAATTACGAAAGATCAAATTTAAACCTTTCTTTAAACCTCAGTGTAGATTTTTTCCTATAAGTCAAGATTAAATTTAATTTTGTTGCACTAAAACTTTAAACTCCAATTTAAACTTTGATTTCAGGTTAAGTTTAAATCTGCAGTTGAGGAGGTTTAACTTTTACAATGGCTGCACTTTTGAGCTCAACAGGAGGATTGAACCAACTGTCAAATATGGCAGTAAAGGCCGTCACAAGTAGCCTTAAGATAGCAACTTTTTAGCTAGCTAGCAACAATGCAACGTTTTGTTTTGGAAAAGCAGCCGTTTTAACAGTTAACAGCCCTCGTCCACCACTCTTACACTTGCTAGGCCCTGACGGCATGCAGATTATTTATATATTTATTTAGTTAGTGTAATTTCAAAATGCTAGCTTGTGCCTATTGATTAGCCACGGTTTAAGTTCATCTTAAATAAATAATCTTAGCTTTACTAAACTGAGATAAATTTTAAATGGTGCAACAGAGCTCTGCTTAATTTAAATCAGGATTAATTCAGTTGAAACTTTTTTTTTTTTACTGAACTCTGATTAGAGCTAATGTTGAATGAAATCAATCCTCGTTGGTGCGACCCAGCCAAGAGGTCAGCCTGTTTCCTCAGGGAATATAGATTGAAAAAGACGTGTGCTGATGGTTCTGTCCTTCTCAGGAGATGCTCAGTGAGTTATTTACGCCTGTGGAGACACCGGAGGCTCCTAACAGAGGTTTCTTCAAAGGCCTTTTTGGGGGAGGAGCTCAGTCTCTGGACAGGGAGGACCTCTGTGAGTACACATGGCCATGTATCAAAGTATAATTATGATTTGGGAGATTTTTCAGTTGCATGACAATGTCCCTTCACCACCAAGCTGCCATTTCTCCTTTTTATCTTTGCTAGTTGGAGAAACTGCTGCTGGCAAGGCCTCTCGCAGTCTGGCCCAGCACATCCCCGGCCCAGGGAGCATGGAGGGAATGAAGGGTGCAGCATCCGGCGTTGTGGGAGACCTGGCCCGTGCTCGGATAGCTCTGGACGAGAGGGGGCAGAAACTGGGCGAGCTGGAGGAGAGAACGGCAGCCATGATGGCCAGCGCAGAGTCCTTTTCCAAACATGCTCATGATGTACGCACTTGCCTTTTCTTTTAGCACCTTAAACATCATTTCAAGTTGACTCCTTTTTTCTGACTCGTCTTTGCTCTTTTCTCTTCTCAGATGATGCTGAAGTACAAAGATAAGAAGTGGTATCAGCTCTGATGGCAGCGTGTGGAGCATCGGACTCTGTAATCACGCAAACACCAGTTGTCTCTCGGGAGCTGCAGGTCCCTCTTCTTCTCTTCACCATTTCTCTCCATGGGGGGTTCTGCTCAACAGGCTCATGCTTTTATTCTCAGCACAATATCACACACTCTGCTTTACCTCAGTCACCGGAGGACTGCAGCGGAGCAGACACTGGCCACCCCAATGTAATGAGATTGGAAAGAAATGGAGGAAGAGGAGCCCGTAGGAATCTCTCTTTCCATTTCGATCGAGAGCGATGATGTTCACCATCAGGAGAACAGGAGAGAGGGGACCTCTTCATATCCATCTGTCATGCACTCATCTATAGCTCATATATATATGCACACACACACACACACACACACACACACACACACACTGCTGTTTCGTTCTGAAAGAGGAAAAACATTTACTTGTGGAGGCTTGATTGCAATATTTTCCTTTCTCTGCCCTTTATGGTGTCTGCCAAACACAATGGACTTACATGAGGAGAAAAGTCTGATGACCACCATGTCCTTCACATCTAATCAAGTTTAATGAAGATGTGTGTTTCTATAGGAAGGACTGAATCAGTGAAGGACCTGTGTGTGTTTGTTTTTCTGGTCTAAATTATTTTTACAGTCTGTCCTTGTGTTGGTTGGGTTTTTTTATTTGATGTTTTTGGGTTTTGTTGTCCAGAAAGGGCCTTTCAAGCACTTAGAACCGTAGAGAATTGACAGGGAGATGATGAATCTGTTGCCTCTCACCGAATAAGGGCTGATAGTACAATAGTTTATCACCCACCATTCCTTCTAGAGCATTTTCAACCAAGTTGTTTTAGGTGAGGAGAAGACAAACGGCATTTTTTCCGAGAGTCACGTTGGATTTGTTTTAAATTAGATTATTTATTGATAACAGTGTATGAGTAAGGACATAAAAGAAGTTTGTATGTTGGGCATTAAATTTTATTTTATTTTCCTTTGTCAGTGAAGTGCGCTAAAAAGTGCTGAAGATGTTTACCCCCCCATGAAGAGTTTACACTGATCTATCAGAAAAATGAAGAGTTGATACACTGGAAAACCCCTGATGCTCTTATATTCTTCTGGCTTTCATGAGGCTGTAGCAAAGTTATGTATGACCAGGATAACATGTCGATGGGCAAGACAAAGATTGTCCTTGTCAGTACCTGATGTGAGTCTCGCATCGATGTGAGTCGCGCATGTGCGAAAATGTCCGCCATCTCAGGCAGTTAGCCTTGGCTAGACCACTTGGACAAACCACGTGTCACGATCTGAGTTTTACAGTCTAAAACAGATTTAATGTTTTAAAATTACATTATAACTGAATGGAAATGCTAAGCTCACGTTACTTAGCCAGCAAGAATGTTGGTATTAACCAGCTAACAGGACTACTTGTGCTAACATGGTTGCTAACTTGAATAGAGCTAGCTCTGGCTTTGTGGCTAGCACCTAGCGTAGGCATGGATTATAATTTCAAATTGTGGTAGCTAGCTAGCTAGCACTGAGCAAAGATACTAGCATAATGTTAGCTGCTAACACTGCTTCAATTAATGTACCTTGCATATAAATTACTCATCAACAGTTCACAAAAAAACAAGCCTTTGCCACAAACTCAACTTGTAATCCTAATATAATTATAAAGTTGGTGTAGTAGAACATTAATCAGTAACGTTTAACAATAGCATTAGCTGTCCAAGATGGCAGATGTCTTCACGCATGTGCAACTCACATCGACGCTGGACTCACATCGTGTACCGACATCCTTCATGTGTTTAGCATAACTTTATATTTTGGTTACAAAAGTTTTTTGGTGATTCTATTGATCTATAGATGATTATTCTAACTTCTATTTGGCATTCTGTCATAGCTGAAGTTGATTTTTTTTTTTTTTTTTTTTTGGTCCAGTTTCTCTGTGTAGGGAAAAAGCATGTCTCTTGCAGCACAAATGGAAATGGTAATGCTGTCTTAGTTATTTGTAGCTGCCAGTAGAAATGACCAAGCAGCACGGAGTGTCCACGCCGTGCCAGTGGTCATCTCTCTCTGAACCGTTCACTCTAAAGCTGTTTCTCTTCTGCCTTTGCCTCATGACGCATATATGCTCACCTCTACCTATGTGTATGTCTGTGTGTTCGTGAACATACATATATTCAGGAATATGTGTATGGGCGCCAATATTTATAAAACTACATAGATACAGTGTAGTACAATAGGTCTTCTGAGGTTTTTGTTTTTGCTTGACAGTGTTTTTTCAATGTGATTACTAGAATTCTATTGTAATTAGATTTTTTTTTTCATGAGGTGCGAGGATATGCTGCTATTTGTGTCTGTGTAGGAGCATCACCTGTCGGTCTTTTATTTTGAAAAAGAGAGACAAGACTTTTGTCTGTCCAGATTGCTGCCAAATGTTGTAAATAACGGGACAGCTGGACACAAATCTGACAGTGCAGGTTTAGGCAACGTGACATACCGTACGCTTGCGGCCATGTTCTTTTTTCTGACACCAAAGAGTTGCTTAATTTCACAGAGTTGTCTTGATTTTCCCTCGCTGGTAAGAGTCAGTCTGGATGCATTGGACAGCACTCTTAAGTCAAGAAATGTACTGTGTGCAGGGGGGGGTTAGTTGATCTGAATTAGCTTCCTCTTATGGGCGTTTCTCCCTCATTACCTGAACTGCTGTACACGTGTTCAGAGGACAGGCGAAGTGAATTTGAAGAGTTTTTCTCCAAAATCTGATATTCACTTAAAAAAAAGAAAAACACGCGACTCATGGAGAAGAGTTGCAGGCATGAAGTAATACGTTTTCTTAGAATTCTGAGTATTAAAGGAGTACTTTGGTATTTTTCAACCTGGGTGGTATCTCCTTGTGTGTGTGTGTGTGTGTGTGTGTGTGTGTGTGTGTGTGACTGATGGGGACAACTTTTTTGGAAGTTGGCCCAGTATTGAGAGCAGCAGATGTAGTGGGCGACCGAGAAGCGAGCTAGAACGAGATGCTTGAGGGCAAATGCACACTGTTAAAGTTTGTTCACTAGAAGTGCTTGTTTTCACCACTGACCAGCTCAGATTGATAGTGTGAGTCTATAACACAGCATGCAAAGCATTTCTCTTAACTTTTACTTGTTCTGGACTGTGTGTAAAGAAATCTTGTTGGGACGTCTCGTTCTCGCTATCCTCATCTGTTCTTCAAATTGTTGGAGCTTCTCCGTATGATCAGGCTCAAATAAATTCGAACGGCCATCAAAATCATCCACACTCTTAAAGTTGGGCTAATATGCAGCCATGACACTGAAATCAATGAGACGGAGCCCCTATCTGTACTCCAGAACGAGCAGCTCTGCTCTGCTCTGTCTTCCTGCAATATGTGAGATCCTGCGAGAACAAGACTTTGCAACAAGTTGTGGTTACACACAGCCCCAAATGGTTATTGGGAAAGTGAGACGTTCTACTGACCATTCATTTTCTGTATCAGTGTCGCATGGGTTTTTCCACGGCCCCGCCCCTTTAGGAGACTAGAAGCAGTCTTGAGACCATTCATTCTTATGGGAGAGATGAACGTGATCACAGATTATGACTAATTCTTTCGTCCCATCGTCACCAAGATACACATCAGACCCATTTTTCACAAGACACATATCTTCCAAACGTTATGCCATGAAAATGACATTTTCAGACAGACAAATCAGGAGAAAATTAACTTTGTTCAAGACCTGTCTCTGTCTCAGCAACACACTTTCACAAGATTTGGGAATTGTTGCTTCTCGCCTCGCTTTGCAACAGACAGAAACGAATATTTAAACAATCTCATAGATGAAACCATGAACTGAAAGTTAAAACCTACATCAAACAAATATCATGCAACGCAGAATCTATCTGCTTTAATCCATTCACACGATGCTATAACACTTCCAGAAAAGGGGGAGGGGTGGTGGCTCCTAACTGTTTCCGTGGGAGACATGACTCCGCCCACTGAGGAGACAGGAACTATATAATGTTCATACCATTGGCGCAACAAATGAGAAGTAAGAGAAATGCTTTGCATGCAGTGTCAGAAAGTTGTGCTATAGATCTGAGCTGGTCAGTGGTGTTGAGAATGCGCATTTGCCCCCAAGAATCCCGTTCAGCTCGTTTCTCGGCTGCTGACTGCATCAGCCTCCCTCCATATTGGACCAGCTTCCAAAAATGTTGTCCCTATCTATCACACACACACACACACACACACAGGAAATAGGGCCCAGGTTAATATATACCTAAGTTTTCCTTTAGACGGTGTATGCAGAGTAGAAATTGAGCTATTAATCACACCAAAAATGTTTTATTCAAGATGGATATGTAGCGTTTTGGAATTAAGCTCTTCACTTTTAGCTGGATGATATTAATCTGCTGTAAACTACTGAGACAAACTCCCTTCAAAGAGCAGTTTTGTGGGTTTTGCACTATTTTTTGTACTTAAGATAATTTTGTTATTTTGATTTTTAGTGTGTTAATTTTTTCTTGTACTGTTTCCTTTTCTTTTTTTCTTTTTTCGAAAGGACCAAAACATGACAGAACCTATGCTTATCTATGTCATTTGCCAATTATGCTGATTGCATCACTCTCAGATTTGTTTTCATCGTCAGGTTCATGATACTATGATATATTTATATATTTGAAAACAAAAATATATATATACTTTTAATTTCACTAATCTGTTAATGATTAATACCTTTAATGTAATTTTGAGATAGAATAACTCACATCGATGTCCAAACAATGGTTGTGCATAATTAACTATCATCCAGACATGACAATAAACATTTTCGGGTTATATATTGAACAAGCTCATCTCGGATTCAAGCTTTGCTACTGCAGGAGGGTCGTCTCCTCTCGGTGGGCCGCTGAGTCTTTCTACAAAGTGTGGCCTCGACTTTAAAGTGCTTCAGTTTGCAACATATATGTCCTAAATGGTCTCTTATTGCACATTGAAGGATGCATGATATTAAGTGTTTACAAACTTGAAACAACCATGTATTATCCCTTTTAGAGATTGTCTGTTCTGGCATTTGTATTTACCACCAAGTTGAACAAAACTGAAGCTTTCATCCCACATCAGAAGTGTGTCCGGTTTTCATTTGATCATGCCAATTGTATAAGTGTGAGAGAACATATTTATTTTGTTTATGTTACTGTTTGCTCCATGAAAACTCTTGCTTTCCCTGCGCTGTAAAGATGCATAGAACAGCGAAAGCTCGGCTCACAGCACGGTGCAGGAGAGCTCAAGGGTTTCTCAGTTGCCATACTTCCATCCATCTGTCTGTCTTCTGGGATGAATATCTGTGGAGTTGCAGTATTTTCTCATAGTAGGCAATTTTTGTACAGTTTTATTAAAATAAATTTCACATGGATGTCTGACTTAATCTGCTGCCACAAACAATTTAGACTGTAGATACAGTATAAATATATATATATATTATTGTGCAATGGAAAATAAATGTAAAACCAATCATAACGTGGTTTGTCTTGTGTTTTCTGTTTTTTTGTTTTCCTCATTGGTCACTGATTTCATTTTGAAAGTAAATGCTTTACTGATTCTTAGAGTGCATCCCCTCTCAGGTCAAGTATCAGTGTTAGGAAAAGATTTTAATGTTTGCTCAAGAACTCTCAGGTCCGACACTGCTTTGACCATCCTGAACGAGAGCCTGGTGCTTCCCTGGTTCACACTACACATAATCATGAGCTGAATTAGAATTGCGTATTTAAATGTTATAGGATGAACTGAAGAGATGTGTCTCAACTTAGTTTTATTTATTTAAAGTTGATTTGATGAGGACAGATAACCATAACAATGCAATGCGTCACCGCATTTATAGCCACTGCTAGTTTCTAGTTCCCTTCCTTAGAAGGACTTTCATTATGCCAGTGTTTAGAATTTGACCTTTTGTAAACATTATTTATGTAGTTGTACAACATGTAAGACTTGTTCAAACCCGCAGGATTTAATGTCAAATTATAGGAGAGATTCATTAATTTTATTAATCTTAACTGTTATGTGTGCCTGTTTTCTTTCTATGTATTTATGTATTTATGTATTTATCTATGTATCCATGTGATGTACAAGCTGCAGTGACAACAAATTCCTCCTGGGACAAAAAAAAGTGTTGTATTGTCATTCAAATATTAATGTCAAGATAAATTTTGGGCAGATTATTTTTCAAATTAATGCATATTTTTGGGCGTATTTCCATTAAGATTTGATTGAGAGATATGGCATCCTAAATTGGACTATTTAAATGCTTGAATATTAAGTATATAAAATAATGCAAAAATAACCCCAATATCAATAATGCAAGTATTATTTTTATTCTCCTATTTTTTATTTTTATTTTTTAATTAATGTACGTTCACAGTCGTTTTTATAAGTTTTTAATGTATTTTTAAATTGTATTTTACTCAGTCCTACATTTCCCAGAAGGCCCTGCAGGTGGCGCCAGTGCTCGCCGAACTCCCGTCGTCCGGCGGGGCTGCAGCAGTGACTGAAGCCGAGGCTGAGCAATGAGCATCGTCTCACACTGACTGAACCGGCGGATGGAGCGGACGGAGGGACTGCAAAGTTGAATGCGGGGAAAGATAGGCTCAAAGTCAGCCGCAGCAAGTGCACTCTGGACAGGTAGAGAGAAATATGTATATACAGTTCTCTTCTCGCGTTTCTGTATGAAAATGAGTCAAAAATCGCTCTGGCCTCAGCGTCAACCGTTAAATTTTCGCTCCGGATAAATGTTTGATGGACCTGAGCGTCTTCCTCTGAACCGTTGCGATGAATGAGACAAAGAGGATGGATGCAGCGTGAGAAGACGCCAACTGTTAAAACTACGGGCTTCTTTACCGTCTTTTACGGAGGATAACTTCACATAAATGTGGTCAACTTGGTTGAAAACATCTGACACCAGTGAACGGTAACTTTGCGACGACACAAAGTTAGCTAAAAGGGGTTTTGTTCAAAAGTACTTGCGTCGTAACGTTACGCTCGAGTTGACCGTTGACGTGCGTTTAATTTAACGGTTAAGGAAACTGAAATTCTCTGTTGGACTCTTTTGCCTCAATTAAAATTTCTTCATGTCGGGAATTTTGCGTTTAGCTTAAGTTAACCCTTGTCCAAAAGATATGAAATGTCAGGGACTTGAACCTGTCTTACTAGCGCTGTCTTCACTTGTCTTGCTCAAGAGACCTTCAGCAGGGCAGATGCTTAAGCGAGGGTTGGAAAGGTCAACAGGCTTCTGACAGTTAAAGGTTTTTCTAACATACAACCACCCTGCTGTCTTCAAATATGCATTCACAGTGTTTTCTGTTGCTCTGGCCACGTCTAATAGATGCATCTACTTTGGAGAATTGAACCTGGGACTGCGTCTAACGTGGGAGAAACATGGACCAGAGTGCTGCACAGACTCCAGCAGCAGTGTGAGTGGATGTGATGGTGTTCACTTAAGGTAGACCTCCTTATAGCCTGCTTTAAGATGAGTCAAGGGCCAAACCTTGTCCTGGAGTGGCTGTCCAAGCTCCATCTGGCCCAGTATGTGGAGTCATTCATTGACAACGGGTATGATGATTTGGAAGTTTGCAAACAGATTGGAGAGCCCGACCTAGATGCCATAGGCGTTCACATTGAGTACCACAGACACAGGCTGCTCACAGCCGTGAAGACGCTGAAAGATGACGACAAAAGGAAAGCACCTGGCTACTATTTTACCTTAGAGCCACTGGAACCTTCTCATTTCAACCACGATTTACACCCAAACAGAGAAGATGACTGTAGGACTTTGGGGTCACACGTACTCACCACGGGAGTGCACCAGGCGTCCTGTCCTGGAAATCACAACCCCAGAGTCACAGATTGTAATGACTTTGTGACGTATCCCAAACTGAAGCTCAAAGTACTGATAAGGGATAAACTTGCAAAAGATGGAATCAACCTGGGAGCAGCACCTTACTCCTTTAAGGTAGGCAACTTTTACTTCCTTTTTGACACCATGTTGATGCTACAGTAAACTCTGGCTCTTCAGGCACTGTCTCATCGAATTTAATGCGCTTACTTTGTTGTGTTAGTGAGGAAGAGTGTGACAAATTTATTTGATGGAGCTGACGTCCAATGAGCCTCCTTCTTTTGCTCCAGGGATGCTTTATGATGCCTCTGGAAAAGGTCTTCTAAGGTTGTAAGTCAGTGTAGTGTTGAGAAATTTTACCTCTGTGCTAATAAAAACATATTCATGCTGGCTGCATAACGTTTTTATGCAATGAAAAGCTTTTAACTGACCTAAAAGTTTGATTTAAAAAATATAAATATGTATATATAGGTTTCTATATACACAAGTCTAACACTAAGAGCTGCATTAAACTCATTTCGAAAGTCACTGCACTCTGAAAAGTTGTTTTTAGAGCTGCAACTATTAATCGAATAATTGATTAATCAACTGATAGAAAATTAATTGCCAATATTGATAATCGATTGTTCATTTAAGTCATTTTTTTAAATAAAA
>JAQFJA010000007.1:7317750-7328907 GCA_029874485.1 Naso brachycentron
AGTTAGCAAACCAGTTATGTAAGAGGACTCAATTATTCTGTCAATCAGTTTGAATTGCATTTGGAGCCACAGTATGTATTGTGTAAATTGTAGGGCGGTAAACTGCAGCGAGATCTTTTATAATGCATGAATTTAATTATTGAATTTTTTATTCCTGCATGCTCATGCTTGACTCAATATGGTTTAAGCATTCTGCATTATTAAAGATTGTATGATATTTTTACAACAAGGCCACTCAGATCCTCTAAATGCACTTAAGGGAAAAAAATAATTGAGCTTTTCTTGTCAAAGCCCACAAGTTCACTTTAATTTCATTCTGTTATGAAAATATTTGTGCAGTGCTTGACACAAAATATGCATTTAAAAAAATGTCAATACTAGTATGAACCTAAAGGGAATTGGTGCAAAATTAATGTCAGCTTCAAGAAAGGGCCAGATATGGACTAAGAAATTAATTACAGTGAGTGAGTGTTCATATTTAATCACCACGTCACTTTTATTCCCTTTTGATGCATAATGTCTTTTAAGAAATCATTTTAAGTTATATTAAATTTGTAAGAAAATTATAAGAAGTTGCTGCAATGTAGTACCGTTAACAGGGAGGATCAGTGTTTAAAAGCTGTGCTAAAAAACAGATCAGGACTGCGATCCATCATAGGAGGGATGTCAAACACTGTAACCGAGACCTCTCTTGGATGTTGAGTCGAAAACAGGTTTTCAGCTTCATTATAGATCCTCATGCAATTCTTATGATGTCAGTGCATGCTTGGCTAGCTGCGGTTTGCAACCATTAATGGATGTAGTGGCTGTAAGGTGGATGTCCTTGGAACGGCAGAGGAGGATACGGAACATCTGAGAGTTTAGACGAGGAGGCAAATTGAGTTGGACAGGAGATGTTGTCAACAGTTCTGTGGGGATGTCTGCGTTTGTCAAGCATGTCAGCATGTGCAATCAGTGAGCACAGTCCTCTGAACGTTTGAAGTACATCATCGCAGCGTTAAGATGCAGCTCTCTGAGAAACGGATCTCCCTGAGGGTGGAGCCAACTGACAAGTCTGGCAGAGATGCTGGCTCCAACTAGACAACAAGGAAAAGTGTTGTCAGAAGCATCTTTGTAAGATCTCAGTAATTCCCATAGAAAGTTAACAGCTTTGGTTTTGCCCCCCGAAAATGTAGTTCAAAAATGTGTCACTGTGGGGTTGATATCCAGTCTGCTGTCTGGTGTCTCTGCCACTCTGAATACATTTTTAAAAACAGTATCTGTGCAGTGTTTCTCGTCATGTCAGTGGCTGGGTTTCCATTAAAATATATCGGAAATTTTTTAATGAATTTTTAGAAATTCAGCAAAAGAAAATGCACATTTATGTGTGTTTCCATCCACTACTACTATGCTAATATTAGGAGTAAGTTCATCGAGATAAGCAGTAGGTGGTGCAGCATTTTCCAGTCAAGTGTCAGTTACCACAGCAGAAGACAGAGCAACGTGATGTTGTAATTTAATGGTGCACATAAACGCCGTTGCGTTGCTAAGTCAAGAAATGTTAAGTTTCCTCATCAGTCCACACATACCTTGTGTTTTCGTCTGCCACTGACGCCATTGGTCCTCTGATGCAAAGGACTTCTGTCACCGGAGTGTCGTTTAAGTCACGTGATTTTGAAATCTCATCCTTTAAAAATCTCTAAATCTGTTTCCATTGCACTTATTCGCATTTACCCTTTGTTGGTACACCAACTTTTCCACCTCCCTCATGCGTAACAACTTTTTTGCGATGTTTTGGGATTTTTTTCGATTTTTCTTCCTTTCAGGTGATTGTATGCACAAATCGAAAATGCACACAAAAACAGGCTGATGGAAACCCAGCTAGTGTCTCCTCTGCTTGTTTTCCCATGGAGAGTTTTTAAAGAGAAATGCCCAGAGGGCGTTTTATCTCCAGATTGGACCAGTACACTTGTTGTTCACACCATGTAGAGTGACCTCATTCTGGGGCCCCATGATCTTCTGTTGCATGATTGACAGCTGCCCTTGACTCCTGCATTGTGTCTCACGGGAGGATCAGTGGATGTTGTGGCTGTGTGAGAGGTGAGCCCTTGCGCTGATAATACAGACAGAGACGGTGCAAGCTGGCAGTTGAGCCTCAGCAGATCACGACACAGTCACACAAGAGTAATTACCAAACACGAGGGTGAGGGGCAGATGAAATGATTTCAGCACCTCTGAATTAAACATGGTCCAAGAAGTATGTACACAGGCTGCTTCACTACAAACACAGAGCCATTTCATAGAAACTTTGGTCACATAGGACTACTCACAGTCTCTCTAGGTGTGAATTGTGGTAAATTTTAAAAGCGAGGGCTACGAATTTGTTTTCGGCACCACTGAATTAAGCATGCCCCAAGGATCAGGAAAAAGAGACAGCCCCAGTACAAAAACACACCGCCATCCAGAGGGGATGAATTTCCTTGCATGTAATTTAACTGAAATTGAAAGGGGGCGACTCTCTATTTGATCTCTGCACTGCTGAATTAAACATGCTCCAAGGGGCAGGCCCAATCCTAAAGCTGCTTCAAAACAAGCAGGGATCCTAAACAATGCTCAAGGTGCTTTTGCAATGATAGCGATACATTCTGTAGTTCAGGGCTTTTTTAAAATTCTAGTTTCCTGCATATAAATCAGACCTATGAGTTTTAAGCTAATGTTTAAAATTCTGATCAGATTTGCACAATGTAATACTGTAGACAAGTGGTTTGTTCTGTTCTGTGCTGCCTGTCTGCCCCCATAATCTTCCTTAGAGTTTCACTCACATCCTTATTAATCTGGACCCCTCCCCAAGCATCATGAATCTGTATTTATTGCTTTAGAGAAAAACAATTTAGTTTTTAATTTGTTTTCTGGGAACCGTCTACATTTTTGTTTTGTAATTTTCCTTAAAAATCTTGATCCAGTCATCTCAGTCCGGTCAGGTGCCCCCCACCCTCCACACCCCCAAGGGCATGAGAAATCTGTGCCAGCAGTAAAGCTGATCTTTTGTCTATGTCAGCAGTAAGAGATAGTTGCTCAGTGAAGAAGAGCTGTGTATCGTAGACTTTTATAATACAGCTAAAATAAGACCAGTGATTCTGTTTGCTTTGTGTGTGTGTGTGTGTGTGTGTGTGAGTGACTGACAGCCTGCATGTCACAGTGCGACCCTTATCATCAGAGCCTCATTTGGGACTTGTCAAAATTCACTTACCACTCAGACATGAATGGTTAAGCTTCTCTGCTGATCCTCTTTTACTCTTTAGGGGGCCCCAGGGCTGTCGATCTGGACTGGGCCCTTGGGTGCTCTGGAGCAGCAATAATTCTCTCTCTCTCTCTCTCTCTCTCTCTCTCTCTGTCTATCTCTCTCTCTCACACACACACACACACACACACACACACACACATGTTTCTATTGCTATATGTGTGAGAACACTCATTGACATAACGCATTTTCTAGCCCCTTACCCTAACCCTAACCATCAAAACTAAATGCCTAACCCTAACCCTAACCCTAATCCTTACCCTAACCTTAATCTAGACTTAATTTTCATCCTAACCCTCAAACCAAGTTTTTATCCTCAAAAAGCCTGGCAACATAGTGAGGACCAGCCAGAATGGCCTCTCTTCCCAAAAATGACCTCACTCCTTTGGTCAAAAACTCACGCTAGTCCTCACTGAGGTGCAAGTACAAGAACACATACACACTCACACACACACACACAATCACACTGCATGGATTAGTATTGCATATCATGTTTTCTCATAAAACCCTTGTTGATTGCAGTATAAAGACTTGCATGGCTTTTAAACATTTCAGTGCCACTTAAGCTAAAAACATTTCAGAGTACCTTTGAGAATATCAAAAATATGTCATCATCTAGTTAAAAGAAGGCTGCAGCTTTTTATTTTTTGACAATGTATATTTTCACTCAGAACACTTACTAATTGTCACGCTGCCTTTTTTTGCAGTTGTATTTTAACACCCAGCCACAATAAATGTGTACATTAACAACAGCTTGACCCCATTCATACCTGGTATTAGAACACTGTGTGTATCCAGACATGCTGTCTTGATAAAGAAGGACCCGTGTTAAGCAAGGTGTAAATGTGTCATGATTGAATTGTAATCTGATCTCCTTAACCACATCTGGATTTAGTCTGGCTCTTTGTTCAGATATTAGTTTGGTGAAAACAATCCATACTAAGTGCTGTCTTCCTCACACAACTTAACACGTACAGATTTGTGAGGAAGGGAGAAGACCGAAAGAGACTCACCTCTAATTGTTGACAACCATTCAAAGATGCATTTTTTGACAAATATGAGTCAAACCTGAACACAAGATTGGGGGGAAATTAATGATATATTGTAAGATGTATCCGTATGCATAAAGGTTGGTGATGCACTCATGCTTTTATCTGTGCAGCTGATCTTTTGTTTACAAGGAATGTCATTTATCTAGTCACAGCCAAGCCTACAAACAGTTTTCATTCAAATCTGATGCTGATATGCCACCATCTGAGACACCAAACGTGACACCTTTCATCTTAGAACTGGACATGAATTCAGTGTTTGTTATTGCGAATTCAAATTTTTCATGAATATGATACAGAGGCCATGATCTGGACCACGTGGACAAGTCTTTTTCACAGACACATGAATTGTGTCTCTCGCTTTCTCGGGCACAGAGTGATCTCCGCTGGGATCAAAGCTCAGATGAGTGCTCGAACACTGCGGGTTGACATGGACAGAATCAGGAGCCTTGACGGTAATAGGAAAGGAGCTGGCTGACAGGGAGGAATGGCATCTATCTCCGGCTCCCCCTGTGTTCGGAGGTGACGAGCAGCCCGCCGCTGTGTAGCCAGGCAGAAAACTGCCCTTTCTGGCGTGAGCTGCCTCGGCCCTTTGGCACTTTGCGCAGAACAGAGCCCTCCACCATCTCCACCATCCATCTGCAGCTCAGCATAATCTGCAGCCTCCTGCTGCAGATCTAACGCTGGTATTGTTACCTCCTGCTGCTGCTGCTCACTGCTCTGAAGTCAGTGGTCAGTTACTGAAGATGAAGCAGAATGGTCATGATTAGACAAAGATGCCAAAGGTTGTCTCTCCACACTTAATCTCACTGACTAATGCTACAAGCAAATGAGGTCACTACCCTAATACTTAATGCCTTAAGGGTATGTGAAGATGCCTTTGTTTTTATTTAGTCACACAGCAGTGAGCAAAGGAGGGGAAACACATCGATGCTTCTTCTGGAATTACTCCTCTGTCCACTACAAGTTGAATCTAGTAGTGTACTTGATAAGTGCACAGATGATTGTACAGTGCTGTGCCTACTTGGCTTTTCATATCTGTACCTTGAGCACTCAGTGGTAGTCAGTAAGTGAACTATGTTCATGTAGAGTTACTATTTGCTGCCACCTGCTGGTGGTAAGACTGCTACTGTTAAAAAATATTGTAGGGTACCCAAAGCCTGATCACAATTTAGGTGTATGTGTTTAGATTTTGTACAATAGACCTTCATGCTTTGTATTTTGTATTTTATTTTTAAGAGCAATGAACCATGGAAGCGAGTAAGCCTGCAATGTCAGTTTAATATTAACTTACCCTGATGCCAGTGTGGATAGTGAAGAACGCTGCGAAATCTGTCTCAAATTGTGTATTAGGAAGTAAATGAAGTAAATTTAACCTCCTTTTTTTTCCCCCTCAGGGATACACACAATACATAGAATTTTTGAGAGAAATGTAAACATACTCTTTGGTAAGGACAGCTCACAGAGGGCTTTTAGATTAACAATTTATATAGAAAACATAATTAAAAATGAATGAAATGAAAAGAAAAATGCAAAGACATTAAAACGTCATCTGAGTTCTATAAAACTCTCGCTGGAGAGGAAGTTCCATATCAGCAGAAGGAAACATATCTGGCCCGTATTCAACAGTTCTTGTAAAGCCAATAAAGCCTGACACATTGCTGTAACTCCACTGCAGACGTAAACATGCAGGCGCACTCTCACACTAAGAGGTCGTGGTTTATTTGAACATGTGAGTCAGCCAGTCTCTGTGGGCCGCAGCTGGAGAGAGTCGAGGGCCCCACCCAGCAGCTCCAGCGTCACATGTGGTTGCAACTCCCCCAACCTCCCCTCAGCCAAACTCTTTCTGATTTATGCATGCCGGACACCCCTCCCCTTTACTTCAGGATGTATTGTCCTTCCCTGAACTGAGTTAAGTTTCAAAACGGTGTCGTTCACGTACAGCAGTGTGTTGGGACTGAAGAGCAGCCTGTGCTGGGTAGCTACTGTTGGCAGCCAGATGCCTGTTTGTGGTGAGTGTATTTTTATGTTTGTGCTGGAATGCGCTCCTATGGTTGGAGCTGGAGGTTTCCTGTAGATTCAATGTGGAAAATTTCAGTTTACATTACTTTGATTTAAAAAAAACATTTTAGAGTCTGCATCTTTCTTCTCTGGGGTTGTTTTCTGTTTTAGTTAGTTAAGTCATTGAGCATTAAAAGCTTAAACAAGTTGATGCTTGTTCTTGCGATCTTTTGAGATATCATCCATCCACTGTTAAAGACATTTACAGTGAGTGATGCTTATGACATGAGATTCTTTGCTGCACTAAAATCTCATAGTAACAGTTTGTTAAAATTAAGTTCTTGGAGAATTGATCAAGATTGTAATATGTACATGTGCTTGATAAGGACTGATTTATTTGCTGTGGAGGACATAATTTGGAAATGATAAACGTCAAACAAGATGAACATACACACTTTCCAGTTGATGCTGCTTGGCTACATCAGTTAGATCTGGTATCCTATGGTTTCTGACAAAAGGTAGAGCTGAATGGTGTTGACCAGAAAACACTCATGACAATTGTTATCAAAGAGGATGTCATAAAATGTTCTGCTTTATGATCTTATTTGAATCCGTTGATATGCTTGTTACTTTTGACTTCTCAAACAAGACCAGCTCTTGCTAAAAGTCGACTCAAGTAATACAAATGATTTGCTGATACTTTGTGACCCTGGTTGCCTAAAAGGGTGAGACAAGACAGAGGAACTGTAAAAACACTCATTAGACACCCTGGGCCCTGGGGGCACGTGGATCTTTTGTCTGCCTATGAGATGCTCAGCGCTGGAGAAATGTGACACCGCACTCTCCTTTTCAAGCCTCTGCGGTTGATGTCTCATGCTGCAATTTTGGCTTCCAGACCATTAATTTGGAGACAGAGGGAAATATAAAGCACACTGGAATATTTTCCCAAAACTCCCATTTTTCAGCAGGAGAATGTAAAGCAGAATTTATTTGATTTAAAATTCAGGTCAGCTTGTTTTCTGTATTTACATTCATTTTCAACGGGGATGTATACACGCACTGTGTCTAATAAGCACTCAGGGCTATGCAATATCATGTGCCTGTGTCACAATAGACTGTTTATGTGGATCAGTGGCAGTCTGAAGCAAAAGAGAAGCAGCAGCCAGGCACAGTGCGGAGCTTCTTGGTCAGCCACAGCCTCGTTTTCTTGACTGTATGAAAAGCAGCCAGATTTTCAAGCCATTTTCGACCCGGGGGCACGTCATTTACCAAATGAATGGCCTTCTTTTCTGGACAGTTGAGCCAGTCACAGTCTATCATGCCACAAGACAAGTGAGCCCACAGTGTTACTTTTCACTGCGGAGGACCGTTTTCAGCGGACACATTTGCATACCTACAGGGTATGGCATGAGTTAGCAATAACAATAATAATGATAATAATAATGACAACTCATACAGTTCAGGGTTGCAACTAATGATTATTTTCATTATCAATCGATCTGCAAATTATTTTCACAATTAATTGACTACTCATTTATTCCATGAAATGTCAGTAAAGTGTGACAAATGCTCATCTCAGTTTCCCAGAGCCCATGTGACATCTTCAGATTGCATCTGTTGTTTAAACAACAACCCAAAATACAAAGACACCTCATTTATTATCATACATGACACAGAAAAGCAGCAAATTCACACATGTAAGAGGCTTGTCAAAATAGTTAGCTATTACTGATGATGTAGCCTAATGGGGAACTATCTTACATGATGTATCAAACACAGTATAATTGTTTTAAACCTTATTTGTCATGTAATGTAGTCAGTTGTGTAAATCAGGAATGAATCAAACTGTCTCAATATCTGCATGATGATGATGATGAAGTCTTATTTATTCACACAGCAGCAGGAATGGGACAGGCCAAAAAGCAACATTATTCTAGATGTTTTTTAAAATTAGTCATTTCTTAGTTAGCAGAATTAATTTGGTCCTTTTCCTGATCTAATTTAGCTGTAGCACTTATAAGGAAAAATCTACAGGTTTTTTTTAATTGCCCATGGTTCTCGTAAACAATAAGGCTAATTCTAACATCTAAACATGCTCAAAAATGGGTAAATAAGTATTGTCAGCATTTTAACTGGACCTGTAACTGTACAAATTGGCTTTGTGAAACAGACGTGTGAAAGGTTATGTGTTAAAAACAGCTACGATCAACCAAACCACAAGTCATCTGTCTACTTGTCTGTGAGAGTGGGAGTGAGTGGGTTGTCACTTGTGGTAATTATCACCCAAGTCTGCAGTCTCCCACAGTGCTGCAAAGAGAAAACAAAAGTTGAGTCTCTCTGCTCTCAGAGCATCATTTCCAGACACAGCAGGCAAACTGGTCAACATAGAAGAAGAGAGTAGATTGCAGAGACCCTGTTTTGGTTGCTCTCACGAGTTGGTGGAGACCAAAAACAGAGCCAAAAGGAGAGTGAATGTTTTTAATGGTCAGGTGGACAGAAATGGAACTCAAAAAGTATTCAAATGCGTTCTGCTAACATGTTAGCTGTCGCAAATCTTAAAAAGGATAACATGACAATTTTTGTTTCTGCTTTCCCCAAGTGGCTTAAAATTAATCAGTGCAGGTTTAGCTACTGTAGCCAAAACATGAATATTTTGGATATGAATTTCAACACATTGTCTGCTGCTAGAAAACAAAATCCAGGCAGCATTCTGTTTCCTCATAAATGTATTTTGCTAAAGCTATTTTTTTTTCTGTAGAGAAATAAACTTTTGATGATGGAGCAACAGGCTTAACGAACTGACAGACGGTTTGAGTTTTTTGTTTTATTATGCCTTTCTACTCTAGAACAAGGGTTATTCCACTGATAAGGAATCCAGCTCTGTGTGTTGATTCTGGTCCCAAAGGTCAGTGGGTCATAAAACTCAGCGAAAATTCTCTTAAATGATTTATGTCGTATTCGTTCCTCCTTCCCACATGGCAAAAGGCACATAACTGCAGGTAGCACAATTGAAGGAAACTAAAAGAGGTTACATCCAGGAGGGTTTTGCTCTGTGTCAGGACAAAGACTCATCTGACTGAGTGATTTTACTTGTTGTGATTTACGGTAGACTGAACTGTGGCCTCTTGAGTCAACTCCTGATGACTGTAAGAGAGCTGAGTGAGAGTCGTAGCCGCGTCACATGGTGCTTCCTCTGGCCAGGGGGTCAGGTCTGAGAGGGGTTGAGGAGGTGGAGGGGGTAGCTGGGCAGTGGGCAGGAAGACCACAAGCTCGTGAAGACGGAGGCAATATCACAGCTGGATGTCTCTGATGCTTCTGCACTCCTGGAGCTTTATCTCAGAGTGTCCAGGCTGTTTGTTTTGCTCGTGACCATACTAAAGCTTGAAACAATGGCTGTAATCATGATAGTGGCTCGTGTTTACAGTGTTTCCTGTCGTTTGGCATCCCGCTCAACCTCTGCAGAGTGTTCTTTTCCTCCTCTGGTCTGTGGTCATATCTGTGTGAATATTTGAATGTCTCTTTATCTCTTACAGGATGGCTCAGTGGGGAACCTTGATGACCTGGCTCAGGAGTATTCTCAGTATTACGGTACCTCCCTCAGTGACGTGTGTGAAAGGATGGAGGAGCTACGGAAACGCAAAGTAGTGCAAGATGCAGAGATGGTAAACAGTCATCAGTATTATTCTTGTCAGCTTTTAAAAAAAATCCAACATCTTAGCATCATATTACTGTGGTTGTTTCTCTGCCATCTTGCCATTTTGCTACAATTTCTTTTAAAGGAATAATTCAGCACTTTATGGAAATTTGCCTATTTTCTTGGTGAGAGTGCAGTTTGTAAGATTTGCATCAACTTAGTAAAAAGGCTGGAAACAATAGTAAACAGCTAGCAAAACTCTGTCACATGTTGACAATGTTTTATGTCTCCGTTGTTACACCAGGCAAGATATTTCCTGTCTTTATGTTAAGCTGAACTATCCAGCTAAAGGCAGTCCGGTCTCTAAGTGTGACGCAACACCATATTAAAAAAATCATATCCAAGTCCAAGCCCCATCTTTTCAATATGCTGCAGTGTCGTGTGTGATGTTGTTTAAACAGATCTGGGTTTAAAAAAATAACAAACAAACTTTCATTCTGCCGCTTTGTCTGGCAATGAGAAAGACTTGGACATGGCAGCAGCTGATAAAGTACGATAAATGAATGAGGGAAAAGTTTTGGCTTTAGCAAGTTTACACCCATTGACTTAAACCAAACTGACTCTGTGCGAATATCCCTCATAAAAGTTACAGTTTCTTTCCTAACTGGGTGTAGACAGTATCAGCTGTGCTGTTGTTTGGTTAAAACAAAGACATGGTTGAAAACCATTACAGATATATCTGCACAGGGTCAGTTAGGTTTCAGCAAATGGATACGTACGTTAGCTAGCCAACCTTTACACTCACTTGCTAAAGCCCAAACATTTCTTCATCTGTTTAACGTACTTTATCAACTGCAGCCATATCCTTTTGTCTTTCTAACTGCTTCAAAATCAGCAGAATGAAAATTTGCTCCTTTTTTTCTTTTTCTTTTTGCTCAGATCTGTTTTAACAACACGGGACACAGTGCTGCAGCATATTGAAAAGACGGGGCTTGGACCTGGATACAGTTTTCTGAAAGGGTTCTACGTCGAAACTTAATTACCAGATAGGAACATATTTGGCATACAGTATGAGTAAAATTTTGAACTGTTCCTTTAACTTATGGCTCAACGTCTTTGCTGCATATTGTGTCAAGTGTCTGCTGTAATGTTGTTTTCCAGCTGTGGTTTGACTATTTTGCTTTAACCTAAGG
>JAQFJA010000007.1:7350257-7362205 GCA_029874485.1 Naso brachycentron
AACGGCTGTGTGAGCAGGACAACTCAGAAAACTCAGCTTTCTCTGTCAATATAGCACAAACTGAGGAATTTATTGCTTTAGTTGACAACAATTACCATAAACATTGGTCAGACATCTACATGAAAGTGGTGGATTTTCCCTTTAAGTCACAGAACCTTGCATGATTTTGATTTCCATAAAATGGTTTTAGCATCATGAGGATTATGAGACATTCAGCACAATGTAATTCCATCTGGGCTCGGCAGGAAATAAATCCAACAGTAGCAACTGCAGGATGGTGGCCGACTTCTTTGATCCCATCTGCTCTGCACTGTGGTTGCGAAATGATGTTTTTGCGTTAGGGTTGACGCAGGAAGAATATAATTAAGCTTTCTGGTAAAGGCATTAAGAAGGTAGCCACACAACATTATGAGTGAGTCTAGATATGCAGAAGGAAATGACCCGGGGAATGACTCATGTTGCCTCATAAATAACTGGTTCATTATAAATTCTTCCATGTGCAAAAATGCACACAGACTCCTTTAAGAAGTATCGTTACTGCAGGTCAAAATTTTAGTTTTCACTGAATCAATACCGGTGAAATAGGCCTGACATCACTGTTTAAACTGTGATGAATAAGGCAAACTATCTTGAATAAACATCCTGGTGACCTGCTCAGCTCTCTTCTATAAAGAATGCATCACTGCATGAAGCAGTCAAGACATCAGCGGGGGAGCGTTACAGCCACAGAGTTGCTTCTGTGTCACAGAGGTCAGCAAGCAGACATGACTTCTCCAAGAGTACAGATACTTGCTTGGTTTTGAAGCTCTCACATGTCTCTCTGTATGTTGCTCTCAGGCCTGATTGTGAGATTTTATTAGTTTTTGAAGTGATTACACTTTTGTTCCTGCACAGGCACATGGTCATGGAAACGCACACAGGGGAATTGTTTTCTGGCCCTTTTGACAGGAAGTCACAACAGGAATGTGACCCTTAGCTAAGAAAAGAAGAGATGGAAGAGGAATAGAGATGCCAAACAAAAGTCCAGTGCCATGATGTTTAGACATTTACCTTTTTAAAATTCAGAATCGTCACATTACGATGACGTTCAACTTGCGACTAAAAGGAATATCCGTTCTGAATGCTTGGATGACCCACGTGCATTGGCAGACATCTGATTCCTATCAGATTTATTTCCATATATGGGAAATAGTTGAATAACTTCAGTTCATTCTCAGAAATTCTGGGCATGCCTGCTGTGCCACCAGCGTTGCTTCAGATAATGGCAGATCATGGCAGGGAAGCACCAGGAGCAAGCAAGCACTGAATAGAGGCCTTGTACTAAATGTTTGTGTAGATCAGTGCATCAAGCTTTTCCAGTACTTTACCTCCTCTACCACAGTATAAAAAGAGGCATTTTCTTTTCCTCTATTTTAGGCAAAAACCCCCCAACACATTACTATAAGTGACCTCTAGTCATTGAATTGCATCATACTGAATGAGCCATATTGTTCTGGTATTGTATCACCCAAGAAAGCCACAGTTTATCATACAATTGCCAGGAGACTACAGATCTGATCATGGCATAGGTGATGTTATGATAACGATCTCTTACAGAACCAACAGACTCTTTTGTTTTTCCTCATTGAGAAGGAATGACAGAAAGTGCGAGACGAGAGACGTAGTTCACTGAGCGTTTGTACTTAGCTATCGTCATGACACACTGCGACTTTACTGATCTGTAACACAAGGGCGAACGTGAGATAGCAGTGCCCCCAGAATGACGTTATATACACCGACACAGTGGGGGCAATGTGACTTTTAGTTCGTCAGTAAAACCAACGAAGAAGGTGAGCATGCTGCTGTCTCAGGGAGAATGTCAACAGGATTTGAATGTAGGCTAAAGTAACGTTGGCTGCTAAACTGATGAAAGTTGCAATAAAGGAGAAAGTGAACGTGTGTGTGTGTGTGTGTGTGTGCGCGCTCACAATGAGTTGGTAGCAGCAGCTCAACACGAGCTAATCCAGCTAACGGCTGTGCTCGGCTATGAGCCCTCTCAGCTGTAGTCAGTATTGATTGTGCATGTTAGTGGATAAGCGTTGTGGTTAATTTTCTGCTCTGATGCTTAATGTTCGCTCCTCCATCTGACTGAGTATTTGAAAGTATTTTGTGTTTGTTCTTTTGTGTAGGCAGCAAACCCTCCGTTATGCTGCGTCTCTGCATCGCGATGCATCTGATAATCGAGAAAATTCCACACTTCTACACCAGTCACCTCATAATGCAATGTGATTGGTAAAAAACTGTAACATTTGCATAAAAAGCTTAACATGTCACCTGACCAGCATAGTGTGATGTGATTGGTTTACAGAACACACTGACACACAGAAAGAGGAATCCTTATTTCTTGCCAACCCAACTTCAGCCCCCTGGAGGGCAAGACAGTTGTCTTAAAATGGCAAACATCATATTTGAAAATGAGGGCACTATTTATAAGTGATCTAAATTAATTTGTGTTTCCCCACTGACTACTGTACAGTTTTGGGGGGGTTTTTTTGTTTTTTTTTACAAAATAAGGTCTCATGAGGTCCACCAGAAGGGGTGTGACTCAGCCACTCTGCAGGGATCTTGGTGAGCACTGTACCTCTCAAACATTAGTGCACTTTCACTTCCACATTTTGGGTGGGAGGGGCTGTGGCACTATGGGATGAGTGCATCTCATGTGTGTCATCTCATGACCAGAAAACAGAGTCAGGGCTGACTCAGAAACACCCACAGCAGACAGAAACAATACAGTCATCTTACTCACACAGCACTAAGCTCCATGGCTCTGACTACACATGAGAAAGCTTCAACTCCCTCCTCTCTGACTTTTTTTCTTAACTTGTCCGAGTTTAAATGCAGACCTTTATGTCTTCATCATTGTCCTGTGTCCTTCAGCTGATTTATTCAACTGAAAGCGACACTAGTACTGATATTTCTAACAGACCCCAAACTCATCAGCTGACACTGATTTTCAGTTTCATCCATCTGAAGAGACTGGCAGCAGCTGCTTCAACGTGGCTGCTTTGAAACGCACCATGGTTGACACGCTTCTTTTGGAAAAGCAACTCAGCGTAATCACATGACAGCCAGAGCGCATCAGACAGCCGAGGGGACTCAAAGACCTCATTCATTTTAAACAATTGAAGAAGGCAGGAGACACGCTCAAAGATGATGCTGCCCTTGTTGACTGTCCTAGCTGCAAGGACACACGTCAGTCAGCTTTTCAGTATTTCCACTGACCGTCCACTTCCTGACTGAGAGGATGATGAGGCAAATTTCTTGGCCAAAACAGAGAAGCAGCTATTAAGTGCCTTCAACAATGTGACGATGTGTGAGGATTATTTGAGGTAAACCCAAACCTAAAACTAAAACTGCAGGCTCTACAAAAGCAATGTAATGCATTTCAGGTTAGAAAATAACAGGCCCTTCAGTAAAAGGCAAAGTTACGAGCCTGCGGACATAAAGCTTTGAGAAAAGGCACCAGGGTTACGCTAAATTCACCTGGAATCAGGCAGACAGCAGACGACAGACGAAAGGAGACACCAGTGAATGGCACAGGGAAAAACAAAAAGTTGGAAAGACGGAAAATCTAAACACCCATAACGTGGGGTTATGGCGATGTATTGTTTACAAAGAATGGAACGAAATATATTTGATGAAACTATTTTGTCATTATTTTTTTATGTAACTATTCTAGTTCAGTTAGACAAGTTAAGTTTGTGATGGTTTGAAATGTTTATTGCTGCAGAATGTAATTTGAGTCTGGCGTCTCAGCTCCGACCTCATCGCTTCTTGCAAATTTAATATACATGCAGAAATTGAGGACTGATGATGTAAATCTTTAACTTCCTGTCGGAGCTTGCAGGTTGATGCTGGGGTGGTGGAGGGATTGAAAGTTTGGGCGCAGCACTGGTACATGTCTCGAACAATGACAGAGCAGAGCCGGAAATCTTGCAGCTTAATTAAACCACACAACTGGGAGGATGCATGTGACTTGCGATTGTGAGTACGACGTGTAACGTGTGACAAATATGAATCAGGGCTGCTCGAGTGGTCTGCCCGAACTAGCTTGCAGGCATTACTGTACTTATGCATATAGCTGTAAAATGCTGCTTTCTCTTATTTTTCTACTGCAAATTTAAAATAAGTTTAGAATAAGTACGTTAAAATTCTTTCAAAACATTAGGTTTTGGAAGACAATCAGCTTTGTGCACATGTGCGGCTGTGTGGTTTAGACGTGATGCTCACAGCAGTTGTGCTGCTAAACTCAGTCACGTTGGCTCCCTGGGTTCAAAACACGGTTCCATGCTTCAAAAACAGCAGAGCTGCTGCAGAGGAAAGATCTTAAAGAAGGGCAATAAAATGTTTAGACAGAGAGAAAAATAACAGGGGCCTTGAACAATAAAGTATGACATTGCTTTCTAGCAGAAACCCAAAATAAAACAAAAATCTAAAAAAAAGATAAGATACAATGTCTCCCTTAACTAGGACCCAAGTGGTACATCAGTTTACTTTTATTATTTACCGTTATTGGCCTTTAAAGCTGGAAAACGTGTTTTAAATTTAACATGGTTTAAGACAGAGTTATTATGTAGTTTGACCAGCAGAAGCCGATATATCAGATATTGAAATTGTCTCACTCCTTGATATCCGTATCAGCATCAGTCCTATCTCTTCGCTCTCATTCTATTTGCCCAATCAGAGAGACTCTCTGTACTCTCTGTCCTGATTGGCTGGTCTATGCTGCGCTTCTTAGCAACAGGTGACGTTGGTACAAACTGATTAGCTGTTTGTGTTACGCTCTGACTTGCCTCTGCCGACAACAGAGTGTCTGCAAGCGACGCCGTCAGTCGGCTCGAGCTCGAGCTGAGACGGACCAGTTTACTGCGCTGCGACTTTCCCTGCAACCGTTTGGTCTCAGTCCAAACTGGACTTAAAGAGAGAGAGACAACAGAAGAATTAAAATGCAAGCCGGCGGAAATGGCTGCAGCAGAATTGCTTCCCAAAGTGTCTCATGCTATAGCTAGCGTTAGCTTGTTAGCAAAAAATTACCAATTGCAGCTTTAACACAGATGGCTGAAGTGCCCAAAAAAGATGCCGCCAACTGCAAACATTTATTTATAGCTGCTAAGTGTACACAAAGAAATAGGTGAACAGTAAATATCTTAAACTTGTGCGTTGTAGGTTGTTATTGTTGCAGAATTACGTAGACGCTTAATTTGGACTGACTAGAGTTTAACACACAAGCATCAGCCAGCACAACTGTGTGACATCTCTAAGGAAAAGAAGGAAATGTGAAGTCAAAGCATCCATCTCTGCACTGATCAGTTTAATCTTAATGTTGCTCCTCTACACTGTCATATTTATCTCCCAGGAGAGAGGCCTTTTCGGTGCCTGGTTTGTGGGAAAGGTTTCACCCAGAAACACGCTCTGCTGGCCCACCAGCGCATCCACACAGGAGAGAAGCCTTTTGTTTGTTCTGTGTGCTCCAAAGCACTCTCCAGCAAACACTCCCTACAAGAGCACATGAACCTGCACGAAGGTAGAATCTGTCTGAGCTTGTCATATCACTTCTTCATGTGCTATACTTCGGATCGTATCATCTCTTTTTACCTGCATCCTCAGGTGAGAAGCACTTTAGCTGTGACAAATGTGGGAAGACCTTCACTCAGAAGAGGCAACTTAAAACCCATTACAGAGTTCACACAGGTGAGAATCACATCAGTCCAACAGCAGCAGGTTAATTCAGATAAAGTCACTCCTGCAGACTGATTATTGTGTTCTTATTCTTTGAATTTAAAGGGAAGGTGTTACCAGAATGTGCTCAGTGCCATCACAAGTTTATCGACACGGCTCAGCTGAAAAAGCACCTGAGAACTCACACAGGTAAAGTCAGACGAGGCTTCAACAGATCTGTGAAGAATTTAAGTGCCTCAAAACTAAAGCTGTGTTTCGACTGTAAGCGATGAACGCCACAAGATTACATACAAAGTCGATGTAAATATGCGGTTAGACGGCATTTCACTTTGGGTGATGCAGGTGTTGTGATGCGCATCATGCGATGTGGCGTCAGTCTCTTCATCGCTCCAAGTTGAAAATATGGAACTTTCTGGGTGACATCGCATGACGCTGACGGCAAATCAGTGTTGAGATTCTCCCGATGTCAGTGACATCCCAACTGCACGAATGTTGCCAGAACTTACCAAATGGACATTGACTCAGACATAGCAGTCAAATAACTGTTGCTGTGTGAATGCCACAGAGCTACTACAACATGACTTTATACACCACAGGATTATCTTCTAAACACAGATATGGCATCGTTAGGTTTTCCAACTGACGCTGCAAAAAGGAAGATTAAATAGACTGTAGTAAATGATAGAAAATGGCAGGCGAGCTGTGTGACACAACTGAACAGGCTATTTACTAACGAGACACGGCGTAGTTAAGTTTTCCAATCTGTGTAAGACTTCCACCACTGATGTAGTGCAGAAATGAAGATTAAATCGGCTGCAGTTAATGACAGAAAGTGACCAGTCCCCTTCCTCTGAATGAGCTAATAGAAGCAGATTATGTTCATCACACAAATGATGCAATCGAGGTGATGATCCAATTATGATAGAGTGACACGATACTGGCATTTCTTTTGATTACATCACGGTCATCACTTTTGGTCCGAACACGGCTTAATGTTACTATGTAACTGTCACAAACAGTAAGTGGAGACCCTCACTGCTGCCAGTTAATTATTACATTTATATCTTTACAGGTGAGAAGCCTTTCACCTGTGAGATCTGTGGGAAGTGTTTCACAGCCAAGAGCACACTGCAGACTCACATCAGAATTCACAAGTAAGAAATGCATGATAATAAATGCAAAGTTCAAAATAAAACTGAATTAAAACCAAAGTTTTCTTTTTGCAGAGGTGAGAAGCCATATAACTGCAGCATCTGCAACAAATCCTTCTCAGACCCGAGTGCGAGACGACGACATGTCGCCTCTCACTCTGGGAAGAAACCTTTCACCTGCTCCTTCTGCAACCTCTCCTTCACCCGCTTAGACAACCTGAGAACACACACCAAATCTCACAACAAGGAGCGAGTTGCAACAACAGAACCTTCGCCCGACACAGTGGCAGACGCTGCGGCGCCGCCGGAGGAAGTGCGGAACATCCTGCAGGTGCAGCAGTACCAGCTGCCCTCCAGCTCTGAACAGGAGATCCAGCTGGTGGTGACAGGAGACGTGAACAACATTAACTTTGTCCCGACTCAGGACCAGGAGATCAGCATCATCACCACAGAGGGGGAGACGGCAGGATCAACTCACTCCAGACTCACCCTCCTCACCCAGCCGTCAGGAAACGTGCAGAATGTGGCTCTGGTGACGCAGGGCGGCGTGGTGGAGCAGAGCCCCCAGATTCAGACTATCAGCATGCTGGAGGGCCAGATGACACACCAGCCTGAGCAGATGCACGTTATCACTCTGAGTAAAGAGGCGATGGAGCACCTACAGGCCCAACACGGCCCCCCGCAGCCCCTTCAGATAGCACCACGACCCCTCCAGCAACTGCAGGTGATGCACCAGCCGATCCAACAGCTGGCCGTCGCTCAGGAGGCGTCGCAGGGGCCGGCGAGCAGGGAGCAACACAGCCAGGCCATTCACATCAGCAGCCAGAGCAGCCAGCCCATCTCCATCAGCCAGACCAGCGAGCAGATCTCCAGCCACCACATCCAGGGACAGACGTTCCAGATCCAGGCAGGGACCGTCTCCTACCTGTACACCACGGGGCTGCCGCAGGAGAGCTGAGTGAGGCCCGGAGCCACACTGATGACGCTGCTGCATCACACTTCAAGACTGATGAACAAAACTGGCTTAATGGACCCAGAACATTTTTAAAAGGACACATTTTAGTGCAAATTCTCTTTGAATTGTCTGCAAACTTTTTTCTAGAGCATGAAATGATAAAACACGTGGAAACACTGGAAGTTAAAGTGAAAAAATCTTCTGGGAAAATCAGAGGTGAGATTTGAGTCTCCCTAAAAAGGATCATCTTCAAACATACTCGGGGAAAAAAGGAGTAAAAGAGTGCTAACATGCAGTAAAGCTGAAGCGATTTTGGATTTCTGAGGTTGATAATGACGATATTGAGAATGACACATCTGAGTACACTGCTAATATTTGTTTTAAGCAAATATTTTTGATGTGAATCCCTTACACCTTAAGAATCGTGACATTTTAAAGTTGAAAAAAAAAAAAGAAATTGCCGTTCATGAACTGACACTGATGTATCTTCAGTTAGCTAAAATCAACCTAGTTCTAACTCACAAACATCAATAATTTACAAAGCGCATGTGAAGTTTGTCCCATTTTGCATTAAAACTGTCAACCTCACTCGTCTTTGATGATGAAGCCTCTTTTGTATGAATGATGAATGAATTAAGGTAGAGAACTATAGGAGATTACAAATAAAGAAAAAGTAGATTTTTTGAAAAATCAAATTCATTGACTGACACAATACAGTGTTTTTAAGACTGAATAAAGCATTTTATTTAAAATCTTTTAGAAATTTGTAATATATAATTACTCAATCATACATGAAGAAAAAGTGTCGTGAGACTGTAATGCAGACAAATGCAGAATTATGGTGCAGCACTGGGTATAAAAGGGAAGGCACTTGTACAAAATAACTGGCGACAATAAACTCATTTAGCACTGTCTTGCTAAATATGTTACGGACTAGATGGGTCTAAAGTATCTACAGGCTAGTCCTAACCTGGAGTGCGTGAAAGACAGTGGAGTGGAGATGGACTCGCCTGCACAGGAGTGACGAGTGTGGAGGTGGGTCGGCTTACCGGGATAGCTGGACTTTCCCAAGACGACGGCACCAGCACAAACCCTTGCTCTCCCCAGAGCGGCCTTGATTCAGAGTTCAGTTTTTTTTTTTAAAACAACGATGGTGGCTGGTCTTTGTTCTCCTGCTGGTTCTCCGAACGGGAAGCAAAAACGCCTTCGGCCTCGGCGGTGCTCACACAGGTGCTCCCTCAGGTTCTCTTTCACACACAGGTGAGTCTCATCCTCTTGATTATCTTGGGAGGGCGGCACACACCTCTCCAAGTGATGTCATCCCCACCTCAGCACCGCCTAACCACACCTCCCAGCTTTCCTGTGAGAACCAGTCCATCAGTGAGGAACAGGGGAAAAGGGAAAAGAAAGAAAAGAAGGAAAAGAAGGAGCCTACCCTCCCTCTACTCCTAACACTAAGTGATGAGCTGAACACATTACAGTTCATGTTTTAGCTTTGAAAACAATATAATATGACTTGGTTCACACGCAGCTGCAGGCAGAGCTCAATATTCAAGTCAGCACAAAAACCAGAGGACACTTTGCAAGTTAAGCAACAGCAACTAGTTAAACTAGATTGTTTCTTTTTAAAAATCCTGCGAGTTAATCTCACAGGTGTGGCAACAATGTCTCAGCCGTCAGGACTCGCAGACGAGATGGGCTCTGCAAGAACAACAAAGAACAAAGTTAGTGGAGAACAGAGTAAACAGCTGTCTCACTTTAAACGTATGTCTTATCAAACTTGTTTTTATGTGAGCAGCTTCAGTATTTTATCATCCTTCGAACATATGCTGACTTCATCCTCACAGTTGACTGCAGCTCTGTGAGGAGTTTAAACTTTAGTTGAACTTTTTCAGATACACTCTCCTGTGTTTCTCTGCAGCTCACTCACTGTTTTCAGTCTGTCTGTTCGTGTGTTAGAACGGCTCCTGGCTGTTTCTGCTCTCTGGTGTCTTGGCTCTGTAGCAAAGTCCTGAAGTGAAGTGTAGTTTGTGAGGCTGCCAAGCTGCAGGGTGGACGGCTGCTGCTGATGCTGCTGAAGCTGACGGGCCCTGTGAAGACCTGAGACAGAAAGAGAACAGAAACTGAGGCTGGATGCACCAACGAGGTTTAACTCTGAAACCGAATTAAATCATGGTTAAAGTTTAAATCCTGTTGCACCAAACTTTAAAACTAGTTTAAAATTAAAGATTAAATTTAAACCTCTCCTTAAACCTCAGTTTAGTTTTATCTAAACCAAGATTAGAATTAATTCTGTTGCACCAAAACTTCAAACTCCAAAAATGTGATCTCAGGTTAACTTAAAACCAGTTGAGAAGGTTTAAAATTTCACAATGGCTGCATTTCTGGGATTGACCAAAATAATCAAATTCCTTGTAGAAAACTGAAAGACAGACTCAAACCACTTGAGTTTTCTGATGATGACAGATGACCAAGGAAACTGTTTTGGAGCTGAACAGGAGGATTGGACCAGTTCTCAAAAATGCTAGCTTTCTTTTTCATTGTGCTGGTGTCTGATTTTTTAATCTTCTATTGAAAAGTTTTTGTCAAATGAGAAAAAAATTTGGGCTCCTCTGCCGAGCCATCACAAGTGAGCTAACAAATTTTAGCTAACTAGCTAGCAACAATATAATGTTTTGTTTTGGAAAAGCAGCTGTTATAACAGTTGACGCCCTCCCCCCATCACTCTTTATACTTAGACGAACTTAAACGCACTTGTCCCTGTTGATTTAACTCATCTTAAATTCAGTTTACATATACAAACTAAGATTTACTAAACCGAGATTACATTTAAATGGTGCAAAAGAGCTCTGCTTAATTTTTAATCTGGATTAATTTATTTTAAGACTAATAGAGTTTGATTAAATAGACTTGATTAAATTAATATGATGATCTCTGTAGTGCATTCTGACATCTTTGGTCCTTAATACAGTAAAAAGGAAAGTGTCCTGTACATTTATGTGTTATGTCAAAGTTCTGCTAGCAAGGTTAGCATCTGAACTATATCACCTCATGTCAACAAAAGACACAAGGGTGCATAATTTGTTGTCACATATCAGAAGCTTTTCCTTTCCTACACATCAACACTGCAAACAGTCTCTCTGAATATCTTCACTCTGGTCGGTGAAAAATATCCCGTCTATGTGTGGACAAGACCTGAGCTTTACTGCTCTGCAATACAATAATCTAAATCTACAGAAAATCTATGATGGAATTTCAAATGTCATCACAGAAAGATATGAGTATCTGGATAAGATGATGGCTGTAATTTAACTCCTGAACTGCATGAGCAGCTACACAGAAACTTGTAACTTGACAGAAATGAGTTTTTGGCCGATGATCACCTCACTGCTCCGAGATGAAGGTAAGATAATGATGAGTGCTGCTGTACCTGCTGAGGGGCTGCTGACGCTCAGTCTGCTGACGGACGGCGTGTGATACGGCCTGCTCCGCCCTGTGATAGAACAGACACAGGGAGAAAAGTCTGATCATTTAAAAGGGAGAAACCTGAGAATCCGCAGAGTCACATGCAGGTTGTTTGCTGTTTACCTGTCGTAGAGGTGCACCTGGAGAAAGCTGTGTCCATGTCTGTGAGCTCTTTCTGCAGTCTGTCCGCTCGCTGATAGGCTTCCCGTTTGAGGCTGAGCTCCTGTTGCAGCTGCCGCCTCACCTGCATCCACACAAGAAGAAACATTCAGAGAAAAATTTTAGAATTTTTTTCCCCTTTGGCTCCATCACTGGCATTGTTGACATGTTGGAGGAATCTTACTGTCCTTGACTATCCCTCAATATTTCCTCTAGTCTAGCGCCACCATGAGGCTGATACTTTTTAAATGTAATGACGTACTGACAGTTGAATGGACTGACTTAAAATTTGACGCATACATTCATGGTTTCCTCAGTAATTAGGGATGCACGATATTAGATTTTTTGCTGATTCCTGGTATGCTGATATTTTACAACTCATCTGGCCAATAATCAATACTGATAGCGATATATATGTATATTTTTCCACACACCTAATTACAGAGATCATCAAGTCTCTTCCGTAGTGGAATTTACATACAGTATTATCATGCAGACTC
>JAQFJA010000007.1:7383032-7395637 GCA_029874485.1 Naso brachycentron
TGCACCCGCCATTAGCATAGCTTAAACTTAGCTGCAACTGGATATGAATTTCTAAAAAACATTTAAAAAGAATGGTGTCCACAACAGTTTGAGAATCATTAAAATATTCCACATATGGGGCGCCAAGGTAGCTCAGTCGCTAACGCAGGTGCCCCATAATTCAGTTCAACCGTGTTCTTGCTGCAGTGGCCTGGGTTTAATTCAAATTTTGGCCATTTGTTGTGTGTCATCCCCTCTCTCTCTCCCCCATTTCCTGTTCACGCTTCAGCTGTCCTATCTTAAAGTAAAGGCACAAAAGCCCCCCAAAAACATCTTTTTTTAAAAAATCCATGTTTAATTGTAGGCAAATTATTACAGTTTTGTAAGTTGCATATTTAACCTTCAGAATTATTGCAATGTCTCCAAATCATTTTGAACATAAATGTCTAAAAGTTAAATTTATTGTCAGCGCAGAGAAACTTTTCCCTTGAACAGAAAATGGGAAAACATACTTCTAGTTTCGGCCTCTGCATACACACACATCATTCTGCACAAAACACCCAAATGAAGTAAAATGAACAAAGATTTACTTTACTGGCAATGTGGATAGTTTTACACAAAACTAAGAGTTATTTCAAACTATTATAGGACATTAAATTATTCACAACTTTCCACACCTGTAACATTTGGAGGGCACTTCTTTTTGGGGAAATCCATTCTCTTCAATTTCCGTCCTCAGTGCTGAGAGTTGACACGACAGCTCTGCCTCCATCTGCTTCACTTTAACAGAGGAGGAAAGTCTGTATGCGTCACACATGGTTGATCTTCTCCTGGATCAGGATCAACACATTGAGGAACTGAGAGGTCCAAGCATTTCAAACATTCAAGTAAAATGCATCTCCTTAAGTCCTGCCAAATCTCTGCCTCCACATGCTGATTTGTTGTGTGTTTCCATGGAGACAAACATCCATGCAGGCGAGCTTCCTGTACCATTTCCTGTCCTGCATAAAGATGCCAACAATGACTGCATTTGACCTGTAGGGGGCTCTAATGCTACACTCAAGTCCTTCTTTTGTTAGAATTACATGATGTTAATGCTGTTTGTCTATTAGATACTTACCATTTACATTTCAATTTGTTATGTACAATACTATTTGTGAGTATGACCTAAAGCAAAGTTCACCAGTCATCGATCTGCACAGGCCTCAGCAATCATGCATTCAAAAACCTTGACTTTAATCTAAGTGCATCCATTCTTCTTGGATACAGTGTGTGATTGGGTCTTAGCTCATGATGTGATTATCCAATAGAAATCACCTCTACGGTGACTGCAGAGTCAAGTCAACCACTGTGCAATTTCTCTAGAGACAGAAATAAAAAGGGAACATCAAAACGGCAACGATTTTCAGTGGTACTTTAAGCTTTATTTACATGCACCATCTCTGATACAACCAAGATAGGAAATGGAATTACAACTGGCAATGTCAGCTTGATGTCTCATCTTTTTTGTAGGAGCAATAGGAGGAAATGTTTTTTAAAATGTTGGCAGCGAGTGTTACTCAGAAAAAATGTAGAAAAAAAATCAGGCTTCAAGTCAGTACATGTAGCATGTATTTTTCTTAAGACAAAATAATCCTTGTGAAGCTGCAAAACGGATAACTGGAAGCACAGTTGTGCAGAATTTATTTCTGTAAAAGAAAAAATGTAAGCCTATGGGATCCATTTAATCTCGTGTTAAATTCAACAGGGTGTAACGTTTAGCTTTTCTCTACCATTTTAATGGAGGTCACTATTTTAGGCACCATATGCCGTTTGTTGTCAGCCCAGATCAATCCTCGATTGGGTGGTCAGAATGTTGAGCAGACCATTTAAACAAAAAAGCTTTGACACAGCTCTGCCACACGACATGAAGAAAAGCATGACAAACCATATGTACATGTGGACAGGAAAATAAATACAATTTCAGTTTAACAAGAAAACAAATTCAGTAAAAATTGACAGTTCCCAGCTTATAAAAATGAAAAACTTAAAAAAAAAAAGTTCATCCTGCTGTTCCTACAAAAACCATGCCAATTTATTTATTTTGCCCTTACAGCACTGGTTCCTATATTTTTACACTGTATATCCTCTTATTTCCACTTATTCAAATGCAGAAATATTTTGGCAATATTTAAAATACTGTGAATGATTCTTTCTCAAATGGTGAGAATAGCTCTAAGATACTACATGACGTCTTCTCACAGGGTTGGAAACCCAGGTTTTGCCCAGCACCTGCTATAGCACTGATAACAAAGGGGAGGCTACTAATGCAGCTCCATCTGCAGCCACTCCCTGCTATCTTCTGATTTATAGCACCAAGAACTCCTTCAAATTAACAAACACCAAAATATTGTTGAGTGCTGCTGAGTCTCTATGGGTGGTTGTTTTTAATCCAAATATTTCTAAGTGTTTGCTAATGTAAATGGTGTCAGCTAGAGCTAAATCATGTTGCTCGCTAAACATGGTCCTTAATTCTGTCCTAAATTCTGTATACTGAGCAGTACTTCCAATATTGCAGTAAGTGGGAGAAGAAGAGAAGGAGGAGGAGGAGGAGGGGGACGATGGTGAAAAGGGATCTGCTGCAGAAACACCATATTATCAAGACTTCAGTAATGCACCTCTGGAGAAGGAACACAATTCACAGTAATGTCACTAAAATCACAGGGTAAAATTTTGCTAAATAAAAATAAAACATTACATACAAAAACCACACAACGCAGATCAGTTCACATCTTGATAACATATTAACCTCTACAGATTGATATTTGGTGAGTGACTCAGTGCATCAATGGGGGGAAAAAGCTCTTCATAAACACTTATTTGTAAATCTTTTAGTCCATTTAGGCTACGTCTCTCAAAGAAACATTAGAAATAAAAAAAAAACTTGTCAAGTATCCTCCACTGGAACGTAATAATGTAACATTCTCTGCAGCTTTTTCTGTAAACAGGCTGTCACTCATAAGAGGCTGACAGCTGGTTTGGCAAAAACATTGGTTTAGGTATGAAAGGGTGTGAAAGAGGAGAGAAAGCAGGTTGAAAACATAATTCATCTTCAGTTTCAAGTATCACTTAGTGATACTTTACGAGTGATTCCCTGAGACTAACACGAGTTGATGCTTTTCATATAGTTTAACAAAATGTCCTGTACTTCCGCTCCAGTCAATACTGTTGTTCACACCGCCCAGGCATTGATCTTTTTAAAGACGTTTTTTTCTCCTCTGCAGACACCATTGTGTGTCTCAGACACGTAGAATATAGTACCAAACTTAATGCCTCACATTAAAAACAACGGAAAGAAATACTACATGAATACACTTTTACATACTTTCTTCCCTCTAGTTGCACAATAGGACAATGAACCCCAATTTACATTTTCCCCACTTTTTTTTTTTTTTTTAACCCATGCCGAGCTCTGGCAGAGCTTCTCAGCTTGGTACCCAGCTGTGAGGGGAAGTCTGTTTCGAGCTGGAGAAGCTTCCTGAATTCCTGTTGCCGTTCTGGGTGAGTCGAGAGTCGAAGCTGAGGTCCAGGCAATCTGCTTCCATCAGTTCGTTGCGGATGATGGAGTCCATGTCGCACTCGAGACTGCCGTTGAACACGTCGAGGTCCAGATCAGCAGGAAAGCGGTCCTGGCCAGACAAACCAGAGCCGAGCTGCATAGAGGTGTTCTTGCTGGGAGACTTCAGGTGCGGCTGCTTGGCGTCGTTTTGGCCGGCATCGTTGTCAGAGGTTGACAAGCCAGCTTGCCAACCAGGCACTGAAGAGCTTTGGGCCTGACCTGCGCTGGTATGGTTCACCAACGTGTGGTCTTTGCGGAGCAGCATGGCGTTTCGGCGGGAGTTCTGCAGAGCGATGGCGGTGCTGGCCTGTGACATCAGCGGGTCAGACTGGGTGAGCATGACGTTGCTGGGGCTGTGGGAGTCCAGGCTGAGCAGATCCTGCAGGGTCTGGTGGTCACTGAAGTGCGAGAGGCAGGAGAAGGTGGTCTGCTTGTTCTCCTGGATGGTCTGCATGGGTGACTGTCGGAGGCTCGTGATGGACGGAGGGCTAAAAAGAGGGTTAGACCCAAAGCTGCCAGAGGGACTACCTAGACTGCTTCCTGAGCAGCTGAAGGTAAACACTGAGCTCCCCTGACCATTGTCTTCCTCTCCAGGAGGAGGCTGCTGGGATGCTGTCAGGCTGATATTATCTAAAAGGTCGTCCATCAGGTTGTCAGAGAGCCCGTCATTGAGGTTCATGGTACCTGCCAAGTCAGAGAGCCCTGTGGGCCCCGTGGATGGGGACATGCTGCTGGGGCTGGAGTACAGCATTGGGGAAAGGGGTGAGTCGTCATCAGGCACCTCATCCAGCTCCAGGTTGGCCAGGATCGGGGACAGACGACCGCTGAGAGTGCTGGCATTAGAATTGGTCCGGGAGCGGAAGTCTGTCCAGGCGTCCAGCTCGTCACTGCTTCGGGAGGTGGGACTTCCTGTCCATTTGGAGAGACTGGAGGAGCTCTCTGAGCTGCCGTCTTGAGCTGCCTGAAGCGACGCTTTTTTCTTGGTGGCGCGTCCTCGCGCTCCTTTAATGTACTTACTGTTATCCATCGATACAGCCCGTCTTCGGGGAGCTTTGCCTCCTTTTCCGCCTTCTGGGTTGACCATCCACCAGGAGCTTTTCCCTGTTCCTTCATTCTGGACTTTCACAAATCGACTATGGAGGGACAGATTGTGTCGGATGGAATTCTGAAATGAAAAAAAACAAAACAAATGAAAACAATTAAATTCAGGTTAAAAGCACATATTACAATATACTACTAACATTATAGACCTGCCAAACAGTTAAAGGATAATTCCAGTCCAACTTGGGTTGCATTTTGCAGTTTTGGCCATAATACCTAATATTATATTAATACTGTTCTCACCTAAACTCCTGATAGCAATGTAGTACCACTACAATTCCCAGGTAGCAGCTGAACAATCAGTGGTTTGTTAAAAAGCCAACAGTTCGGCCACATTGTCAAACCATTTTATTTGGAGTAAACAGAAAGCAAGTGCACTTGAGATACTGGCTACAGTCCGTCATTTTACAGGAAAGATTATATCTATGCAAAACTACAGCATTTACAGTAGGTCAAAGTGAAATGAGTTGGTCTGTTAACCGTGATAGATGTTTACAGTTGACAATTTAGGTAACTGTGATGAATGTTATTTCTTGCCCTCGCAAACAGAGGTAGTCCCAACCACAAGTTTCATTCTGGATCCATGCTGGAGCTTTCCATCAATGACACAACGTTCTTCGGCAGAAGGAGTTTGTCCAAAATTATTCTAGGCAAATCTGCCCACTTGGCTGCCATCTTTTGGGCTGACAAAAGCAGGTCCCCTTCATAAATAAATGAGACAAGAGCCATGTCTTCACTTTAGAAGGTCAATGGGACATTAAAACTGTATATACAAACGCTAGTCATATCTGACAATAAAAAAAAAAGGCTTAGAATTTTCAGGAGTGTATGAGCGAGGTTTACGACATAACCTTTTTCAGTTCAATCCAAAGTGTCAACATGATTGGCTAGATGTGTTGATTGGCTTTTTGGGGGGAAGGGGCAGGATTTGTGTCTTTGAGATGGAGGCTTTCAGAGGTTTGCCTCTTCTCTCATGATGTCTCTGGTTTGGTCAGCCATTATTGCATTGTAGATATTCACATTTCCATTTTCAAATATCAATGAATTATGAACTGTTAAATTAACTTCCAACTGGATCTTTGAAGCCAACAGGACAAAAAAGACCTTTAAATTGGTGAAACAGTGGACATGCAAAAGTCCATGACATTGGAGCTTCTGCTGAAAAAGACACTGTGATGTATTCGACAGCTCCAGAACAGTTACTGATCGGACCATATGGTGTTGGGGTAACAGTTTTAAAGCTCACATTTAGTTTGTCTGCTTGTCTGAGTGACTGTGTTACTCGCCCTGTTGGACTTTTTTGACAATGTTGCCACGTTTAAACACTTCAATAATAATTTGGTGAGTACAATATTATTATTATGGTTGAAAGGATAAAGTAAACTACAAAAATGAAACCAAAGGTGTAACAAACTGAAAGCATCCAACTAGACATCACAGGTCTTTCTGAAGCTCTATGTAGTTCATTGTTCCACCATTGTTCACCAAGAGCACTGGTGATCCAAACTGAAGTCACGATCCATTAGAAGCCACCAGATATGTCTAACACAAAAAACAAGTATACTGTTTGTCTAACATTTGCTATTTTCCTCATGAATTCCTAGATATTCCTATCAAGGGAAGACAAACTGTCTTTGTTTTAACTGTTTGTTTAAGTCATGTCAACAGTAAGGCCATAACCTGCGATGAGGAGTCAGGAGATACCTTTCTATTTGAAGGAATCACAAGCCAGAAAGGTCTTTTAGCAAGCACGATCCAACGCTGTAGGACTCCCACACAAGGATTTAAACATTTTGATACTAAACTATTACAACCAAGTACTGTGAACAATACTAACACTGCAGTCTTTCTTTGCACCTCACACTGCGACCTATTTCTGGCTGCTCGGAACGGTCTACAGAATTTCTCTGGAGATGTTCCCAAACATGTACAAAATTAAACAGCTGGAGCCAGCGCAACCGACCCCCACTGAGTCACACTGCAGTAACAGAAGGAGAAAACTCTGTAGTGATCTCTGCAGTCCAAAGGCCAACTTCACTGGGAGGGGGTCCAGCATAATTCTCTTAAGCTTGAATTAAGTTGAGTAAACCCTGGTCCTATTTAAATCCATCTCTCAGAAGATTAAACTAATCAAACACTAAATGCACTCAACACATACAGCTGCCCATGTCTGTAACAATACAGATCCTACAGAGGCAGCTGTGAAGGAAGTCATCTCTAGCGTTGAGGGATCACAAACGCACAGACGCACTGGCCACAGTTTTCCTCTAAATGTAATGAGTCAATGGAATGACCCACTGACATCAAACTTCCAGCAAAGCCCTCGCTTCAAGCCAATTAAGGGATTAGGCCAACAAGCAAACACTTTCATCACTTACAGCAACAAAGCACATGTGTTCTCAGAAACAAAACCTTGCGTATCTCATTTCTCTTTTCTTTCTTTGATTATCAAGTATCACATTTGTCATGATGGCATGAAAATGCTGAAAATGCAAAAAAGATACAAACTTTCCATTTATAAACCAAAATATTAGCAAAGTAAACCAAACATTGTATTATATCGCCTCATCCTATAGGGAGTAGGTCATGACCGAAACAGGATTTTAAGGGCTGATACCGATATTGGACAGCAAGAAAATTCCAAAATCCGATATCTTGGCTGATATAGTGTATATATGTACATAAATTTGGCTGAATGCTTTTAAACTTTATTCCAAACATCAGAGCACTTTACAGTAAACGCTTCACTTATTAGTAATTAAATAACAGACAGCCCTCTGCTGGACAAACTAGGTAAATACACCATCTTAAATTACTCATCCAAGCATAATATCGACGCATAATATCGCCTATCGACACAGGTCTAGATTAGGGGTGTAACGGCACACAAAAGTCACAGCACAGTTCTGTTCACACCTTGGTTTAGACCTCACAGTTCAGTACAAAATTTTTACCATCGCATCATCCTCCTTTCCAGTCTTTATTTTTGCTCCTAGGTTCAGGTGTGAAAAACACTGTGGACGTGTGGATATGTCCATGCATCATAGGCCGCCGTAGGTGATTTAGTAAAACTAAACAATCTGCACAGGGTGTTTTATCTTGAAAACTGACCAGATTCGCTGTCGTGTCTGTGACCTCGCAGCTTGAGGTAGCTAGCCACTCCCTCGCTTGTTGCGGCTTAACTGGTTGATTGTTTTGAGCGCCACACAACCTCTGCATAATGACTTGTTTGGCTGATAGAGTTTAATCCAGACACTTTGGAGAGTTTAGAGAAGTCTCAAGATTACAAGAGAAGCATGCGGGTCTACTAATCTAGCTCAATTAGCATGTGCTAAACCTGCTAAAGGCTTACCGCTGTTTAAGGTTTCCGCGTGGAACTTGCATGTGTGAGCTTGGTTCTGCGTTACGTGTATAATAATACTGTGTATTCTCCATACCATTCTGTGCACCCGAACTGTCACGTGTGTACCGTACAGCTCAGTACAAACTGATGTGTTGTTACACCCCTAGTACAGATATATCTGCGATATTGGCTGGTAATATCAGCAAACCGATATATGTCGGTCGGGTCCTTATAGGGAGCAAACACAGAAAAAAAATGAAAAAAACTGTCAAGTCTAATGAGATCAAATACAACAGCCCTGTGAAAACAAATAAACCTTTGTGACACCTCAGTTCAGGTCGAGCCTGTCAGAGAGGTTTTACTCTTTGCTCATTTACACAAGAGGCTGCAAATTACAGAGCTGCTGTATAGGACTGTAATCTTATACAGCCGGTGGGAGAAACATTGGTTGCACATATAGCAAAGTAAAACACAAGATAAGCTACCAACTTAAAAATCACTCCTCTGAAAGATTTTAAGTTGTAGCAGCAGAAAGGCTGTTAAATTTGAGCGCATGTGATGCTTTATGGTGCCTTCCCTCCTGTATGCAGCTAGTTAAGGTTTCCTGTTGTGTAAGATGAATAGTAATCATGGACATTCCTGTTTTATTCTGGGTCTGTGTGACAGGCAGCAGCTGAATCCACCAGCCTGCATCCTAAAGGAAAGACCTGGAGGGCATTATTGCATCTTTAAAGCTTCGGGGCTGCATTAAATCGTCTGACTGCTGCACAGGTAGATACAGCAGGAGCCGTACAGCGTCTAAAAAGATAAATCACAAAGAGCAACTCCTGCCTGCCCCTCCCCCATGCAGTCATAGCAGCGCTGCAGCACCCTTTGAGCAAAGCCTCGTTCTAAGCGGGGACTGGAGCAATGCCAGTTTAGTCGGAGCCAGATCCAAAGAGAAACACTGAGCTCCTCTCACACTGCTACACATTGACCTACATAATTTATAGTCAGCTGATTGATTCTTGTGCCCAGGCCACATGAAAACACAGCGTGGCACAGAGCGGAGTTGTGCGGCAACGTTGGTCATCCATGCAGGAGCCGAGTGTTGTGTTTGGATTCAGAGCAGAGAGGAAATTTGAAAATTCAGCCTCTCGTTGGAGCTGCAACACGACGTTTGACATTGAGTTTGATGTCATCCTGATTGACCCGTGGGATCGAGATGTGTGGCAGGTCTGGATTTACAGCCTGTTAGTCCAACGCCTGACATGCCGAGGACACTCCTGCACAGTCCCTCGTGCAGATCACCAAGCTTAAGCCGACTGCTGAATGCCACCAAGCTACAAAAGCATCTCCCAGGAAATGCTGATGTCAGCACTTCTGCAACCCTTACATTAACCCTTTCATCTGTCTGCAGCTACTGATGCATCTGGTGGTAAACAAGCATCCAAACATGACTGAAAACTGACTGCTTCTAACGGAAAGCTTTAGCAAGCAGCTGATCCTGCTCAGAAAAAATACTCACATCTCTCAGCACACTGCTCATATTTATTGCTTGACTTCCATCAACACATCACATCATTGTGAGGAGGTCTGAGCAAATACTGTAATGTCTTAATAAAGAAACTCCCTGGAATCAGACTGCATCCCACATCCACAGTTGTGCAGGATTACAAACCTATTTCCAGAGTTTTTCTGACCCCCCCACCCTCAACCATCTAAATCCTGCAAAGCTCAAAGCTTTCATCAGACTTGATTCCATGACAGATGAATTGGTTTTCCAGGCCGAACTAATCCTTAAAATCAAACCCCGCTGAAGCTCGTCAGAAGCCCCTCTGCTGCGGTGTGAGCAGTTTGTCTGAAAGTGAAATTAACTTTGCATCGCCTGTTTTTGACTCTCCATTTTCATTCCCACTACCCCGTCTTGCTGGAGCGGTGTGATTTGTGTTTTAGGTGCAGAACTAATAGAGTGTGTAATCTGATGCACACATTACACCAGCACAAGTGCACCCTCACATTTTGACAGCAACTTGTCATATGTCATTTAACACCATGTGCTTCTCCTGCAGACAGACAATCTACTTTGACATAAACCCGTAAAGATCACCTCCAATCATCCTATATGTGATGGTGTCTGCAGTGCACCCCCCCTGCAGCTCCACAGTAACACTGCTGTGTGCCTTGTGTGTTTTTGCATGACCACCGTCTGCTCTTTGTTATGATGACAGCACCAGCATCACCGCTCACCTTCCAGCCAGCAGAGCTGTTGCTGTCGCCTTTGTCCTTGAAATATGGCACAGACCTCACCATCCAGTCGTAGATTTGGGACAAGGTCAGCCTTTTCTCGGGGGAGCTCTCGATGGCTTGGGTAATGAGGTCTGCATAGGAGTAGTTGCCCCAGGCGTTCCTGCGGGCGGAGGACTTCCTCAGCTGCTGGGAGGCAGAGCCGCCCAGAACCGCGGCGGGGGTCTGCGCGGAGGAAGGCGAGCCGTCGGCGGCCTCCTCCTTGCAGGGGCCGCGCTGCACCTCCACAGGCTGGGAGACGGAGCTGCTGCTCGGCTCCCGGGGTTTAATATTGCTACCGCTGGCTTTGAGAGCATCGCCGCTCCCCGTGCTGCCACCCCCATCATCCTCCTCTTCGGGGATTACGTCAGTGTCATTTGTCCCGGGCTTGCCCGCACCAGACTCCGGACGGGGAAGGGGCCAAGTGCAGGAGCGTGGCCGCTTCTGAGGCTCGAAATCCGGATCTATCTCAACGTTTAGGAGAGGCTCGTTGCTGCTGCGCGGCGCCTCGGCCATGTTAATCGCGATATCTCGGTCGTTGCACAAAGGGTTATAAAATCACTCAGGTCGCATTCCATCAATGTTGTGTGCAGGCTTCAGAGACAGTTTATTTACTATGCACGGTATGCAAATGTCCAGCCCGCAGCACCGTCCCAGCACGTGTCCGTCTATCCGTCCTCCTGCACGGCGTCTATCCGCAGCACACACAGCCGATCGGGATGACCAGCGTTAACAAAACATTGCCTTTTCTCGAGCACAGCCCACACCCTGGCCAACATGCATTGCAATTTCTGCGAAATGTGGAGTTAAAGCTCGGAAGAGTCCGCGGGGGATTTTAGAGGAATCCAAACGGCGTTCCTTCACAAGCGTCCGCGTCCCGCACCGCGATCCTGCGACGTGCATGCCAAAAAACGAGAAAATTACTACACCTAATGCCACCACATCAGCTTTATCTCTCCGCACACAGCTGCCATCTTGACCATTTCCTTCTCCCAAGTTCTTTATCATCCGTGCAGAGAGCTGCCAGTCGCCTGCTGTCCAGATACCATCAAGGCGGAGATTGCTTTCTCAAGGCCCCGCAGCTTGTCGTTTTCAGGGGCGAGTGGAGAAATGTGGCGAGGCTCAAATCCGCCCTCTCAGGAGCTGAAAAATGATGGTGCATTCTGGCTGTACATCTCTGGCATCCCGCACAGGCCAGCACGGTGCCGTCCGTGTGGCCAGCAGCCTGCAAACACACTTCATTCAATCTGCTGCTGCTGGTTGGCGCAAACGCTCCGAGTCCAAGAGGAGGAAAAAAAAAAACAAAACACGCTCCTGCCCCCCAGACTGCGCTGAAATTAAAGTGACAGTGTGGAGATGTCCGCAGAAACAGTGACATCACCGTGGACAGCTCTGATGTGTCCACAGCCTTTCAGAGGAGAGTCTCCAATAGAGCTGCGACTAACGATTATTTTCATTATCGATTAATCTGCTGATTAGTTTTATGTTCATCGATTAATCGTTTATTCCATGAAATGTCAGAAAACTGCCAAAAATGCTCATCTCAATTTCCCAAAGCCGAATGTGACGTCTTCATATCGCCTCTGCTGTCCAAACAGCAGCAAACAACACAAAGACTCCTCATTTATTTTTATACATGACACAGAACTAAACCAGCCATTCTTTTTGCTCTAATTTATTTATTTGACGATTATCAAAATGGCTAGTGATTAACTTTCTATCGATTGATTAATCAATATCACTAATAACTGTTGCAGCTCTAGCCTGTAATTCTCTAAAAACATCTAAAGCTGAATTATGTGACTTAAATATCTGATGAGTAAAGGAGAAAACAGCACTTACCTGTTTTGTGCTACATTAGCTTCAAGTCTTGTTTCAAGATCCAAAGTTGCAACCATTTCATGCAGGAATTAATATAATAAATGTAAAATAAATAATTCATTAAAATAGACAATTAAAAATAAGCAAGTAAAAGGTTAAATGACATAACCCATCAAACTTATTTCACAGTCTTTTATAATTTATTGCTACAAACGTTAATAAATATTTATTCATTTCTTGACCCAAAAGTGATTTAATTTTTTTAATATACTTCAATTTTCATTTAAATTATCTCCTCTAATGACTTTAGAAATTGTTTAATCTTACCTCAAATTCATTTTTTAAAATTTTATTTCTCCCCAAACCTGCTACAACTCCAGATGCCACACAAATAATAAAGTGCGTTCGCCTTTAACATACGAAAAATGCAGACTGTCAATAGGTTTGTCATGAATGACGATGGTTGTGTCTCATTCTGTCTTTGAGAAAACAAAGTCC
>JAQFJA010000007.1:7426219-7442728 GCA_029874485.1 Naso brachycentron
GTGTTGCTGAGACAGAGGCAGGTCTGGAAGAAAGTTACAAAGATAATTTTCTCCTGATTCATGTGTCTGAAAATGTCATTTTGTGTCAGAATGTTTGGAAGATACGTGTCTTATGAAAAATGGGTCTGATGTGTATCTTGGTGATGATGGGGCGAAAGAATTAGTCATAATCTGTGATCACGTTCATTTCTCCCATAAGGATGAATGGACTCAAGACTGCTTCCTGTCTCCTTAAGGGGCGGAGCTGTGGCGAAACCCATGTGACACTGATACAGGAAATTAAGGGTCAGTGGGACATCTCGGTTCCTATTGACCATCTCTGGTTTAACTAAAAATAAATACCACACATAAATATCACCATTTTAAAGGCTCATAAAAATGTGACCTTGTCAAAAAAAACGTACCGAGGTAAATTCCCAAACTGATGTTTAAAGAGCTGATGTGATGAACAGACAGTAAAAAGGTTGAGTGATGAATAAAATACCTCCTCTTGTCTCTCAACCTGCTGTTTTGTGGCTGTTTTAGTTTGCTTGATGTGGATGTAATCCCTCTTCATCTGTTCCAGCAGAGTTGCTTTCATGAAGAACTACCAAAGAATTAACAAAAAATATTCATTTAAAAATGTAAAAAACAAAAATACAGCATTAGCTCCACTAAATATAGACGTAATCTTTTGATGAGATGGCAGTGTTGTACCTTATACTTGTCCGATTCATTCTTTGAATGCAGGAACTGTTTACTCATTTCTTGGTTGAGGATGGACACGGGGTTATCCAACTGCAATACACAAAATAAATGCGCTACCAAGGTCGTCAGGTATGTAATGTTGGAGAAAGAAGAATGTTTGCAACAAACAAAAATAATTACTTCTTTTAAAAGGGCAGGAGAGATACAAGGCAGTAAGTACCTGGATGTTGAAGTGGTCCAAAATGGCCACCAACTCCTCCTTCTTGTTTGAGATAAGTTGTCCTCAAATACAAGGAACAAAAAAAGTTATGTGATTCAAAGCTCTGATGTGGTGGCATTTATTCATTTTAGTCATTTTTCAGTTAAAATGACAACAGTTCCAGTTTTCAAGAGAGACTAAGGGCCTGATTTACTAAGATCCCAAATACAGAGTAATAAACTGCATCTGCACTCTAACATATTGCACGTTTTGCGAGTGATCTACTAGGAATAATTGCATGTCTGACAACAGGTGCAAACATGGTGGAGGGGGCGGGATTTAAATGAGGGTTTCGCGTGTTTTGGTGATTTCTGCCACCAAGAATTTGGAGAGTGACCAGCGCAAACGCAAAAAGGAATGGAGAGGGAGGAGAGGGTGCACTCGAGAGGAGACGTGCGAACTGCAAAAAAGAAAAGAGCAACAGGAAAACAAACATTGATTTAATTTTCTTTAGGCTACGGTGGCTGTGAATGTTGTATTTTGTTTGGTTACAAGAGTTCATGTGCAGAAACAGGTGAGAGCTGTTCTCAGAACGAAAGAATAAATGAAAATTACATTATTATGAAATAAGATAACAAAAATACACATGCTAAAATAAATTGTATTTTATCATATTTGCACACTTTAAATCATGTTTTTTATTCACTTTGCAAGGAATGATTTTACAAAGTACAAATTACCTGGAGACTCCAAAGAGCAGCCTGGAGAGTCTTACATGAGGCTCAAAATGAGCTCTGAACTCCTCCAGAAGCTGTGCACCCTTGGCACTTCAGTTTGCACATTTATTTGCGGGTGATTCAAGTTTGCACAAGTTTTTACACACAAACCTTTAGTAAATCAGGCACTAAAAATGAGTCTCTGGGTTTTTGACTATTTGTTACATAAGTCAATTTAGTCAATCAGACATTTAGTGAAGGTCTCATAATATTTGGACCCATTTGTAACTCAGAAAAATACCTGATTTGCTCCTCAGTTTGAAAGTGCGACATCCATCAGAAAAGATCCGATGCTCAACTGTGATGCAGTTGCCGTAAACGTCCCTTTTATAAGCATCTGGCCCTCTGTTTCTCAGCTTTATTGTTATATCTGCAGTACTGGAGAGCAGACTGCACTGTAATGACATTCTAGGACCACTACAGAAAATTACAGCATTTCCAACAACATAACATGGATACTGAGGCAGGAATGTTTCTCAAACACAAAAACATTGTGTACTCTGACTTACTTTTCACCAGTCTTCACAAAATCCTTCAGGGCTGCTGCTCTGCTTGTGAACGTTGCTTTTCCACCGAGGCCTACCATCAGAGCAGTCAGGACTGCACTTTTTCCACCTGAAAAATAAAACAAGAAAACAAAGAGAAGTGATTAAATTACAGCATTCTTCTATCCATCAGAAAAACAAAGCATATCTGTGGATACTACTGTGAAGCGCCGGACATGAATTCCTTTCGGTATTTATAAGCGACAGCTTGTGTAATGCCGTTAGTTTTCAAACACAAGCTCGCTTTCACCCACGCTTCGCCAGGCGGAGATGTGTCGAACACACAAGCCAAACTCAACAGCAGATCACGTGACAGTAGAACATCAGTTTCTTACTTCCATTGTTGCCGACAATGAAATTCACATTGGGCCCGAACTGGAACGGACCGAGCAAATGATGACACATGAAATTCTTAAGAGTGACGCTTTCGATGAGGCCAATATCTCCCTGAAATGAAATGCAGAAGACAAGATTCAGCAGCTGGTGAAGGGTAAAGACAAACAATAAGGCCTTGTGGGGAGGTTACTGTAACTCGCCGTGGCAGAGTGAGAGAAGCTGCTGGAGGATGGTCTCCGATGGTTTGCATCATCTGATGCATCGTCGATACCCACAGCTGTCTCTCTGTGGTTCTTAGCAGCTGTCGCATCAGTGATCACTTTGCCTTTCCTCTTACTCATCTTGAAATAAGGTCACTGGAAATAGAAATGACAGGAAGACTCAGATCACACCGCAAGATAATACCTCTTCAGCAGACTCTTCATGTCAATTTGAGAGGCCATGTTATCAGTTTAAAGCCAAATTTCACAATAAAAGTCCCTATTTTTACAGTTTGGAGTTCAGTTTGTCGGACTGTAATTACAGACTTTTTCTTGTTCAGCTCATGTTTTTCTGTGTTAAACTGAGGAAGATGACCACTCAAACTCTGACACATTCATGGGGATAGAACTTCCCTTACAGTTTCCACAGCCAGCCTTAAAACTAAAGGCGACCACACGTTTTCTTAGAGTTCCACAGCTGAGGAACTGCCTACCTGATGAACCGTCATTAGCTCTCTCAGTGTCTGCTTTTAAAACACTCCTCAAAGCACACCTCCACAGGAAAAGTAAAGTTTGATGTGGTAAATACAAGGTAAAAATTCCAAGTATCTATACAATTGATTTTTAGAAAACAAGTTTAGATCTATAGACGTACACAAGAAGGAAGATGTGCCATTTATCTATTGATGGAGTTTGATTGTAGGAATATAAATCGATACACTGATGTATCGTTACACCCCTAGTATCTGTTGTTTTATCAGAAGTGTGCCTAGTCCTGTTATATGATACAGTTCAGGTGTAATGTGTCATCTCCTATCTAGAAGAAGAAGAAGAAGAAGAAGAAGACAGAAGTGGTGTTATCAATCATTGTAATCAACACTCAATGTGTAAACAAGTTCTCCATGTTCCTGATTTTTTTGGACACTGAGTAAAGCTCTTTTGTGAGGGGTACAAACGTGACGAGTGAAAAAGACGCAAATAACTCTAAACAAAGCAACTGCAGAACTGGTTTCAAGGACTGAGCATGTGAAAACAGAAGGCAGGAAGCCACGTCCAGCAGCCACAGCAGCCACAGCAGCAGCAGCAAGTGTTGTTTGTGAAATAAAATTTGAATTCACTGCAGCTTTTTTGTTTCCAAAAGTTTTCACAGAGAAAAAAACACTCATTCGGATGTCTACGATGCATTCAAAGTCTTAACACTCAGCACTTTCGAGGATAATCTCAAAGTCAAAGTCCACTTTTCCTCTTTGACTAAACGACTCTTCAAAATACCAAATAGGCCTACATTTCAAACGCTTCAAACTTCAACTTAAAAATCACAAACAAAATATGATAAGCTCTTTGGAAACGTCTCCTACCATTGCGCTCCTGCCTGCGGGTGCACCCTGCAAAATTAACATGGTTATGAGCAGACGGTCGCTTTTAAGATTTCCTGGTCGGAGTGAAGTAGCAGTTGTAGGCGTCGCTTTACTTCCAAACACGGAACCGTGAACGTGCTGCGTAAATGGCGCACCGCCTACCTGCGTCTGCAACCAAACTAAATCTATGTTTTGTTTTTTTTGTTAAAACAACATTTTAAGTTTGCCCCACACACCACGAACAAAATTAAACCATGAGAAACAGGTTGCTAGACGTCTTGCACGTGGCTTATTTTGACGACATCAATCATGGATTGAATGCGCGTGCAATCAAAACATTTAAAAACCCACGTGTGTGCTCGCCGCAGACCCCTGCCAGTGAATGACGACGGTGATGAGTCGCCTGCACCAAGCACGGTAAGAAAACCGACTCAGTGTAAGGTTAGTCAAAGTAATTGCAAATTAATCAGAGCCGAATGCTGAAGACGAAGATGTTGACTTGTCACACACTTTGAAAAGCGACGTAAAGCGCGCGTGTGTGGATGTTTTCGTTAATTACCAGCGATTTCGCATGACGATCCGGATCTGCAACTGCAGGGAATGATTACAACTAATGAGGAGTCAAAGATTTTTTTTAATTAATAATGAATAAATGCATGCATGCAGTAGGCTCCAGCTCACTTAACCTACGCAACATGCGTGTAGTCCGGCAAGTATTTTCCATATTTTATCCTCGTTCCTCTGATGAGCACCGTCAATAGAACTCCTGATTACTTCACTGAAATTGATTGACTGGATTGTGTAATTGCTTATTTACCTGATTGGATGCTGGTATGAAAGTGTTATGACACGTGCTGCTCCTGAATGAAGTTGAAATACCAGTAGCCTACATACCTGTTTAAAGTCTTGGCATGTTCAGCAAATAGACAGTGGAGGGCAGCAAATGTCAGTTCACTGAATCTCACGTTAGACTTAAGTTGAAACTGACAGAACTGCTTCATCACTCTTTCATTTCTCAGCTTATGGTGTGTAAGTGAATCCCCAAAGTCTCTCTCCTTTAAAGGCATATAGCAGCTTTTTTCTCCTTTTTTGTTATTTACCCCCATCCAAAGTTCCAGACATGAATATCATTCTTTTGACAGTGTATGCCGTAAGGAGGAAGAAATGGGCAGAGCTCGCCCACCGCTAATTAGCTTAGCACAAATACTGGTAGTCAATGGGAAGTGCTAGCCTGCCTCTGCCCTAAAGTCATCAGATAAACTTTCCAACAACTCTCAAAAGTCCTGTGTGCTTGTTTTGACTTGTTAAATTACCATGTTGTGGTATTTTCCATACACAGAGAAGCACTTGATGTAGTACTTAATTTATTTCTTCTTCTTCTGCTGCTGCTATTTACTGGTGCCCATGCACCCTGCGGTTTAGCCTACTTACAGTACAGATTTGATTCTAAAATTACATAAAGTGCTAACCTAAGTCTAAAAATAACATAACATGGTAAAAAAACAACAATTTTTAAGACCATATAAGACCATGTAGAGTTGTTGGAAAGTTCGTCTGACTGTATGCAGAGGCAGGCTAGCACTTCCCATTGATTACTAGCATTTAAGCTAAGCTATTAAACGGTGGGTGAGCTCTGTTCATCTCTTCCTTGTTACTGCAGGCTCAATTGAAAGAATGGTATCTATCTTGTCTGGAATTCAGGAGGGAGGTAAAAAAAAAAAGAAGTGGGTGTATCCCTGCTGGTGAGGATCTGCTTGCTCCTGCACGTGTTCACATGATTCATGAGGTGTTTCCATCTTCTAGGATGCATTAGCAGTTTGTAACTGGTGCCGCACGAATCCCACTGTGACGATCAGGCTTCTTTGAACAGTTGAGGTGAGTCAAATTAAGTTGGACTTTATCAGTGGACCAGTATGTCAGTGGAGTGGTGTATACAGATGCTTAAGAAGTAAAGGCCACAGATTCAATTAAAAATGCCATTAAATATCTGAGAAAGCAAAACTGCATTTAAAGTATGATCCCAAGTTCACCTTTACCAATCTTAAAACACATACTGAGGTAGTTCTCACAACACGTTGCCTTATCCTTGTGGTTTTAATTTCTAGGTAGAAAGTAGAATCTTTAAAGTTCAATTGACCCTTCGATAATCTTTGCACTCTAACACAAAAGGCCAATCACAGTGTAGCATCTGCCCGCTCTGACCAGGCTCTGAAACCTACACGGCTGTGAAACTCATGCAGTCTTTTCAGATTTCCTTCATTATCAGGCCAGATCTAAACTCATCATGTTTAAACGTTGTGTCTGAGACATTTTAAAAAGTGATGCTTGTTATTCTGCGAGGTTTGAGCAGATGTACATTCTTTACCTTTTCTAAATCAAACACTGAAAAGTGTACTGTTATGCTCTGGGCAAAACTGTGCCAGTGTCCTCATTCCCCGTCTTAAAACCCATTTTTATTCCTTGACTTTCAACCCAGCATGAGACTTTGCTCTTGTTTTTGTTGTTTTTATTGTTTCATTGTTTTTTACTGTTTGTTTTATGTTTAATGTTTTTATGATTATTTGTGTACAGCACTTTGTTTCAGCTGTGGTTGTTTTTAAAGTGCTTTATAAATAAAGTTGAGTTGAGCTGAGTTGAACCCCTTACAGTTTCAAAAGCACGTCTGCTTCGGTAACCCTTATTGTGGCCATGTTAAGTTGTTAGTTGTGGATATTAGCTGGTTAATTTGAATTACTTATAGCTATTAAGAGTGCTAGCGAGCCTAGTCAGCCAAGCTAAAGTCTATGGCTTGAGTCTGGAAATAGCAGCTCTCACCATTTACAGCGCTGGTAAGCTGAACTCAAACCTGAAAAAAAAGTCCAACTTTACTTTTAGCGTTAATATGCGAACAGAAATGTCCTCCTTTTGTCCTGAACAGGGCCTAAATTGCTACGAGAGTCCTTTCTTGTTTTATGAAACACAAGTTGAAGCCGCTGCACTGATCTATAGGCTTTAGCATGTATCTCGATATTCTTAACTCTAACCTGTTTTCACTGCTGAGTCAGTTTGACATCCTGAATAAATCATTTAAAGGCTTATTGCAGACCTTCTGCCTGCTTCTATCTGAAATCACTTTTTCATTTTTCAAAAAATGAGTTAATATTTCTCCAGGGAGTGCGGTTGGTGACAGTGTGAGCTCCACGCTAGCTCCAAAAGCTTGACGAACATAGCAACAGTAACTAAGAGGGGTGTAGCTTAGGAGAGGGTGAATTGCTGAGTTACATTTAGTTGCCATTTTAAAGGGAAACTGAGAGATGTTTATTTTGTCCACCCCATTTATCCCAATAGGAGCAGATTTTGTCCTTAAACAAATGCCTCTCAGTATGATACATCACTAAAACCTACATCTCCCAAATTGATCATACAATTGACTAAACAACTCTCTAAAGTTTGACTGTCTCAGTTTAATGCTTGTGACCTACAGCAGCAAGATTTACACCCCTTCAGTGGCAGTAAACACAACACATGGGTCCAACAGATAACTGTACTCTAAACAAAACTAAGCAAGGTACAGTATTTAAGTCTAAGAACTAATGTCATGAGAAATTGGTTTTGTGCTGGTGCTTGCTACATCAAAGGTACCCCCACAGGCATCCTTTTAAAGATGCATTGTTTTTAAGAACAGTTTTTGTACTAATTAATAATTTTATTTTTTCGATTTGCAGGCACATTTGACCTCTGAACCTTACCATGTGCTCAATTCCTGGGCTTCCAACACCAGGATCAGAAGTACCTGTTATCATCACGAGGGTAAACTTAAACCCCAATTGTGGTCTTGTGGAATTATGGGTTAACATGGATGAAGGACGGAAGCATATTTATGAGCAGATGAGAGGGGACATTCAGATTCCTAAAAGGAAGTTTTACGGATCAGAAGGAAAACCCGGGGACCTCTGTCTAGTTTGCATCAGTGACACGTGGCACAGAGCTCGGATCGTATCGATTCAAAGTGAAACCTACAATGTTTTTCTAATTGACCAGGGAAAGCCCTATGTCACCTCAAGTGAAACTTTAGCATGGGGCAAGAGTGACAGTTTTCTCCTTCCTCCTGAAATTGAATCTTGCATACTTTCTAATGTTATCTCCACTGAGAATAACTGGCCTGAAAGTGCCACAAACTTTTTGAAGTCTCTGTCTGGGAAGAAATTTAGGGGACTGGTTCAACACGTTCTGATGCTGGACAGGATCATTCTCCTTGACATACCAATGGTTTCCAAGCACATGCGCAAGTGTGGATTTGCAAAAAAGATAGCAGTAGATGAATTAAAATACCTAGTACTGGAACGCCTTAACTTACCCAAAGGAGAGACTTCAGACATCTGCCTCAGAACAAAGGAACAGAATCTGAATATCACTTACCAACTTGAAAAACGTCAATACTTTTACCTAGAACTGTCAGCTGATACTTTTGAAACTGTTAGTGTGACAGAGGTAACAAATCCTCAGAACATTTTTTGCAAACTGCTAATTTTTTCCAAGGCAGTAAAGATATTATCAGATCAAATCCATCAGCACTATGAGGAGAGCTCAGATTTAGAAGAGGCACAACCACTGACCTGTGGAGATCCATGCGCAGCTAGAGGCTTGGACGGCAGATGGTATCGCTCGCTACTTAAGCAAAACATAACTAGCGATGGTGCTGTAGAAGTCTTGCATGTGGATGAAGGAAAAACTGAATTAGTTCCCATTGGAGACATCAAACCACTGCATGGAAAATTCCTGAAGATGCCTGTTGTCACCTATCCATGTTCTGTTAATGGTGTTAAAGATAATGGCACAGGATGGACTACATTACAGACTAATTACATGAAATCACTTCTTCTGAACAAGACCGTAGTGGTGAGATTTGACCACCACAATGTATCTGAAAATATGTATTATGTCACTCTCGTTTTGGGTGATGATGCATCCTCTAACAATTGTGTCACAGAGAAGACAGGCCTTTTGCAGCCCTCTGAGAATGAACAAGATTTAAACATTCAGAAGGAACCCATTCCTTCTTCATTTCACAGTTTGCTTGAAGAAGAACCATGGGTGGATGTACAGAACAAAGTCAGTGTAAATGTTGATGGTTTACTGGAGGAAACTTTGCAGAAGACCAGTAACCTAACGGTTTATGGTACAAAAGATGATTTACGTACCCCTGTGGCCGATGAAGCTGATGTTCCCATCAAAGATGGCTCAGAACATCCAGACTCTCTAATACAGAGCAGTGGGCATCTTTCATCAGGTTTGCGAGCTGATATGCAAAATGCTCATGATGACACTTTGTTTACAGTAGGAAGTAGTGTAAAAGTAAACATATCTTGCATTGAAAGTCTACAGAAGTTCTGGTGTCAAACAACAGAAAATTCCCACCATCTTCAACTGCTTATGCAAAACCTGCAGGAACAATATACATCTGCCTACCCTCAGCCACTTGTTGAGTCCATCTGTGTTGCCCGTAATCCAAACAATGGCATGTGGTACAGAGCAAGGATCATCGCAAGCCACCACTCCCCTCTTGTAAAAGTTAGATTTATAGACTATGGTCAAACCGGAACTGTCCCTCTGCGAGATGTGCGCCCCATTGATCCAGCTTACTTACAGCTAAATGCACAGGCTTTTCAGTGTTGCTTATTTAACCTGAAGAATCCCACTGATCCTGATGCCATCCCCTGTACTGACTCTGCATTAACAGAGTTTCAGAAGTTTGTGGATTTAGATGCTTTGTCAAACGCTGAATTTAAATGCATTGTAAAAGCTGTTACGTCAGATGAGGAAGGTCTGTCACTTGCCTTGGTGGATATTGAAACACCTTCTGATAGTGCATGCAAGCTCCTGGCTCAGAGATGTGCGCAAGCTGAAGCGCACAAGCAAATTCCTCCTCATATTTCATCAGATGCATACTGTTACGCCATGCACAATATTGAGGTGGGTGCAAAAGAAAAGGTGTGGGTAACCTTTGTAGAGAGGGTAGATCACTTCTACTGCCAACTAGAGAGGAATTCTGAACTTTATGAGAAAGAGATGGAAAATGTTCAACAACTCATTGGCCAGCAACAGTGCACAGATCAGCCACTTGAACTTGATAACATTTGCTTTGCTAGGTACAGTGATAGTCAGTGGTGCAGAGGTCAAGTAGTGGAATTATCTCCAAATCTTAAAGTGTATTTTGTGGACTATGGTCAAACCCTTGCAGTGAATGAATCTGATGTTTCCCCCTTTCCCACTGAAGCAAGAATGGCCAGGTCTCTTCCTGTGCAGGCTATTCCACTTGGACTGTTTAGTGTCCCTGAAGAAGTGCCACAGGAAGTCAACCAGTGGTTTGCAGACCAGGCTACTAATCATAATTTCACCATTTCAGTGAGAGCAAAAGGGGAAAAGGGGAAGCTAATTGTTGAACTCTTTGAAGGATCTCTAGATTTAAATGTGAAAGTCAGAGAGAGGATATTACAGATGGCACAACAAAAAACAACTGGTCTTGTTCAGCAGACTGACCAGCAGCTGTCGAACAGATCCAAAGACACAAGTGGGTTAATTGGGTACTGTTTAACACAAATGAATGAGAACACAAATGTATCAATGAAGATGACAGAACAAAATGATGCCCACAGCAGCAATGAAGTGCATGCCAAAGATGAGCTAAAGCTGAGATCACAGTCCTTAAGTAATGTCACTGCACTAGAGTTTGAACATGCGAAGGCTTTGGATGAAGGAAGAAAACCAACTTTGGATGTCATTCTTGAGGAAAAAGAAAATGAGTTGGCGGAGTCTTTCATAAAAGGAGGCGTCAACAACTCAGAAATGACACAACTTTGTCCTCATTCTTGTCCTGAGGAAAATGTAAATATCTGCATGTACATAAGACCATACATCAAGGTCAACCAGACAGAAGAGGTATATGCTTCTTGTATTGCTGGACCGCATTACTTCTGGTGTCAGTACACGAACAGTGAAGACCTAAACACAGTGTCAAGGCTTGCTCAGGAGGGAGGACAGGCACAACAGGACATACTGTTCTCCAAGACTCTGGAACCTGGTAGTCCATGCCTTGCCCTGTTTTCCAGTGACAGTCAGTGGTATCGAGCTCAAGTAATGCACAGAGTTGATGAGACGTTCCGTGTTGTATTTATTGACTATGGAAATGAGTGTGATGTTGACATCAAGGATGTGAGAGGACTGCCTGAGAGTCTGCTTGATAAGGCTCCTCAGGCTTTTTTGTGCTCTTTGAATGGATTTGACAAGTCCAAGGGCACCTGGGATGACTGTGTTTATGATGACTTTTACAGTCTCTTGGTTGATAAACCTCTCAGAGTGACTGTATTAAATATAGATGAACACTCAGAGATTGCAGTCCCACAATATGCAGTGCAAATAGAGTGTGAAAATACAGTTGTAAATGATGAAATGTTAAAATACTGGAAACCAGTTGCCAATGAACACGTCATGGCAGAATACCCTCAAACAGAAAACTCACTCCAGGGTGGCCAAACTGAGTCCAATGTGATGCATGTCAGTGTTTCCAAGGTAAATTTAAACACTTGCATGTACAAGAAACCAAACATTGCCAAAGACAAAATAGATGAGTTATTCGCTTCTTGTATTGTGGAACCCAATTTCTTCTGGTGTCAGTACGCCAACACAGAAGAGCTCAACAAAATATCAGATCTTGCTCAGGAAGCAGGAAAAGCACAGCAGGACAAAAGGTTCCCCGAGACTCTTGTTCCTGGCAGTCCATGCCTTGCTCTGTTTTCAAATGACAACCAGTGGTATCGAGCTCAGGTAATGCACAGAGTTGACAGTAGTTTCCACGTTGTGTTTGTTGACTATGGGAATGAGTCTGATGTTGACATAAAAGATGTGAGATCATTGCCTGAGAGTCTGCTGGAGAAGGCTCCTCAAGCCTTTTTGTGCTCTTTGAATGGATTTGATGAGTCCAGGGGCTCCTGGGATGATGAGGTTTATGAAGACTTTTACAATCTTCTGGTTGATAAACCTCTAAAACTGACAGTGATCAACATGAAAGACCATTCAGAGATTGCTGTTCCTCTGTATGCAGTGGAAGTCAGCTGCAATGGAACAATTGTAAATGTAGAAATGCAGAAATATTGGAAACCTATTGCTAAAGAACGTGTTTTGACAGAAAGCCCACAAACAAAAACTTCCTGCCAGGAGAATAAAACTGAGTTCAGCATGACACCCCTCAGGTTTTCCCAAGGAAATATGAAAACTTCCATGTACAAGGAGCCAAATATTTCAAAAATGAGGACAGAGATGGTATATGCTTCTTGTATTGAGGAACCAAATTTCTTCTGGTGTCAGTACACCAACACAGAGGAGCTCAACAAAATATCAAGGCTTGCTCAGGAAGCAGGACAGGCACAGCAGGACAAAATGTTCCCTGAGACTCTTATTCCCGGCAGTCCATGCCTCGCCCTGTTTTCCAGTGACAACCAGTGGTATCGAGCTCAGATATTGCACAGAGCTGACAATAGTTTCCACGTTGTGTTCATTGACTATGGGAATGAGTCTGATGTTGACAGAAAAGATGTGAGGTCACTGCCTGAGAGTCTGCTGGAGAAGGCTCCTCAAGCCTTTTTGTGCTCTTTGTATGGATTTGATGAGTCCAGGGGCTCTTGGGATGATGAGGTTTATGAAGACTTTTACAGTCTCTTGGTCGATAAACCTCTAAAACTGACTGTCTTCAACATGAGAGACCATTCTTCAGTTCCCACAGTTTCTCAATATGCAGTGCAAATAGAGTGTGAGGGAGTGACTGTAAATACACTGATGGAGAAATACTGGAAAGGGCTGGACGCAGACCAAGGCTTGGCACAAAGTTTTTGATCAGGTTAGTGTACTTTCCTTAGTGTCAGTTTTTTAAAGCTAAGAAGGTATCATGGCTATTTTCTGGTTCATTTAATGCATTTGGTTTTCTATCTCTAGTGGACCAGAATAATTACATTTTTGTAATCCAAAAGCCAAAGGCTTTTTCAGACCGCAGGAACAATTTCAAAGTTCTAGGAACTTATTTCTAAGAACCCCCTGTTTTATTGCATCCGCACCATTGGAACTGTGAACTTTTATATTTCAAGACCTACGTTTTGTGGAACTTTTTTAGCTCCAACTCCAAAGTAGGTATTTTCGCAGGACCAGGGGAACTAAAGTCCCAGCCCCTAAAGGTGTTTAGTTCCCCAGGAAATCTCCAGTCGATAGTTCCCCTCAAAAAGTTCCAAGTTTGGTCTAAAAACGCCTAATGACTTCTCGTACTTGTCTCATCCAAACCTTTACAGACTCAATGGGAAATGGGTATATTATGATGGACATGTATTGTCATGACAATATCACAAATTGAACTCCTAGAAATAGAGAATGAATGAAAGCACTTCTAAATTTAAGGTTTTCAAATTGTGATCTAATCTTTGTTTGTTTCAGTTCTGGGCCCAGAAACACTCATGATGAAATCCTCCTGTGACACAGCAGTTTTGACTTTTGTGAACGGACAAAGCATATTTGTCTTGTTTGAGATTTTATGAACTCTAATTTTACTTAACTACATAAAATTATGCTTGCATTGTGCTACTTTTTTTCAATAAACATACCTGTATGGCTGGACAAGAGAGTGAATTTCAAAAATAGATTATTTACATACATTTAAAGTGTTTTTTGCAGGTTGTGTGAGCTATACTCATCTTTTCCATAGACCAGGGAATAACAGACTTCTTACTCTTCAGTAACTTGGTATATTTACAGTGAGATGAAAGTTAATCAAATTTGGGTAACTACTATGAATTGGAGCATAATCTGAGTTTTTGGTGTTTTAAACCAGAAATCCTGCGGTAACAAGCATTCAGACACATTGTAATTCCAGACCCAGTTGGACAAGAAACGATAAAAAGACGTTTTTAAAGCAAGACAGTGTTTCATTTCCACCATTTATTTATGCTACCAAGTCAAAACAAGCACACACAAAAGTTCCTGCAATTCCTGAACACTCACATACATAAGCTATTCATAAAAATGGTGCCAGGAAATAAAGGTCACTAATACTGCAACTGCATAATTCTCCACTGAGTAAGTATGAGGTCCAAAGAGAGGAATTTTTGTTTTGTCGTGTTGCAGGTATCAAGTGCATGTTTTCATACAGCCAGGTATAGTTTTTCTGAAACAGAACTTCACTGACATGTTTGACAGTTCAGGTTTGAAATCAGGCATTGTCGGTGTGATGTAGAATGGAGGCAATCGAGAGAATTATCACTCTGTACCTACCTGGCATTTATAGTAGCTGACTTGTCATCTGGACACAACAGACAACATTATGGCAGTATAGATACTTAATGTATACAGTCCCATGCCTTCTTGCTAGGCTGTTGCTGTTGGTATGCTCTTCAGGGGCCGTATTCCTAAAGATTCTTAGTGCAAAGAGTTGCTCCTAGTGGCCAAATTCTAAGAAAATTCTTAGAATCATGATGTTTTCTTAGAATTTCCCCCAGAAAGTGAAGAGTAGATCCTAGTAAAGATAAAAGCTATTCCTAAAGAATCCTAGCTCTTAAGAGAGCTCCTAAGGTGAGATCTGTTAAGAGGACTTTTAAGCGGCTTAGGAGTTCCCTAAGCAGAGGACAAAATGGCGGACAGAAGAGGCAGGAGAGATATTCTCCAAACACTGGATGACAGTGAATTAATGAAATGCTACAGATTGGATCGTGCAGGAATCATGTTTGTGGTTGATCTCATTAGAGATGCACTTACTTCTCCAACCCAACGCCACGATGCAATACCACCCGAAATAAAAGTCATCACAACACTGAGGTATTTGGCAACAGGGAAAATACAACAATGCAGCAGTCATGACTTGGGTCTGTCACAACCCTCCATCAGCAGGGTCATCAAACAAACACTGACAGCATTGTCACAACCTCATATTGTGACACAATTTGTTTCATTTCCGCTGGATGCCCGCACTTTACAAGCTCACAAAAGGGCATTTATGGACATCGCAGGATTCCCCGGTGTTGTGGGTGTAATCGATGGGACACATGTCCGAATAATTGCACCGTCAGAAGATGAAGCCGTCTTCGTGAACAGTAAGAGATTTCACAGCATCAATGTTCAACTTGTTTTCAATGCTGACCATAAGATTTTGGACATTGTTGCTAAATGGCCAGGCTCAACACATGATGCCAGAATGCTCTCTGAGAGTGGCCTCAGACAGCTTTTCGAGGGACATTATGTGCCAGCCAATTGCCACTTGTTAGGGGACAGTGGCTACCCATGCAAACCATGGCTCCTAACGCCTTACCTCCAGCCACGCCAAGGGCCGCAACTAAACTACAACAGGTAACCCAAACAATATAGAATTATGCATGGAAATAAAATGTAAACAGCATGTTGGAGTATCCTAGTAGTTTAAATATTTCCCTCAAATAATGTACATTTTGATCATGTCTGTATTAACTTGTAGGGCCCATAAGACAACAAGGGCAGTAGTGGAGCGTGGCATTGGACAACTGAAGAGGCGCTTTCATGTTCTCCACGGAGAGGTGCGGCTGACCCCTGATAAAGTCTGCAAAGTCATCATAGCCTGTGCAATACTACACAACATTTGCAAGGCCAGACAGATTGCAGAACCTCTTGAGGGTGATGGTGATGAAGACAGCGATGATGATGATGATGGTGATGAAGAAAATATTCACTTTCCACAGGGGAACTTGGCCCAAAGTGGACTGCCTTACAGAGCAAGTTACAGTATATGTAATTTGAAAATTTGTGACTGCATTGAACTAATGTACCACATAGTTTTACTACACATCACCTACAATATCTATTTGTCATTGGATTTATTTTTTAGGAGCTCAATTTTCAGTCGATAGTACTCCTCCTGTAGGCATAGAACTCTTTTCTGCTGTCTGAAGACATCCATTGTCAACTCCAATCTTCTGTCCTGCAGGGATGGTGTCGGAGCAGCAGGTGCAGCAAGCAGGAATGGTGTTTGAGCAGCAGCAGCAGCGGGCAGGCTGAACTCTGATGTTTCAGGCTGAGGGTCGTACACCTGCAGTGTTGAGGGGCCCGGTTCCTCTGATGGCTCCATGCTACAGAAAGGGAATTTAGTTTAATTATTGTTTTGTTTTAATTGATTTAGTAGAATGAGCATGCACAAGAGATATGAGAAAAGGCTTATGCAATGAATAAACACTGTTCTTAATATTTTGTTTACCTGCCTGTTGATATGAAAACTCATTTGTCCTACCTTTGTTGCATTTCAATGGCCTGCATCATTGAAGACTCAATGCCTTCCCTCAGCCCGGTGATTCTAACTTCTGACTGCCCCAGTATATCAAACACCGTTTCTGCAACCTGGGACAGCTGCCTAGCAGGTGGTCCACCCCC